>VXBQ01010235.1:664905-769689 GCA_013400175.1 Phainopepla nitens
CACCCTGGAGAGATGCTGAGATTAAAATGCATTATCCTTACATAACCAATGCAGTGAGTTCTGTCACTCAGAATTCAGACTATAATTCACTCTCTGAAAATTGCAGATCCACCCTGAGATAAATTTCAGCTAGAGTGCCAAAGAGCCAGCTACAGTTTTACATGCATATTTAGTTTGTATCCATGTATATACAAATCTTCTGATAAACTGCCATAAATCTGCTACCATATGTTTCAATGACTCAAAAGAGAATTGCGTGAACATAAGGGGCTTTATTCCTCCCTCAAAATGTCACATGAGAAATAAAATGTAGCCATGTCTTATCTGTTGATCTGTGGAACTTTAAAGCCCATCGATTTATTTTATTGTTATTATTTCACTAAAACATGTCACATTTGATAGCAGAAGCTACTGTTAAATATGACTGCCTCAGATTTGATATCTAAGTCTACAGCTAAAAGTACTTCAGTGAAATTAGGCCCAACTTTTTGGGTAAGTGTTCCCTTTGTTTGAGACATCTGTACTATCAGTTCAGGGTTCTCCAGATTTTCACATTGGGACATGTAGGATTTCCCTCTTCCTCAAGCCATTTCCTGGCTTTTCTTTTGTAATTATGTAGTAGAAGTAGCTCTTAAAACTTCCTACAAGGGTATTACATCCATAACAAGAGCAATTCCATTTTAGTAGCAATTCAGATATAATGGAAAGACATATTAAATTTGAGGTGATGTTACAATAAAAATCATGCCATTATAAAAACAATAGAGCATTAAAACCAGTATTAAAAAAGAAATATTTTAATAAAGGCACTAAATAAACCAAACAAAAAAAAACCCAGGGATGAAACAGGGACAATAAGAGTTTTTTATTGCCACCCTGATTTTGCTTTGTTTTAATGTATTGATGGAATATTTCACTGCAACAGCTCCATAATTTTATCATAAATGTAAGCCATAAAGCATGCTTCTTGCAGGCAGTGTAATTATTTAATTTCCTTTCCAACGGTAGGAAAGGGCATGTGCAGTACATGGCTAAAGCAGAATGAATTATGGACTGGATGGAAATCCCTTCCTGCTATGCAGGAGGCTGTATTTCCTGCATTTCCTCTGCCAGAGGAGATGTAAAGGCACAGGGGAGGGCTGGTCCACGAGGACCTGCCTGGGAGAGTGAGTGGCATGAAGAAAACTGATGGCAGTATGGCCAGGAGTCCCCACAGTGCACCAAAAATATAAATGTGGGTAAAAAAATCCCTTCTGGAGAGACATAAATGATTGGTAAAAAGTCTGCTCAATTCCACAAAGATGGAGTGATGAAATGTGATTTCAAGTTGTATTAAACAACTTTAAAAAATGTGTTAAACACTCAAATTTACCTTTTTATTTGGGAGTAAAGCCCCCTCTCCTTGTACAGCAGAGTGTAGAGAAAACTCCTGGTGTAAGATTTGCACACATAGCTTCTATTCAGAATGTGGTCAGTGTAAGAGAGATGGGGGTAAGAGTGGGGAGAGAAGGCTTTTTTTAAAAAATTGCTTTCAAAACCTTTCTAACAGTTTCTTTTGAAATTTTTTTAATGCAATTGAACCACAGAGCACAGGTAGGGAGATTTCTACCTCGGTTTTGGGGCTCTGCTCCAGGGAATCCCAGCAAAGGTGAGTCTCTGTGAATTTGAGCTTGAAGGAAAATTTTCTGGCTCCTTGCTAGCCTCTGAAGTGCTGGGAGCTCAAACTCCTGTATGCCCAGCTGGACTCTTATTGCCCTTATCACCTTCTTTACCCCTTTCCAGACAACCCCCACAGATTCTGTTACATCACTGCTAAGCTGGGTTAAATGAAGTCTTTAGGGTGTTGAATATCATGCAAGTCATGTGTTCACATATAGTGTTTTTCAGTTCTGAGTAATGAGTTCTTCTTTATTTATTTAATAAACAATGGAAATATAAGCAATTATCAATGAGTCTGACTGTGGGGATGGCAGCCCTTGTGATAAGCTTTGTCTTTAATGAACTTCATTCCACCTCAGACCCTAAAGTTTTTTCTCCAGAATATATTGTAGGAAATACTAGTCCTTTAAAAGCCTGGAAAGCCTAAGAAGCCACTGAAATCTGCAATTGAAATGCAAATGGAAAGCCCCTGGCACACCAAATCAATTTTTCTTTTAATAAGAGAGGGAAATAGAATGTGACATGGAAAAGCCCTGATGCTCTACATAATGACAAAGCTTTCTAAGTGGTCTGAGAAACAGAAATTCCTGTTTGCTGTAGTCACACTTCTAAACTGCTCCATTATTGAGTGAAGATGTGACACAATTAAGAGGCTGCTGTTTGGTTATAGGAGTGGTTTTCTTCAAGGTGCAAATCTCCCTTAAAACCATAGGACAAGCATTTCCAAGCTCACACCTGCAGTGTCTGGCCCCACTGCATTTACAGCTCCTCCAGACAAAGTCACTGTGGGATAAGTGTCAGCTCTGTGTCTCATTGCCCTGGTTCTGCCCCGGTGCTGGGATACCTGGAGCACAGATAACCTCACTGTGCCCAGCTCCTTAGCGATGCCCAGCTCCCAGGATCGTGTTTCAGTGTTTGATCCAAAGATCACAGAAGTTAATGGAAAGATTCACCTTGACTTCTGAACATAATTAGGGTGGAGGAGAGCAGAGACGATTGACTGTTTAGGAATTGAATGATTCATGTAATCAATAAATAGATAGAGTTAAAACATAGTCAAACCAGGTATTCTCCTGAAGAGTTGGAAAGAAAATCTAACTTTCTATACAAATCTCCTAGGGATAAAAAATTTTGAACCAGAATCAGGGTTTTTTTAATGTTTTATTTGCTTTTCAAGAACCATTTTCTCCAGTTTTATTTGAACTAACTTGACTGAAACTGACCTTGACTGAAATGTAATTTCATTCAGAGCACAAACACAAAGTTAGGCAGTGATATAGATTTTCTCTAATCATAACATAGATGATTCAATTCCTAAAAATTAAGCATATAATCATTAAAAAAACAAAGAAATATTTTTCATTGCAAAAGTGCTCTCTGCTGGATCAATGTAAGAATGAGAAGGTTGTGAGGGTGAGAGCTCTGGAAATAAGGATTATTTCTTATAAGAGCAGGGTCAGGGGAACTATTGTGATGTTTGAAACCTGTCATGGCTAGCAGAGCCTTCCCAATTTCTATCCACTGCCCCTAATTCTGCTCAGGTCAGACGTGGTGCTCATCCCCCATGTGCCCTGATGGCCCCTCTGCCTGAGGTACAAAGCCTCTTCTCCCAGCTCTCCATCAAAACCCACCTTGAGTGGCAGGAAGGAGGCAGTGCTATGATGCACTTCACACATCTTTATGTCTGGAAAAGAATAAAAGCTCCATACAGGGCCATTTAAGATGCTGAGAGCCGGATGATGTGTGACCTTGATGTACAAAATGCCATCTTCACTTTTCCATTTTCTCCCTTAGCAGAGAATAATTACATTAGTGGGAGATTTCAATCCAAGAGCAACCTGCTCCCCTGACATGAGCAGGAATATTCTGGTGATTGATTTCAGTGGCTTTTAGATCACACTTGGGAGTTCTAACCCTGCACGAGTGCTGTCCACTGGGGTTAACTCAGGGTACACTTCCCATGAGGGCTCTGGGAAGCTCCACAGCCTCTGGGACATCAGTGTCAGAAAGGGTTGCAAGGTGTTTCAGAGGAAAGTGTGACAGCAACACTGGGAGCCACAGGCCTGACCCAGGAAAACACACAGATTTTCAGATTGCTGTACATACTGCAGATGTACTCATCTGATCGGTACCAAGACAAAGGGTAATGGCTTTTGAGCTGACAGAGGGCAGGTTTAGATTTGATATTAGGAAGAAATTCTTTACTCAAGGAGTGGTGAGGCACTGGAAGAGGTTGCCCAAAGAGGCTGTGGAAGGCCCATCTCTGGAAGTGTTCCCAAGTCAGACTGGATGGGGCTTTGAACAACCTCGTGTGGTGGAAGGTGTCCCTGCCCATGGTGAGAGGGGTTGGAACTGAGTGGTCCCTAAGATCCCCTCCACCCCAAGCATTCTATGACTGCATAATCAGCATGAACTGAAATCCTGGCTGTAATCCTGAATCCAGCAAGGTGAGTCTGCTTTTATTAATGTGTGATTCTGCCTTTCCTCACTGCACAGACATGTTTTAATTCTGCCATTTGCTTCATTCCCCATACAGCATAGGAAAAAATCTTTATTTATTCATCTTGCCTCATACCAATTTGCTACTTATTAGCTTTAGCTGCCATATGATGTAAATTTGTATAAATTGTGTAAAAAGGTTGTGAGGAGAAAAGGAGAAAGAAGGGAATGAAAATACCATCGTTTCAATCTTGCTGCATTTTCAATATGAGCAGTATTTTACCCAGTAAATGACTGACTATTATGAACTGTGCTGCATAAGTTTTTCCCCTCCTAGTACCTGTTCAACAAATTAAATACCTTGCTGTGGGTTAAATGCAATGTCAGATCATGCTGTCTCTCAAGAGAAATATATAAATGGGCAGTTATTTCACAGGAAAAAAATGATTCGCATTCCCAGGCCATTAGGGAAATACCAGAAAAAGTTATATAGTATTAAAAATATAGGAGCTGGGTTTGCAAGCCAGTGTTCAATCACTGTATCCTTGAACAGCAGGTTAAAGTCAGGGAGGGCAGTAAATCCAGCCATGGCTCTTTAACCAGTAGAGCCAGAAGCATGGATCTTGTGCCAAAAAAAAAAAAATAATTTAAAGGGGAGGAAAGTCATTTCCAAAGCTTATTCAGAGATAAATAGCAGTAAAGCTGGATAGATGTAGAGATTCCAGCCCTTGTAGGTTGACAGGTATGGATGTGGCCCTGAACAGGCTCTGGGGTCTGGATGTGAGGCACAGTGATCCAGGCACAGTGCTGAGCATGCTGGCCATCACTCAGCACAGCTCCTGACCTGGCTCTGGCTCCACACACCTGCATGATCCCAGGCAGGCAGTCCAGGGGAAAGAGGATTCTTAAAGAGTAAATGGCTTCCATCCCCAAATCGATGCTCAGCTGAAGTAGGTGAATTAGCAACATCAGGGCTTCTTCCTCCGTGAATAAAACCTCTAAGCTGAGAAGAAGATCACAGGGAGAAAGAAGAGTAAAGCAAAATTTAGCCCATTGGAATAGCTGACCCACACATTCCCGAGTCCTTTGCTGCAGGCAAAGTTTTAAGTTAGCTTTTTCTCTGGGTTTTTGTGAGAGGATTTGCACCTTCCTGTCATATACAGCACAACACTGCTGAGTTTTGTTGAAAAAAAGACCATTAATCTTGGCTGATCTTAAATTTCAGAACGAAAACACCTTTGGCACCCTTGTTCCCACTCATAATTCACTTACTCCTGCAAGATGGTGTACAGCTTGGGGATAAATACAAGAGAGGAATAGAAGAGTATTTACCCATAAAGAGCAAATGCAAAAATAAACACACAAGAAAAGGAGGTGGATAGCTGCTTTCCTGTCACTGGATTATATATTTAACCACCTCTGAAGACTAACCTGCCCAAGTCTCCTGATCAGAGCCCAGTCAGTGACAGCAGAGTGCTCAGGGCCATCTACAGTCAGGTCTTCAAAACCTCCAAGGATGGAAACTCTGCAACCTTTCTGTTCCAAAGTTTGGCCACCCTCTTAGGGAACCCAGTCCTGGAAACTATCTCCAGAATCACCACATCAAGCTCCTACATCAGGTAAGATCCCTCGTCAACAACTCTATTTTTATTACAAAGCTGTTCCATTTTTCTGATGGCAAGAAATCCTCCTGCTATTTTCAATTCGAGTGTATTCTTAGTCCATTTGCTCCTGTGCCAGCACTTCTGCTAATTCCTCCCAGGTGATGACCACAATTTATCATAATCCTCGATCATAGAGGACTAAAGTTTTTGTTTGTCATTAATTCAACATTTTTGCAGGTCTGCAGGTCTGCTTTGGTTCAAGTGTTGGTTGGTGGTTTTCTTCAGTTTTCTTTTTTTTTTTTTTATGAAATATTTCCCTTTTGCCTCTGGCAGCTACAGATCTCCTGGAACTACTCTGCAGTAAGTCTGAATACAGGTGCTAAGTATGAATGAAGGCTTTAGGGAAAAAAAAAAAAAGTCTATTTAGCTAAACCTCATCAAAAGAAGCAAGCTCAGTTCTAGCTTAATAATCCTAAACACAGAAAATAGAATTCTTTCTCCGGCAATACTTGGAAAATCCTGCAAACCTGCAGCTGGAAGCAGTGCACACTCTGAACACAGACACAAAGCCAGGCTGCAGTAGCTGTCAAACACCAGCAAGGGGAGATGAGGCTGCTCCAAAGCACTTTCCTACCACTTTCCAAATCCTGACAAGGTCAAGGATTGTTTGCCTGTTTTCCTCTCCAAAAAGAAAGCCTCTGGTTTGCACACAGACTCATTCTTGCACAGGCATTTGACAGCAGTATAATTGTAGCTAATAAACAATGAGAGTAAAGTTTTATTTCCTGTATTTCTGGGTTCCAAATTCTCTCTCTAAATGGAAAGCTTGTCAGATCTCATGCTGGGAGGGTGACACTCAGATAATATCTCCCCAGACCTCCCCAGCACCCCATGCATGTACAGAGGAGAGCTGCTGTTGCTCCTGCATGCTGGAAAAGTTCCTAGTGCACACAGTGGGATAGTGGGTCACATATTCCAAATTCTTCCCTCCAAATGATGCAGGGCCTTGGGGCAAGTGTACAGCCACACAGCAGTGCAGGGCTGTGCCACCAAGACACTGTCCCTGCACAGAAACAGCTCCACTGGACACCCATGGGGACAGAGCAGACACAGACCCAGCCCCTGGCCCCATGCCTCCACAGCTTGGCCAGGAGTGCAGAAGAGGTGCAGCAGGTCCATGATCCCTTCCCTCACCGGTGCAAAGCCCAGTCCCCCATGCACCTGAGTGTGTGAGTGAGACAAGCACAGGCAAAGAAATACCCCGAGATACTTTTCTAACTTGCAATGGCTTCCTTACGCCATGCACCACCAGAGGTGTGACCAAGTTGTGTCACCCTCCATGCTGTGGCTGCACACTGCTGAGCAAACCAGGTGAAAAAAGACTTAACCAGCTACTGATGAATCTTCTTGTCATTTCTGACTGACTTGAAGGCACAGAGGCCAGAACCTCTCACTGGTTCAGCAGAGACACAATTCACACTGCTCTGCATCATCCAACTCTGATACCACAAAACAAGCACAACAGGACTGTGACCCTCCTGTAGAGTTTATTCTGCAGTAGTTGACTAAGTCCTTCAGTATTTTCACCCTCACTGGTCACACTTAATATCATGCAGGCCACAGAGAGGCCTGAATGCCTTGAAAACAGCCACACAGGATGCTGGAAGGAACACGAGTTCTCAAACACAGATCCTCAACTTTTATGGGCTAATCAAAGGATCCATTTTTGGATCAATCCTTTATATCACAGTTGCACTGAAAAAAATACTGAATTCCTGGTCAGCTTCCACAGTCTTCATTGTTTGATCAGCACTGATTGTGTGCATTATTGCAAGACAAAAAAAAAAAAATCAATCAGTCAATGCTGTATCGTTCTTCCCGTTTCCACAATGATATCACTTCATCTCTCCACCAGTGCTTTCAAGTGTCTCATAACAACAGCTTGTGAGCATCTCATAATCTTTAACAGGTCTTACAGTAGGCCAGTGAGGTGCAACAATATTATTCTCATCAGAAGACCAAGTACAAAAAACAAAGTTTTTTTATTCACCAAAACTATTTAAAACCATTAAACCCTGGCAGCTAATTTCCAGAGATGACAAATAAAACACCATCAGCAAAGGGACATCTGTGGGATTTACTTTCTCAAGTGGAAGTCAGGGATCTGAGCACACTTGCAGTTGTAGATGGACACAATTTCTCCAGGCCAAGGCATGAAGTCTTTGTGGGAGCTGACACTCAGCCCAATGTCAGGCTCCAGGTCAGTGTCTTGTCCACCTAACCATCTTCAGAAAGCAGGGTTAGCAAAATGCTCCAGTGTGGAGGAGAGGGGATATGGAACTTACTCTACTTCTGGAGAGACACAGAACTGGAGCAATATGAATATTGCCAGTGATTTTAAGCAAAGACTGATGATCTCTTTTTACCCAGTTAGCATTTTTGCTTGTGTGATATTTTGTGGAAACAGAGGAAATTTCGAGATTGTCAGCATTTGTCACCATTATTTTAAAGAGTCTGTTCCCACTCTTCCCAGAGCCATACATTGCTGTGCTGCACTTGCCATGTTCTCACCCTGCCACTCTTCTGAGATCACTTGGTTATTATAAGTGTGAAGCCACGGCCAGGCTGAGCGCCAGGGGAGGGGGGCACAGGGGACAGGGAGCAGGTTCAGTGGGTCAAACCTGAAACAGGAGTCCAGCTCCTCATTCCTATAAATGAAAGGCAGCAGAGTGCCCATCTAATGGGACACCAGAGCTACCTGAACCCCCAGGCAGGAACTGCTGTCATGGTTTGCATACAGTGGCGTGGCAGAGCAGCCGGGTGTCCATCTCAATTATTTGTCTGGCATCCATTGTAGCAGTAACTGAGAAGCCTCATGATCTTTCATGTATTTGTCCATATATCAGCCAGGTTAAGAGGTTTAATTATTCCCTGTCTCATGGGAAGGAGTACCAAGGATAAAAGATATTGAGAGTATGCCCCCAGCAATCAATTCAACACACAAGCAAGTTTGAATTTTCTAAATCAGACACTTATAACTATAATTTCAGTGTTGGAGGATTTTATTTACTGAAAGCCTACCCAGTACTCCAGGTGGAAAATACATTAAGATTTATGCTTGGATGTAATGCCAGTAATGCGAGAAGCATGGAAATATCTTGGTTGGATAGACGTTGGAAGAGTCTCCTTTCCAGCAGGCATGTGATTAGTACAGCCCGTTCTGCTACAGCCACCAAACCAGATTAAATATATTACACAACTCTAATCCACCTCTGGCTGAATGGAGACAATAGCTTGCCCAGGACAGAAGTGGAATGTTCAATATATTGGAGAATAGTTCTCAAAACTTCCAAAATACCAGGACACTTCCTCCATCTTAGAAAAATTAGGCAAACTCCTATCCATTTGCAGTTGGAGATAAGAAGTCCAAAACTCTTGTGCAGATGTTTTGAATTCTCCCTGCTGAATGAAGGCTGATTTTTAGTGATTGAATATTTATTTACTAGATATCCTATCCAGATCACACATCTGGCCTGAACATTTTCTTTGAAGCTAACCTTGAATGTCACAAAAATACTTCGGTCTCCTTGACCGAGTGATATTGTTTAAGGTGATAAAATGTGAGCAAAAAATTAATGGGCTGGTTGGTTACATGAATATTCCTCCCTGAAGTCCTATGGTGACATTTCTTCTTTTAATGCCTCAGTGATTTTGTTGAAGTTGTTGAGTATTGTCTTATGCATTAATTTGAGATTTGAGGGGGGAAAAGAAAAGTTAAAAAAATAAATCAATTCCCATCCAGGCCTTTCTGCAGCAACCTTACCTACTCTCTGAGGACTCTACAATATGCTGAGAAAGAAACATTTTGTGGGAGTCTCTGGTTAAAATATAGGCAGCACTCAAGTGGGTTTCTAAAAGTTCTATGAGGAACAAAAGAACTGATAAATAGGTATAGCAATGTTCTGGATGTATTTTCTGAGACCAGAGCTAATCAATTCTGCACACATAAGATACAAGCAGTTCACCAAGTCGGTGCATGTGTAGAATCCAGCCCTAATTAACTGTGTGTGTGTGAACTTTGAATTGCTAAAAAATCATGTCTTGTTAATTTAATAAATCTTCATTAATGTGGCAGGTAGCAGTGACCACCACAAGAACCATTACAAATTTACCCTTTTCAAATCCTCATAATCCTACACCAGAGAGATGCACCTAATTGGGCTCATTAAAAGTAAACATTGATTGGCAGGGCCACTGGGATCCTTGAAATGGCTGTGCAGTCATAAAGAATCTCTGCATTCCTGATCTCCAGAGCAGCAGACATTGTTTGCTGCCTCTGGTCCACAAAAACAGCAGGAAAACTGCTGGCAGCAAGTAGTGGACAAGGCAGCAAGGAAGGGTGTGGGGTTACTTTTGCAGGTGAAAGGCCATAAATAGGGAACATTACCATGCTCAGGTCACTTTAACCTCAAGGTGACTTCTGGGTGATGTAGACCACAAAAAACTGTGGAGGTAAGGGAATTTAGGACCTCTAAACTGTGATTTACTATTGTTAAGACTTTGAGGCTGTTTCTCCGATATTTTATGTTTTGTAAGTCATTAGCAACTGCAAAATGAGTGTAGGAAAACATGGGCAAATCAATAGTGTATTACACAGGCATCAGTAATTACATAGCAGTGGGGAATTGAGCCTTGGGACTTTTCAATTATTTTCTGTTACAAATGATGTACAGGCACCTTTTGGGAAATCATGTTTTGGTCAAACACTACATATTTGCTCAGTGTGAGTCAGTATTATGGAGGTAATCAAATAATATGAGTCTTTCTGTGCTTAAAATATCTATCAATCTCTAAGCCTCCATTTCTGAGTCAAAGCCAAAAAAAATACCATTGGCTTATTACACAGCCTGAATGTCATCAGGCTGGAAAACTCATGTTGTTGTGAAAGTTCAGACATAGCCCTGGACATCCAATTCAGTGCATGCTTTTCAGTGTGTAGTTTGCCTGCTTTTAAAGTCAGTCTCCAACTCTTTCTTCCATAGAACATATAAATTTAATTAATCTTTCTGTATTCCAGAGCTACACAGATATATGTGCACTTCAATGACATCTAAAAAACCTACTGCACATCAGGAGCACTCTGCTAGCAGTTTAAAATAAGTGTTCCTAACTTGAAAAAAAGGACAATAGTGTGACCTAGTGTGGATCTCTCAGAACAGCATCCAATAGGAGAGTGACATTTCACACAGGTAGATAGTGATAGGACAAGGGGAAATAGTTTCAAACTAAAAGAGGAGATATATAGGTTAGATGTTAGAAAGAAGTCTACTGTGAGGGTGGTGAGACCATGGCACAGGTTGCCCAAAGAAGTTTTGGATGCTCCATCCCTGGAAGTGTTCAAGGCCAGGCTGGATGAGCAAGCTGGTCTGGGTAGAAGGTGACTGTGGCAGGGGGGTTGGAACCAGATTATTGATTCTGTGATAAATTGAATCCCACCCATTTGCCATGAGCAGTGTGAGCACACACAAGCTCCAGTTTTCTCTGGACTTGCTGATGGGAAGTCATTTGCTCAACTGCCAGAGTTGCATGGCTTGTCTGAGCCCTTTGCATCATCTACTGCCCTTAGTTTTCTGAACCAAAAATCTCTTGGGTGGCTAAGAGCCATGGGAGGTTGTCCCAGTTTGTCCCACTGCTGCTTATGCTGGTGACACACAGATGCATGAAGCCCAGATGCAGAGAATTTTCATGCACGGATGTAGCAGCTCTGCGTCCTCCAGGACATCAGGGAAATGCTTCTGAGCAGGCTGAGGTGGAAACATGGCACTTCATGTTTCATTGGAGCTTGACTGCAGAAAGAAGAGGAAGTGTCAAAAAGGATTAGTGTGTCAGTGGTTAAAATGATTGTGGCATGAAGGGACTAAGGGCTGCCAAAACCAAAATAACAAAAAAGTGTCTCTGAAGGCACTCCTGATGCATTGCTTTGACAGATGTGCAGCTCCTCACTAACTGCAACGACCAGAGGAGAGCAGGCTCCTCTGCAACAACCTCTCTGGCCTGGGACCAGGAGGAGATATGGGATGGATCCTGCAGACATGATATTCAAAAACAGCTGATTTGATTCAGAGATATTTCTGCCACTGCACTATTGCAAGCAAAACAAATGGGGCTGAGTGTATGAAAGCAGAACACATATTTTTTGGTTTTTGACCTTAGCAGGATCCAGGGACGGTGGGTATCAGTGATTCAATGGCCTTCAGCATGAGAGTCCAGACTATCCCATTATTAGAGAGTCTGCACTCTCGCTGGGATATGTCTAGACAGTCACAGATTGCAGGTTTGGACACTTTTGCTGGGAGCTCACAGAGACTCACCACAGGCACTTGCCAGAGGACAGTATTCTTTGACTCCTTTAGCTGATGAAGGAGAAGGCAGGTTTTATTCAGAAGACACCCTCAATTCAATTCACCCTCTGAATTCAACCCTTTCCTTCCACGCTTA
Source organism: Phainopepla nitens (assembly GCA_013400175.1). Taxonomy (NCBI): domain Eukaryota; kingdom Metazoa; phylum Chordata; class Aves; order Passeriformes; family Bombycillidae; genus Phainopepla; species Phainopepla nitens. The sequence goes on from VXBQ01010235.1 coordinate 677,106, forward strand.
CATAGGAAGTACCAGAAAAAGAAATTTCCAGTCTGAGCATGCAGAAATGCTCATCCATTCCAGTTCCTTACAGTTCACCACCCTGACAGGAATTCTACTTCTGCCCATCATCAGCTTTGACCCACACTTTCCTCTTTTTACTCTTTAGTCTAAGAGCTATGGAACTGTGAGCTGTGTTTGATAGGGGCATCTCTCTATCTCTGCTGCATGTCTGATGCGTGCTGTGGATCCTGCTCTTGTTTTCCATATTTTTACCTGCCTGGCAGGTGGGCTCTGCACTATTCACCAAGAATGTGATAGCCTTGAATGCCAGCTGGGGTAACTTCAACAGCACTGAGAGAAGCATTCTGTGGGAATTGGAAGATGAAATAGTATCAAAAAACAATCAAACAAACAAACAAAAAAACCACAAAAAGATAAATACAGTTTGCTATTATGTAACTTCTGTTTCTGCCTGGGTTTTTTTTTTTGGAGCTGTTTTTCCCAGCAAAAATAGAGTGAAACCACGATGTTAGATGTGCAGGATAGCCCATGTAGTGCTTGGACTGCCTGCTGCTTCATATTTATTAATCGAGAAATTCTTGGGCAAATTGCCCCTCAAGCCTCAGTGTTGATAAAGTCGGGAGTTGCTGGCACTCCAGCAGCATGCAAAGAAGCTGAATGGGACTGATTACAGTGTGCAGCTCTATCTGCAGAAGGTTGATTATATGGTTTGCTTCCTAATTAAATATCTAAGCATCCCTTTACTGAGGAAAGTGAAATTGAGGAATCATCATTTACAGCAGCTTTGTGTGGAATAACAGAGCCAGTGCAAAAATTCCTGGACCACAAAGAAACTGTATTGGCCAAGCCCTCTCCAAAAAGCAGGTTGGAGCACAAATGCAGTTTTGCATAATGAACATATCCTAAATCTTGTCACTCACAAGAGTGAGATGAAATTGGATGTGGAAGAAGCAGTAAAATCAGCTTCTGTCACAGCTTCTGGTATGGGCTGGGATGGAGCTGTGCTCGTGAGCAAGAGTTACCACAGCATCATTTTCTGCTGGCACATCCCAGGGGATGCCCAGAATGCAGCACAGGGACCTTCTGAAATGATGCCTCAGGGGATCAAAAATCTCAGCTGCAGATATTACTACTGAAGGATTGCGTGCAAGAGGCTCACTGTTTAGAGGAGGAGAGGCAAAGGGGAGGGAGGGAAAATGTCTTCAGCAATGTCTTTTCTCTCGTTCCCTCAGTACTTCATCACTCCCCCTTGATGCTGAATCAGACATTTACAAGCATACCCAAACCTAGAAATTACCATATGGGCTCAGCAGGATATCTGGGAATGATTTACCCCTTCACAACTGCACATTAGCTCTCATCCTGATCTTTAGCATTTAAAAGCATGATTTCTAATGTTAATAATTAAAAAATTAAAGTAAAATGGCACTGCAGTTTCTTTTGTGGATGAGTTGTGGGGGCTGAAGGATGTTGCCATGAGAATAAATTACTATAAATTAGCCATCAATAACTTTAAACGTGATGATTAGACCACAGGAAAGTCTGAAAAGGGCTTCTGAAGGACTCTGGGCACTGAGAGTTGCTACACTGTGTGAAGTCTACGACATTTAGAAATGGAATTGTATGGTATGATTGCCTGTAATAGGGGACTGGATTTAATGTCTACTGCATCTTTTTCCTTCTTAGTCAGCATTTAGCAAGTCTCCAAATTCATTTCTTCATTGCTAATTTTATGGACTGCCATTTTGAAACAATACAATCTCCATTAATGATGTCAATATTTCGCTTGGTCAAATGATGCCAAGGAAAACAGAGGTCACTAAAATGTTTGAGGACCAGAACTAAAACAAGATTTTATTTATTTTTATTTTACTTGGGTGAACTCCTGCCATGTTATTACTGTTGCTATTTTTCAGCTCAGCTCAGCTCAGCCTGATATTGTTGACGGTAAAAGTGTGAGTGAACAATTAATGGAAAGAAAGGCTGAGCAGGGCCAACATCACCAATGGTGATCCCAACAATGATTATTCTGCTTTGTGATCCTACTCAAGTTCATGCTTGGACAACTTGGGCCAAAACAGCACCTTTCATTGCATTTAACAGAGCTACTTCCATTTGGAATTGAGGCCAGGTGAGAATCTACTGAACTGCTTCTCAAAAATCCACCTCTTACATCAAACATAAAACCTAACCTCCATTTTCCTTACAGCTCGTTGGTAGAAAAAAGGCCACCAGATAAACACAGCCCATTATTAGTGTCTGTGGTGCACCAGCTGGTATTTGCAAAAATTAAGGGAATGTTATAAGCATGAAATGATTAGGAGAAGGCACAATTAACACATGGGAAAGCATGGAGTTTAGCTCCAGATTTAGAGGTGAGAAGAATATGATGCACTTCAGAGGTGAAAAGAAATGACAAAAATGAACAAATTGCATAGTACTTGACTGTTAAATATTATTGTCCTGCCAGGAACCCAAAGTCAGTAATACTGAGGGTTGACTATATGTGGCTTTCTGTAAAAAAAAAATCATATGGTTTAAACGAAACCATAAAGTTAGCAAGTTTATGTAAATAAAGAAAACAGATGCAATAGAGATTCAAGAGCAAGTTTCAAGAATACATAGAGGCACAGAAGCACAAATGGTTCAGTAATTCCCAAGGAGCTGGTTGGTGCTGATTGTGCTATTTAAGCCATGTGTCTTGTAGGTTACTAATGCAAGCAACAGTCTGCCTGCTGCATTTCAAATTACCAGCCACTGCCAGCCCATTGTTTTATGTGATTCCCTCTCTGAATAGATATATTTATTCATCAATAGCTGGCTTTTCAGTGAGTCTCCCTCTGCTTTGTGGAACTCACTAAACCATATATTTCTTCAGTCAATTTGCACCAAACATTCCCTGTATGAGCTGCTGTGAGCTTCATTCAGTGAGCCAATTGTGGGTCACTATTTACATTAGATTTTAGGAAGGTGTTCTTTACTCAGAGGGTGGTGAGGCAGTTGAACAGGTTGCCCAGAGAAGCTCTGAATGCCCAAGCCCTGGAAGTGTGTAAGGCCAGGTTGGATGGGGCTTTGAACAATCTGGAAGGTTGGTGGAAGGGACCACTACCCATTGTGTAGAGGTAGAAATGATATGGGCTTTAAGGTCTCTTCCAACCCAAGCCTCTCTATGACTCAATGGCCTGTGAAGCCTGAAATAGGGCCAAAATTCTAAATTTTGTCACTAAATTTTGCTGTTGGTCACCAGACTTTAGCTCTGTCAAGAGCAGAAGGGTTCCACAGAGGCATTAGAAGAAGCTTAAGGGTTAAAACTCCGGTGTGTCTATTGCATGCTGCAAAATGCTGTTATCTGAAGTATTTTCCTGTACCACAGGTCCCACTGGCTTAAAAAAAAAAAAAAAAGAATGTTTTCAGCAAATGAACATTCTGGTGAAGGAACAGATGAGTTGCAGAGGTGACCTGCCAGCTCTCAACAGATGCCAGCAGAGCTGAGCATATTTGAGCACATTGAACATGAAGAGCAAGTGACCTGTATGATGTTAGAGTTGTAGCAGTGAAGCAGGGACAGGGACAGGGGATCTGACCACCGCTCCCTCTGTGCAAGGGCACCGTGCCCATGGACCAGGAGCAATGCCAGGGAGCCCAAGAGCAAGAGGCCACCTCTCCATTGTATAACCATCAGGCAAGGGGATAAAAGCAACAAGGAGAACCCGTCCACCTTTTAATAACAAGCATTGTAGCTACTCTGAGGTTGGAAGGTGACAAAGTAGTGATAGGACATTGCCAGCTGACGTTTGCCACGCTGTGACAGTGCATCCAAACCTAAAAATTTCATCACAGAACACCACCCTCAGCCATGGCTCATACCAGGAGAAGTTCAGATTAAGAACTTCACAGTCTGCACTGAAAAAAGCAGAGCTATCACAGGGCTGGTAAGGCTAAGAATTAATTCCTATTTTTATTCCCTTTCACTTGTGTCCTGCATTTGAACAAGGGTTGAATGCTTGGTAAGATGAAGGGTTCAGCATGCAGCATACATTTCCGAGCTATTACCTCTGGTACCTGGAGCAAAAGTGCCCCCTGGGATGTGTGACAGGATATAATGTCTGACTTGATGATGGAAACAAAAGAAGTCCTCTCCATGGCAGATTTAGTCTCTTGAATTTACTGATAATGCACTCTCCTCCAATAAATCAAAATTCCACTTCACCCACTCAAATGTCAGTTCCATGCACTGCTGACATACATGGAAATGCAAACCTCCTATAAAAGTGAAAGAAAATGTAAGTTATGTTCTGATAAACAAAGAGAGACTTCAAAATGGGTGAAAAAGCCTTGGTTTACATTTGAAATTAACTCTCTGAAACACAGTAACAGAGAGATTGAAACAGAAAGAGGTGCTGGTGCAAGCCACATGCAGCTCACCTGCCTAGTTCTGCTCTGAGCCTTCGATACAGGGTCACTTTTCCCTTTGGTAACCCCATCCCTGCCTTTCCCCTTGCAGCACAGAAAAGTCACCACAGATAACTTACTTTCAGTGCAAGTTCACCCTGGAGAGATCTCTCCCTCCCTTGCCTCTTAGCAATATGTATTAAAATGTCATTCTGGCCTTCAGGAAAAGCAATTTTCTCTGCCTTAGTGTAGGCTAGGTGTGATCCACCCATCTGGATGGAGACATCTGCATCAGAGCCAGTCCTCCCTGCTATGGAGACAGGAAAAGGCACCTGCAGGAGAGGATTCACCCACAGCTTATTTAATTTTAGAGTTTTTAATTAGTGTGGATGAATTGCCCCTAACAGCGCTTGTTTGTTTCCCTTGACTACAGTGGGGGCCTGGGATGATGTTCTGAGCTGTGGGGCACCTGCATGGCAGCAGATATCTGAGCAGCTGAATCCTGGCTTTGCAGTCAGTGAGAGAAAGTATTTCCTGGGGTGGGGGAAATCCTACACAGGGTGCAAGTGCTCATGCGTTTGTTCCATCCAGATGAGCAAGGGTTTGCCAATCAGCTGATATGAAGAGGAGCCAGATTTTTTTTTTGCATCTTTTCCACTTTATGGTGGTGAGGAAGGGAAGAGGCAGGAGAGAAAGGAAGGGGGTGCTGTGCTTGAGGCATGAGAGCTCATTTGTGATAAGAATTTTGGGAAATAGACAGAAGTCCTGGCTATTCCAGACAGAACACTCTAACCCTCACAACCTGCAGTTCCCAAGGCAGCTAGACACTACGTGTGCCCAGCAGTGAAACTACAGACACTGGCTCCTGCTCTAGCCCATTCCCACCCAGAGTGGAACCCAGTCTATGTGTCTTCTCAGCTACATAAAACTCAGATATCTGATTTAAGGCAGCCATCATGGCTCCCTGCAGAAAGCTATTAGGTCCCCCCCCCATCCCAGCGGAGGGGTTATCAGCTCATCTGGTTTAGAGCTCTTGGAATGGGATGAGCATGGTGTTCTCTGTGACTGCCTGCACCTCTTCTGGCTGATTTTTCCATTTGCTAAGAAGGATAAATGCATCTAAATGAAACTCAGCAAAATACTGAGAGCACTTTGAATGCCCCCTGTGGAAAACAGATTGAGGGCAAATTTATCCCATCCATGCACAAGATGGAAATCCTTGCTTGATGGGGAAACCCTCTGTTCTTTTCTCTTATTCCAGACCTTGCAGGGAGTCTGGGGAGGTGATGGGGGCTTCTCAGCACTCAGTGAGGGGAGTCTGGAGCTGGAAGCCCAACAAACAGAACAGAAGAAAACCAGGCTATGTTAATTTACCCTGGGGTCTCAGCTCTCCCTAAATCAGGAGTCTGTACAGCCAGCCACAGGCTGTTTGCATGTTCCTGTATATCAAACAAGAATCAGATGTTGACAGGATTATGCACTAATTCAAGAAGCAGCCTGGTTGAAGAGATGTCAAACATCAAATTTAAGTGTCTCCCTTCCTCCAGCTCTCCCATTCCAGTGGCAAACTGGGGCACAGTCAGCTTCCCCTAACACGGGGCAGGGTGTGCAGGAGCTGGGGTGATGTGCAGACTCAGGCTGCTGGCCAGGCACAGCTGAAAGGCAAAATCCCTGTCCCCTCCACGCACTTTCTTTGTATGGGCAAGGAGCCGTTGTGCGTGACAGATGAGAGCTGCAAAGCAGGCAGGTCACACTGTGGCGAGGGTTGGTGCTATTTCAATGGCTGGAGATGCTCTAATTATAGTGTTGGGAAGGCTGGAAGCTGCCAGGTTCGATATGGGAATAATGCGACAAGGGAATTGCAGAGTAAAGACACTTGTTGTTTTGTTCTTGGTCGCTTAACTCAGGGACAAAGCCTCTGAGGAAGGAAAAGCAAATTTAAGGTTATAGTTCAGTCCCAGGAGCACTAAACATATATATATAATTAGACAGGAAAAAAAAAAATCAAGGCAGTCTTGTGTTTATTGCACTGGCTCCATCTCCTGTGCTTTTGGCACCGTGTGTTTCCAGCTGAGCTCCAGCCAGTTGCCTGGGTGGTTAAATATCCTCCAGCAGGATAAACAGCTGAGGGAGCTGGGCTGCTCACTCACACACAGAGCCTTTGCTCGGTGCTCAGGCAAGTACATGGCTTTATATATATTGCACTACTCCTCTTTGCTTCCTGCTCCACACTCTGCTCTGCCTCATTGCAAAACTTTCACAGGGCTGCTCTTCAATGTTACAGGATTTATAGCAGCATTTCCCACAGGTTTTATGGTCATTCTTAGGGTTCTTTCCCTGGATAGTTGTGAGCTGCACAGCCTGCAGAAGACTTTGCTTGAAGTGTCTCAGAGCAGCCACCTGGTATCAGGGGAATTTTAAGAGGTGGTGTGAGCAGTAATTTTTCCCCAGCACTCAGCTCTGTTCTTGTGTTTATGAGAGGGTGAGTCACTTTGCGACCTGGTGCCTCTGTTTCCCATTCAGACTGATGGAAAAATCAGTACAGAGGCAGTTGCATAAACTATTCTTGGGCACTTTGACCAATACAGCAATCAGAAATGGGAAATAGATTCCTTGATATCATTCACAGTCCACCTCCTGCGACTGTTGCCCACTGCTTGTCTGCACCAGCTTTCCCCATGCCTTGCTGTTCCAGGATGTCCCCGTTTCTGACATCCTCATGTCTCCATGACACACCTCCACCTCTCCTGTGCTTCAGCAACCTCTCCTCCTACTATCTTTTTTCACAAGCTCAGTGGAGCATATTGCCTCCATTTTCTTTCTCCCCTTCTCCTGGGATTCCTCCCATTAATTACTTCAGCTTCAGCAGGTCCCCATTCCTTCTCCCATGCCCACCACAGCAGCCAAGGCACTGCCTGCTCCCCCGTGAGTAGTTCAGTCATGATTTCCCTCAGCTATTCCTGCTTAGGAGAGACATTGCTTATTTCCCATTTTTTCTAGTTTCTGTATTGCGTTATCATTTTTTGTAGTTATGCAAACATTCGCATCATGTACGGTGGTGATCTTTTTTTTTTTAATTTAAAAAGTAGGAAAGAACTGGCAGCCAGTATCTTGTGTAATGCCAGAGCACTGGAGAAGCATTAGGGACAAGTTTAGATCTGTTTACTCTGATACTATTCCTCAGGCAGGCATCAACAACTGAAAATCAGAGACACTGTAAACAATTTACAGTAAATGCAGCTAAAATCAAATACACTGATACCCTTTTATTTTATCCAAGGTATGATTTAGTAAAATCCAAGCCAAATTTATCCCAGATACAACTCTTGTAACAGCAGTAAACATTGGACAGAGAGGAACTCAGTTCATTTGCTTTACCTTACCTTATTTATGGAAACTGAAATACTGCTAATGCAAATAAAAGTGCAAGGGAGGGACCAGCTCACAGCAATCCCCTCTCCATGGTCACCATGGTTATTTGTGCTTTGTTTCATTTTATTTGCAAATTATTAAGCATATTGACCACAGTGCCGTGTTTTGAAATCAAGAATGCTAAGAATCCTTTTTTATTACTTTGTTAACCTTTTTTATTTAACCTGATAATAAAACTACTCAGCTGTGTGGTGAAATCTCAATTAAAATTTGCCTCTCCAGGAGCCACAGAGTCAAATGCTCCAGCAGTTTTTGAAGTTGGTTTGCCCGTAAAAGCCGTGCTCTGTTATCAGATTCTGTTATTCAGTGCATAGATCCCTGCTTTCCAGCAAGCATCGTCAGGAGGTGCTTTGAAAGCTTTCGGGCTCTCCCAATGATTGCTTTGCTTTTCTTTCACAGCCATTACAGTCCCTTCATTTAATTTCAATGGAAACTTTAGTGTTTTAGACCTTGCCCATGTAGCTGAATGCTCATCTCTGGATCTTATTTCCAGTCCTTAGGAGGACCGGTTTTGATGACCTAGTCTGATTACAGCATCTTTGACAGCTATAAAGGAATTTGCCCTGGGGAAGAAGACAGCTGCTGCCCTGATGTCAGTGTGAGATGCTGCCTACATTTTTCATCGTGGCCAACAGGTACGTCTAAAAAAGATTGTGTGTTCTTGGCTGCACAGGCCAGTGTGGAGAGAGCCTCTGTCGTTAAACTGCTTAACCTGTTCCTGTCAAAACACTGCAGCTTCTTGGCTTCTTTTCCCTTGTGTTCTACATTCAGCCTCTCTGAAAACTCTGGGCCAGATCTTTGTGCTGGTGTAAAGTGGCATTGCTCCTTCTGTTTATACAGATTGCAGGGTAGGAACAGTCTCTTTGCCGGTGTCTGCAGCTCTTCTACAGCTCTGGTCTTAAACAAGGCTGATGAAATTGAGCACGTTATTTATTAACAATGGTAACACTTATTAGGAGCTGCAGTGAAATAACTCATCAGACTTTTTAGAATTGAATCAGTATAAAAGCAATATGGTAATAGGTTCCTTAGCACCCATTTTTCATGAATGTTGAAAAGAAGATTAACAATATTTCAAATCCCAAACAACACATTTTACCTCCAGAAAGGAGATCTGATTTGTCTAACATGGTGTGGATCAGGAAAGTTCCATATTCCCTTCCTAATGGCACACCCAAACCCGGGAATTAAACTCTATTTTGCTCAGATAAAGTACCTAGAATGAATGGATCATGATTCAGATGGGTGTGTTTTGCAATAAAAGATTTTGAAAAGTATCTGAATTTACAAAGTTCTATATCTTCATCTGGTAGCAGCTACTCTACTTTTTAGGGAGCAATTAAAGTAAAGATTTCAGATAGAAAGGCCAGAACTATCACTGCATGAGCTGGGGTAGTGCCAAGATTTAGGAGAATTCATCCCCAAGACATCTTCAGCCTTGGTTTTGTAAAAGAGATAAGCAGATGGCTTGGAGTTCTGAGAGGTGTTTGGTAGGTACATGGAGCAGTAACTTCTCCTCTCCAGTGCCAGCCTGTTCCCACCAGACCCTGCCCCAAAATCAAACTCTGAATGGACAAGTAAAGGTGATAGCTACCAATGCCTCCTGCTCTAAATTCTCCAAATTCCCTTTTCCCTTCTCTGTATTTTTATGTTTCATATTCCCAGGGGGAAGGGAAAAAAAAAAAAAAGAGGAAGGGGTGTCATGTTGCTGCCTTGCAGTTATTTGATTTGTATTTGCTAAAGGCAAAGCAGCTGAAGGTGTCCTTTCTGAAATGGCAATGGATAGCACAAAAGAGAGCAAACCCACCAGCCTTGATTAACCTGGCACTTCTTAGTCTAAGTCTCTGACACTTATGCTGGCTCACACTGGATCCTCCTGAAAGACATGACAGAGTGGTGGCTCCTGGAGCATCCCTTGCTATTAACCTTTTGATTTGGGCTGTCAAACAAACCATTGAAGAAGTTGACACTATTTCCCTGTTCTGGCATTATCCACACAGCAAGTAAAAACACTTTGCCAAAAGCAAGAGTGTAAGGAAAAGGTGTTTCAGATTTTCAGAGGTGTCACAAAGGCAGGAGAGAACTTCTGGGGAGGAGGACATCACTTTTCCAGCACCTTCTCTTTAAAGTTGCAAAGAGCCTTTTGGGCCAATATGCTCCAGAAAGAATCTAATATTTTCCCAGATTTCCAATACATAGGGAGAAATGCAAACTATAGGTAGGAAGTATAGGAACACTCCAGTCTCAAAACTTCTCCCAGAAACACTTGCTGGAGTGGGTACAATGCATGAAAGAGAAAATACAAGACACTGCACTAGCTCTGTGTACGAAACAGTTTTGTCTTTGTCAGGGAACAGCCATGCAGTCAGAATCACATAATAAATAGACCAAGATCTAAGCTTCCATGCTTCTCCCTTCAGACACAATTATTTCAGCATCTCCACAGCTGTCCCGTGAAGCTTCATTCCTTGCCTTTGCATTTCTCTGGCTTTAAAAGAAAATGCTAAGTAATTTCTATTGTTTCATTGAGGAGACTGATTGAAGGGCTCATACATTTGAGGTGATGAAAAATATACTGATGAAAACACTCCACATCAGAAAAAAAAAAGCATTTGTTGAGGCAGAGATGATTTTGACCAACATATTAATTTATGCTGAGAGGTTTCCTGGTCCTGGACCAAATTTCTGATAAGAATGAGGGAGAGAACAGGGGAGAAAGAGAGACTGCTGAGCTGTTAGAAGGCAGCTAATAAGAAGCTGCATCTTAGGGGCATTGCACTTGAAGGTTCTGATTCAAACCTGCCAGGGGTCAAAGCTGGACTCTGTTTTCCCACTCTCAAAGCACATCCTGCTCTCAGCTACCCCATTGTAGGACACAAATTGTCTTGGTGTGAGCAGGATCCTACAACTCTCTTGAAGGAATGCCAAAAGATGCTCTGCTTTGGGATGAAAGCACAATTTAAATATTCAGCTTGCCGCTGCAAAACATAACTGGCTTTCAACCTGACTTATCTGTATAGCCTGATGCCAACAAGTGTACTTTGATGTTCTGCCTGAATTTTCCCTTGCTTATTTTCTTTGCCTCAGCTTAAACTGAGATGAAATTCAATATAAGCTTCAGATGCACTTGGCCAGTATTGGAAATTGTACCAATTACATTTTTTAAACCTATTTGTTTTTCTCTGAAATCATCAGTCTCCAGGGCTTGGAGAGGTGGAGGAGAGAGACTTACATACTAATTAGAAAAAAAAAATCATCATTAATGTTAATAGACTTAACATTAATGTAAAGCAGCAGCCAATGACAGAGGGATTTGCCACTTTCTTTTTATTATCTTTATCATTTAATATCATAATCCAAATGCTTTCCAATTCATGCTCTTTTTTTACTCATTTGGGCTTTTGTTACACCTCGATCTGCTCTTTTCTCCATTTTTCTGTTCTTCTTTCATGTAATTAATCTAATATAATCTTCTTCCAAGGTGACACCACAAATGGAGCTCACGTGCTTTTATATCAGTGCCCTCAAATCATGTTATGTAGTTGCCTGTGTCTCGGTACTTTGTGATTCCCTTGGCTCCCTCCCTTCCCACTGCTGTCAGCCCTGCTTGCTGCCCCTCTCAGGGCCAGTTTGGCATTAATGGCTGCCAGGTTTCTAAAATCCCTTTTAGGGGAGAGACAGTGGCTCACAGAAGTCAAGTGGAGTATTTTGATATTTGGGATTAAAACAAGACCACTAATCTCCTTTTGAGGCTGTATTCTGCAGTCATGCTAGCTGGATTTCTCCTCAGGTCAAAGCTCACCAAGGAAAGTGGACAGGAAGCCCCAGTGAACACAACATCAAGCACAAAGTGATTACTGCTAAAATAGAACACCTGAAGATAATTCCACTTTCCCTATTTCTAAGGGGTTTTCTTTGCATGCCTATTCTCTTTTATGCCAGCTCAGATGTCCTCCTGCTGGCAGTGGGTTTCTCCTGATTCATCTCATGGCTGATGGCAGTCCTGAAATCAACAGCAGCTCAAATGCTTTAGGAAAGGTTCCAGCTCCACTAGTCTTTTTCCTAATATGCAATGAGTGTGTAACAAAAGCTGACTCAGAATGACCTCACTTGCTCCAGCCCTGTCCATCTCCCACATCCCCCATCAACAGGACTGACTAATTTGGAACCAGTGAGCCAACAGCAGATATTAGCATTTGGTTTCTTGGTAACTCTTATTCGATCAATACATGTTTTACATTTTAGGTCCCAGTGACAGAATGATCAGAACAAATTAGAAAACCTCAGGTGGAACAAACCTAATGGCTATGGGACATTTCTAAAATAAAAATGCATGTTGAATCACAAATAATAGCTTGGCTGCAATCTCAGGAGTCTAATTATGAAATGGATGTGGAATCATTCTGTAATTATTTAGAAAGTTCATTTTGGCAGCCAGAAATTCTCTCTATGTTTACTATATATCTTCACAAGTCCTCTGTGGTTATTTGTAACATCTACCCGGAAAGACACATGAATAAGAGAGGCAATTTTAAGAAATGGAGACAGATCCATGCCTTTTATAAGTCCATGGACTCATGCCAGGGATAAATTGAGACCAAATTACTCAACAGAGTTAAATCACTTCCAGTCAGTCCAAATAGAACAGAGATTGCTCTGCCCTGCAGCAGGGCTGTTATCACCATGATGCAAAACCTCACAACACTTCTGCTCAGTGCTTCTATCTTTGCGTTAGAAAAGCGCCCAGTTCAAAACCAGGAAAAACCTGTGCACAATCTGGATTTTAAACTGGTGCCACAGCTCCAGGAACATGATCTTTGAACATGATCCTTTGAAGGACCTGCTACGTGGTCCCCCCTGTACCCAGCACTGGTGAGGCCACATCTTGAATCCCGTTTTCAGTTTTAGGCCACTCGCTACAAAAAAAGACATTGAGGTGCTGGAGTAAGTCTAGAGAAGGGCAACGGAGCTGAGGAAGGGTCTGGAGCTCAAGACTTGTGAGAAGCAGCTGAGGAAGTAGCTCCAATTTTGACTGGAGAAAACCAGGCTCAGGGGAAACCATATCACTCCCTACAACCACCTGAGAAAAGGTTCTCCCAAGTAACAAGAAACAGAGCAAAAGGCCTCAGATTGCACTAGGGGAGGTTTAGATTGGATATAAGGAAAAATTATTTCACCAAAAGGGTTGTCAAGCAGACTGCCCAGGAAAGCTGTTGGGTCACCATTCTTGTACATATTAACAGACATTTAGATGTGGCACTTGGGGACATGGTTTAGTGGTGGCCTTGGCAGTGCTGGGTTAACAGCTGGGCTCACTGACCTGAAAGGTCTTTTCCAACCAAAACAATTCTGGGATTCTACATCTGCAAATAGGACCATGACTCTGCCTTCAGAAGTGGGTTCTGTTGTGATGGATCAGATGGCCACTCGCAGTAACACCACCCCCAATCCAGTTTTTACAAAGTTAAGCAAGCCAGGCCCACAGGTCCTGAATGAACAGTCCCAGGTCTGCCTACCTGCATCAAAGGGGGTACAAATCTCTGTGACCATGAAAACTTCCAGCACAGGGTAGTAATAACTATGGGGCAAAGAGGTCCCATTGTGGGGGTAACCCTGGGGCTCCTTCATGGAACACCACAGGGAGTGTTCCTGATGCACTTTGCACTGACCACAACTGCTTCTCCCTGGGGAAAAACGCACCTGGATTCACAGCTCTCTGGGTATCACAGGAACTAACAGATATACAGGAAGGAAAACTGATTGCTTTCATCCTGGCTGGCTACATACACCAAGTGTTACCAGATCATCTTCCCATTCAGTGTTCTGTTTCCATTAGGCTTTGTGGTTGATCTTTTTTTTTCACCAACAAGACAAAAATGCCCCATTTTGGATTGACTGCCAGACAACAGATAAATCATGATCCTTCTGGATATGGAATGGAAACATGCAGTCCAAAGAGCTGATTTTTGTCTTGAGGCTGGGATTTACACAGTACTTTCTTTACTGAAAGGTGGAGCAGAAGAAATGGTGCTGTATGACATCTCACGGGTGTCCCATAACTTCCAGCAGTAAATCTGTTTCTCCAGAGGCAGAAAAAGGAAGGAGGCAAAATGAAGCTAATTATACTCTGTGGGGCAATTTGCTGTTTTATTTCCTGATGTAGTCCCTGACTAGTGGAAAATCACTCTTGGCAAACACAAAACTTACCCTGCTTCCAAAAGATGCATCTCTAAATTATTAATCGAGAGTACACAGAACCACGAAAGGTGGAATATTGAACAAAGGCTCAATTGACACTCTGGAAGTTGAGGAAGATATGGAAGACTCCCCTCTAATTTATTTATTCCTTTTCTGTTCTGTTATCCTGATATGCTGCTTCCAGTTACCACTGCACCCTGCACTGTATGGTATTACGTGATTTTGTTTTCAGATTGTTGGAGATAAAGTTACTTCATCATTAATATATATGCACTGTGCATATCCATAAATATTGAATACATACGTGTGTGTGTGTAAACCTACTGGAAGTGTTAATAGTTAAGATAAACGAAGTCCATTATTGCAATGAGTGACTATTTCTATGACCCTATTTGCAATAAAAGCAGATTCAATGATATGAGAAAATTGCTAGGTTTCAGAATAATTGAACCAGGCCAGACGAATCCCCACAAAGGCATCATTTACAAAGTACTTTGCTTGTCTAAAATATTTATTCTCACAGAAGGAAATGGAAAAAGAGTTCATGTGATTACACAGCTATCCTCTGAGTGTAAAATTGTTTTATCATGTTATGTTTATTTCCTAGATATCTTCCACTGGGGTATAGCAGAAAAAATACTGGCTGTGCAGTTAATTCCTTTGTGTGGACTCTTCATGTTTATTCTCTGGGAAGTCAATCATGTTTTGTTTAAGCATGTTTTGTTTTTCTGCTGAGCAAACACTTAAGCAACCCTTTTCTTGTATAAACTTATTTGCATATACAATATGCACCATTCAATGTCAGTGCTACACAGAGAGTTGAAATGTTTTTGCTTTCCCTCCTATGTACCATAGGAAGTAGTGGATTTCTTGAAAAAAGGTTAGTGTTTCTCTTCAAGACTGCAGTATATTGTTTGTGCTTAAGGGCTACATCAGTAGTTATAGAAAATTTTCGTTTGTCTTTCATTGAAAGCCTGGATAGATTTGTGCTATTAAATGTTCACAGCAAAATGATTCCAAGCAATCTACAGACAAAGAATTACTCCTAGCAATTATCCATTGAATAAATCTGAATAATGAATACATTCACAAAAGTCACTATCTATTTGTGAACAATTAGCTGAAAGAAATAGAGGTGACACTCACAAGCTAAATAATTCATTTATGAATTATTTGTCCAGCTTTGTTTCTGACATACATTGCATGAAACGAGATCAAAGTTTAGATGAAAAATTACTTTAAAAAGAAGGGCTATATTAAAGAAAATTCTTACAGCTTCTAATGCAGAAATCATCCCACTATAGTAACTATTATTTATTACCAGTGATTTCACAGGCTAGAGAAGTTATTTTCCTGGATTCTTTCACTTTAAACATTGGGCTGTATTTTTATTCCTAACATATATCCAATTTTTGGTTGTTAAACTGCAATCGAAAGCACTTAGTACGAATGGAACTGTCCCTGTCAAGAGATTTGAACTCCTGACATCTTTATCCACTGAAACTTGAGTGCCCAGGTAACTACTAATTATTCAAGCATTTACAACCATTACTATCAATATAATTAGCCATATTGAGATAAAAGTGACAATGCCACTATGAAATTATCATTCCTGGCATTTAGATAGCAATCTTTCATGAAAACATTTATGAGATGCCCAATTATTTTTCAATCAAATGAACATGAAAATTATTTGCATTAAAGGGCAGTCTAGAACTAAAAAGAAATGGTTTCTGGCAACAAAAATTATAAATGTTGTCTCCATATGTCCATTTCTTGAATACAACAAATCCCATCAACTTCTGCATTGGTGGTTTTTGGATTTTAGTTTTGGTTTTGATTTTGGTTTTTTTTTTGAGAAATTACCAAAATATCTTTGACCAAATACTTAGAAAACTGTGAAAACGTCCTTTGAGCAAAGCCAGGTTCAGTGAAAAAGACATTAACAAGGTTTTTCTTTCAGGTCTGAAAGATGACAAACGTGTTGCCCCACTCTGCAGGAATAAGAGGCTGCACTTGTGCAAGAACTTCTTATGTGCCTTGCTGGGTGACACTAATAAAAAAACTGAGACAATTCCCATGGACTAAGTCAAAGCTAAATGAGGACCAGAGTTTGACTTCCCTAATCCCACCTTCACCAGTTTTGCTGGCCAAAACAGGCAGGTAAATCCCTTTTCACATGCATTAGTAGTAAGTGATTATCACAACAGGAGGAAGAAGGAGCCAGAGAAGCCAGGGTCCACGGTTTGACAGGTTTTGTCACCTTTCTGTCTAGGATCTACTATGAACAAAATTTTAAAGACTGTCTTTTCCCCACCAAAAACCATCTTAGGTATCCTGAAATAACTTCTGTGGAACTCTTGCAGGACACAGCAGAGAGGGGATTTTCGGAGCATTTCACAAGGCCTGCAGCTGTGAGCTGGTTTCAGCATGAGGAAAAGCCCTCCATCACCCCAATGCACAGGAAAGAGAAGGTAAGGTAACCCTCTCCAGGGGGCTTTTAGATATGGTGCCTTCAGTGGAGAGCCCTAGACCACAAAATCTATTCCTCTCCACATAGATACTGATATCACTAAAGGCAGGCTTGAGGACAGTAGACCCATGCAGAGGCTGAGCTGCAGGAGGGCAGCAAGTCCTGAGGGGTCTGCTGACCCCACATCAGCCACAGAAGCCTTCTCTGCTAACCTTTCTGTGTAATTCATCCATTCTCCATATCCCTGAAAGGAAGTGAATAAGTAGTGAAGCCCACAGAGCAGCTGTGCCCTCTGGTTCCCAGTGCTGTATGTGCATCTTGCAACCCTCTCTGCACTGCAGAACAAGGGCCAGCCTGAGCATGACATGGAAATATAAAACCAAACCATGTACATTACACATGCTCCAGGGAAAGAATTTTTAAAAAAAGCACAAGCTTGTGCTTGCAGGGACAGGAAATCAGCATATTTCACCAATCATAGCAGGTGTTTCTAACTAAAAATTGTATATTTGATGATGTCCAGCCTTCAGCATTTGACAAGGGGCTGTTAAAGTCTCTTGAAGAGTAAATCACTGTTCTTTCTATCAATAATCTTATTGTAATATGAGTAGAAATGTCAAATGTTTAAATCCCACTTTATTACTATAATAATGGATTTAATTTGTAAAACATAAAAAGTGAGGCCATAACCATTCTGGAGGGAGATATCTGTCATCTCACTAGATTTATGTAATTTCCTGGTGGCTTTACCCACATATTTTGAGTGGAAGAAGGATTAAAAGCCAACCCACTTGCAAGATTTTTGTGATTGGGAATGGATTCTGGAACGGAAACCAACATGATCACAGAAGTGCAGCAATTTATTTTAAAAGAAAACACCTCCAACTTCACATTCTCGCAAAACAAATACATAGGTGTTTATCTGTGACTAGCTCCATTCAGGCCCTCTCCTGCTGCCAGAAAAGCCCTGCTTCCAGCTGCACAATCAGTATTATCACTATGTGCTATTTTTGGCTCCTGAGTGCATCTCACGTGGCGTCATCCTTCCCACGCCAGCCCTGGCACCGAGGGTGCAAACTCTTCTTTCCACTCCCTTGTCCTCCGCTGCTGCTCCCGCCTGCGCGGTGCCGCTGCCGGCTCCGTCCCCACTGCAGAGCAGTCTCCGGACGCTTTCCCCTGCTCCTTCTCATTTTCCTGGGCAAGAGGCTTTCCATCCAAAGCTTCGTGTGGGAGGCTTCATGTTGGCACCCAGGGTACATGTCCCAGATATGTCCAGCCTCACTTTCTGATCCCAGTGCCAGAGAGCTGCAGGTAAGTAATCTTCTGTTGGGTGATGGAGTCCCTGTGTCCAGTGCCTGGAGCTTGTTACAAATGGGTTGTTTTTAGGGTCATACAATTTCCCAGCTATTGCTTTGGTAGGTTTCCAGCTCTTGTTGCAGTATGTTAACAACAGATTTCTGTCTGAGGAGAGAGTGCTTTGTTTGTTCTGACACTCTGTAGCTTTGATTTCTATAAGTTACTAAAGTCTAGTAAATATCATAATATCACTTCCTTTTGAAGGTCTTCCTTGGCTAGGTGCTATCCAACCAGCTAGTTGTTTAATGTTTTTCTCTTCTGATGTGATGTGCTGCTACGTGTTTGGAAAAGCTCTTATGCACAACAGCCACACATGGAGTTATAAATCTCTTCAAATATAAGGTTCAGTTTCCTTGGTTGTGCCACAGGAGAAGCCCTCACAGCTAAAGCTATAACCTCCCCAAGCCTGAGCTGGGCTGTGTCTCCCTAAACCTGTTTCATTTTACACAGAATAATCAAATATTCATTATGTGAGTAAGTGTGAGTGTGGCTGTTGCAGAGTGATTGGGGTACTCACCTGGTAGATGAGAGACCCTGTTCCCAGTGACCGCTACAATGAATATTTAAGTATTACATATTAAGTATTCATTGGAGCAAGGATAGAAGCAGACTTCTGCCACCCCCGAGGGAGCACCCAAACACCAGGCTGTAAAGTCATTCTTTCTTTCTTTAGCTCAATGAATATTTAATTATTCAAGACCAAACAAGACAGCTTCAGTGGCAGAGACTGAGATTTCCTGCTCCCGTGTGTGCACCATAACTCTGATGATGAGGGCGTGTATATAAGACTTGGCTTTGTAATTCTTTGGACTTGGAAAGAAGTGAAATCCAGATTTCCCATAACCTGAATGGGGCTTCCAGTTTCTTAGCTACTGAATGAAAAACGCAGAGCTCCAACACACACTGTCCACAGTCATGAGACAGAGGTGATATGACCCCAAGATCAGAGAAAGAATCCTTATCAGTGATGAGATTGGTTTTATGAATCTCTCAGGAGAAGGAATCAAAGCTGAAGACATTCCTCACCCCATGGCAGTTCCTGCTGGCTATGTAATATGCCTTTTGAGGTTATCCAGAATGTGATGTGTAAGAAAACTTATTATCCCTTTTACTCTGGGGTCTGACACCCCCAGACTGTAGTTAATGAGACCTAATCCTGCTTCTGCAGTCCAAAGAGTGGGTGTGTGAAATGGTGAGTGTGGGGAAAGCATCCAAAGAGAAAAGGCAAGGCAAAGGTATTTGGTCTAAAAAAGGACAAAAGTAGATAATTAAAGAGTATAAAGATCAAAGCAAGGAGAAAATTTGGAGTAAGTAGCAGGCAATCACTGAGTGGGGAAACAATAAACAAGGGGAGGGGGCAGGGAGGGAGAGGAAGGGAGCAGGGATAGTAACCAGAAGAAATAATACCTTTATTTAGCAGAGGAACAGAAGGAAGAAATGGAAAGGGCTAGAGAAGATTACTTCAATCTTAAAAATAAAATGTGAAGAATTTATGCCCCTCATTTAGATCTTTGAAAAGTAGAAGAGCTGCTATCTACTCTCCAGTTCCAGAGGAGACAGTATGTGTCTGAACCAAGGTTCTTTGGATTCACTTTGGGCAGTTGACTGTGGGAGCATTCCCACGTAGAACAGTGATTTATTACTGCTATTGCAGCTCTGTTTCTTGTCATTTCAAAGAATCCACAGAATTATGATTCTGTTGTCAAAGACTAAATGTGGTTTCCAAGCAAAAAACAGAGCAACAATGTTATTGTTATGTTGAAGTGCAAATAAATTACCCTCTTGCACCCATCAGGAATGTCCAAACCCAAGTCAGCTGCATAGTCCCAGCTGTTGAAAAGGCAATGCTGCATTCTGAATGGAACTGCTTAGCTCAGAACATTTCAAAGGTGCCCCAAATGATACGGTTCATATATTCATATCACATTTGTGCTCTTCTAAGAGCAGCCCAAGGCTGTTGAACAGCCACCTTCAGCAAATATTTGTTACAATTAAGACAAATCCTTTCTGAACATTTTGCTGTCCATTGCTTTAAATATCCTTTTCCCTGAGAACACAGCTTTAGAGTACTGCAGATCTATGGCAACATAGGAATATCCCTTTTGTCTTGCTGTAAATGTTACAATGGTCTGGCTATGTCCACGCAGATGTGTTACATACCACATCCTTCGAGGGACACGGTAACACATCCACCAAAGATCCAAACTTCACCCAGATACTTCACCCTGTTTGAATGGACATGTGTTTTGTGTTTTGATGAACTCTTTAGACAGATGACAGTAGTTATCCTCCTTCCATACTGAGGAAAAGGCCACCTGTGGACCAAGCTGTGGGGGAAAAGCGGAGAGCAGAGAGAAGAGTTCGATTTCGTGAGCCAGAAGAAGTCATTGAACATGGTATGCTCAAGTTATCAGGAATTTGGGCATGACCTTTCTAGCTTTTAACATCCACTCTGTCTGTCCGTATCAGCTTCCCCCTCTGATAATGGGATTTGTGATTTTCAGCTCAGCATGGAGTAGGGTATGAATGATTTTTTGCTCTGTGCTCTGCAGAACAGCATCTGGTCCATTGCCTGCCTGCCCTAGGAGGAGACAGGCTCCTGCCTCACCCTCTGCTGCTGTCACAGTGACCTCCCAAGCCAGCCCCCACAGGGGTCATTGTAGACCATGGGCCTACCTGGGCCCCAGGGCTTCCCCAGAACAATGTTTTCACTCAGACCAAATTTAAACACAATTATGCCACTGTGTGTAACTAGGATGTCATACAATACAATGGCAGAGGTCTGAGCCTAGCAGCCAGGATGTAATAACTTCTGCCAACAAAGGCCCCCGAGGACTGACACAGCTAACAAAACCACTGATCTTTTAATTTATGAGCCAAAATAATGCAGGTAGGTCAACTGAGTGACCTTCAGCAGAGGTCTGGCACAAGGACCCAGTTTGCACTTCTGCATGTGCTGTATTCCATACCAGAGAATAATTGGTGTTACCTTATGACTTTCCCAAACTCATCCAACCAAGAAAATTGTATTTATTGGTAGGGAACTAAAATTATATGGGTTTGATATGCCAGTTGGTTAAAACACAGGTGGCAGAATGGTAAAGTTTCTATGTCAGCCACCCGTTTGAACTGCTACAGCTTCTGAAAATAAGGCTTGGCATCTACTGATGTCTATAAACAGAACTCACATTTGTTTGGCAATACATTGTTTGGGATGCCTCCTATGCATGAAGGGGAAGCTGTTTCTTGATAAGCTTGTTGACATGGCCTGGGCTTTCCCACCAAAACTGAACTCCTGGAAAGACTCAGCAAGTCAGCCCCAAATTCCTCAAGGCTCATCTGACTGCTCAAGATCAGGATTCTGATGGGAGTTAATAACTCCAAGTCCATGCCCCACATCAGCACTGGGAATCCAGCAGTCAGTCCAGCCCAGGGGGGCAGGTTGGTCTCCTACTGGCTCTGACTTCAGCAAAGCCGTGCTGGATCTCATGTAGGAAACTGCAAGCATGGAGAAGACTCTGACTCTTTTTCATGGAAAAATGCGAAACATTCCAACCCCTAATTAGTATTCTGTGTTGCAAACAGTCTATGATTTAGATTATTTGCTGTTTGTCCACACAATATTACTCACATTAAGGCTGGTAAAATGAAGGTTTCTGGCACCACTGAAATTTTTCCGTTCTATGGACTTTTCATCCTGGATTGTGTCTGGGCCCTGGCTGCCAAGCAGACACATTTCCAGGATATTGTTGATGAAAGTTAGTCTGACAGTTCTTTCTTAACTTTCATTCTTTCAGCCTGCTGGTCTAAATGCTTTCCTTTCTAGGAATTATGTGGAATAGGGAGAGGTTTTAGCAGAGCTGTTTCCTGACCTCACTGCAGCAGCAGCAATCCTCCCTCTGAATTCTCACACACAGTAATTTTTCCTGACTTTCCTGAAGTGCACCTGCATCTGCATGTTTGCATGGATTGGGTAGGTCCTCATCCAGAGCCAAAAGTGGTGTGAGAGGTTGCCCACATCTCCAAGGTGATGGGCAATTTCAGAGACACTGCTTGGTTCTGGCTTTTCTTGTTCACCCTCTGCCAAGAGACCTTTCCAGGTGAGTAAGAACATTTTCATTTTCTTTTCTAGTCATTTCCTGCTGTGACTACGTAGTGGGTAAGTTGAATTTTTCACATTATAACTGTGAGACATCAGTAGCATTAACCTGAGTTTGCTTTTGCAGCAGGTGGGATGCACTGTGCAAATATACCCTCCATATACACAGCATTTTGTTTTGTCAGTGGTTGCTGGTTTTTCTTCTCAGCATAAGCAGCGCAAGCTGCTGATGAGGTCTGGTGCAATTTTAAACAAGACATCTAGTAAGACAAATAGTGGAAACAAAAATTAGATCCCTGAAGCTATTTTTAATTTAAATATAATTAATATATTTTATGACATTGGAATAGGTACAGGTTTCCCACTAAGATATGCAAGGAAAGAACCCCAAGATAAACAGTAGTTCTCCCTGCTGAGTTTTGTATGAGGGGAAAAGACAATTCATTTATATGCTGACAGCAGGGTAGAAATAATAAAAATAATCGATTTTTCCTGTTTTTTGTTTGAGGCTTGGTAGCCTCACAGACCCCCAAGCAAATGAGTGTATCTGGATATTCTGATGATGGTGATCATTTCTAGAGGCCCTGGGCAGCATCCAGCCCCTGCTGTGGGCAGTGCACTGAAGGGGAGAGGGGTACCTGTACACATGCACTTATACACACACAGACCTAGAGTTTTGGGAGACCAAAAAGCCTCTCAGGCGGATGTCCCCATCTAAGCAGCTCTTGCCATTGTCCAGGAAGAGGGGTTGTGTGCTCATGACAATGGAAGCATCATCTAGGGCTGTTTTGGGGCTAGAAACAGGGTACTGCAGCCAGAAAAGAGCCCAGTGCAAAAGAAAAGATCAAATATTCTTCAGGGCGCAATGGAAATGTGTATCCAAGGCAGGGACTGAAACAAAATCTCCTCTATCCAGGTCCAGTGCTCTTCTCAGATGAGTTGCCATGAGACTGGGCACAGGTCTGTGCTCTTCCAACAAGCAATTTAACTAACAAATTTTAGCATTAAATTTCTAATTGTAATCTAGAAAAGCAAATTTGATTTTCAACACCTAACTGTAGTGATGGGCTGAAGGTTTGTGAGCATAGGTCATCATAATTTTGCAGGTGGAATTACTGTTCTGCATTATTTTTTTTCCATTCATGGATAGAACATATTTCATGACTGAGAGGATATAAGGAAAGCCTAATTTTACATTTGAGATCACTCAGAAATTTCACATGGAAAGTAACTTTTTAAAAGTTGAAACGGGTTACAAGCACTTCATATGAAAGGGTTGATGTAAAAAGCTGTTCAGCTTCCACAGGAAGGTTTCCCTGCTCCCGTGGGTGCTCATCAGTCGAGCCCCACATTGGAAAAGGCAGGTGGGCACCAGTCAAGACCTGCAGCCTGTGGTGTGGGAAATCTCACAAAGGAAACACCAACTCCCAACTCACAAATCTCTGCAAAACCAGAAAGTGGTGAGCAATTCCCTGGCTAAACACCTTCATATCAACCCTTCACAGAATAATGCCAAATAAACAAATTTATAAAATCTGAAGTCTGCACATGGATAATTTGCAAAGAGAAAGGGCTAAATTCAAATGAATAAATTACTTGCTGCAAATAATTCACTCAGGTCTATTATGGGACATTGATTTGGTTTCTGGTTAGCTATAAAATGACTGCCTATTAACATTTTACCTTTTCCCCATACACTTTTTGATACATTATTATGTGTTTCTGGCTTGGTTTTATGACTTTTACCTTCCTCTCTGTACATCTGTATGACAGTTTAATTGACTGGTGTGTATTCCAGGGCTCGGAGTGGAAGCTAATTTAAATATGTTACAGCTAATGTTGGCCCTTTACCCATAATAATACACTCCACATTTTTATCTCCTTATTGATTATGTGCATATGGCAGGAAAATAGCTGCACACTATGGGTTTTATTCAGGCATGAATTTGGCTTTATACTGCATGTTTAATACTCTAAGTGCTTTATGAAATAGTGCCAACTGTACAACAGCCATGCAGGCACACAGAGCAGCCAGATCTGAATCAAACTGCATCCCCAAGGCCCAGGGATGGATACATACAGGCAAGGACTGGCTCACAGCTGTCAGCAAGCTGAACACAGCCCTCTGACTTCCACATGTGTGCCTGACCTGTGGCACTTTAAACATATTTGAAAAATACTTTGAAGGGAAGAAAAATCTTTACAGCATCCTCTTGCTGAAGAGCAAGTGCAGAGGATGTTCTGGTGTAATTAGCACACACTGCACCCTGAGAGTGGTTCAAACTGCCAGAGCTTTCTGAACATGCCTCTTGGTTAATGGACCCATGTTTGGGTTCTTTCCATAATTAGCAGGAGTCCCAAACAAGCTGAGTTGCTAGGGAAAAAGACAGAAATCTATAGTTCGTCTCTTTTAGAGAGCATTTGTGAACATTAAATAATTAGACCAAGCAGCTTCATATTCTCCTAGTGTTCAAATTAACATTTAGGGTAAAGTTAAAAAAAATAATTGCTGGAGGAGAAGTTGAGATCTTGTATTAGCTATGCTAATCCTGTTCTTATTGTATATAATTAAACTCTAAATGCTCCATTAGATGATATCTTTTATACTCACCACCCTCCATCAGGAGGTGTGACTCACTATCACTTAACTGATGCCTACAAAAGTGCTCACCACCAGAGCCCTCTGTACCCTGCTGTTCCCAGAAAACTGTGACAAAGGCATCAGCAGGGGGTCAAATTTGGGAAGTGTTTAAGATGGCACTAAAATAATGCTGCTCTTTTTTTTCTCCTCATCACTGTTCAGCAGATGACAGGACATCATCTGGATTGCCTGTGCTCCTGTGGCTCTCGTTTTGTGCAGTGCTGATCCTTGCTGTGAGTCTCTACTACACCAGCATGAAGCAAGATGTCAAAGTCCTGGAGGAATTTCAATCTCGACTTGTCATCTTTTTTCTTCATATACAACACGTTGCTCAGAGGTGCTGGACTTGGTTTATGAGGCAGTAGCAGCGTCCTCCAGCCTGACACTGCTAAAAAAATCAGTGCAAAGCTCCCAGTCTACTGCAGCCACATGCAAGGAACACATCAGCATCCACTTCCAAGAGCAAGAAAATCACCCCTGCTGTGCACCATCCAGCAAACACTTGTTCTCCTTTTTCCTTCTTTGTTTTTTTAGGGGTTTTTTTTCACATAAATGAACGTTCATACTGATGCCTTGAGGTCCCACCAAACTCATGCTCCATCACCCTGAACAGCAAAAAAGTATCTGGATTTTGTTCCCCAGAGTTTATAAGCTGCTGATATGAGGAGCAAAAGCACAGAGAGAAATACATTGATCTGTGCAGGCAGCAGCAAACTCAGAAGAAAAGTCTTGTGAGTCTCAGGTCTAGGCTTTAGATACCAAACCATCTTTCTCCTCAAGTCTCCTAAGAATTATTCTGCAAAGGTTAAAATAAAGCTGACTTATTGCACAGACACTGCTCTGGTGGCCAAAGGCTTGGCAAGCTGCTATATTTATACACCTGGAATTATTATTACTAAAACTCCAGCAAATGGCTTTCTTGTTTCCCTTCATGCTTTTTCTTCCTCCATGGGCAAAAGCTGGTTCTTAATGTTTCACTTCAATCCTAGGTGTGAAAAAGAACACGGAAACTCATTTAAACAGAAAATAGTTTATTTGCCTAACATAAAAAATAGCAGCAATGAAACCCAGGTTAATCATGAAATCTGTAGTTTAATCCTCTGGGTTTGATTCAGTCCATAAACTTCAAAGGCTGACATGCAAGATTTATGATAGTGCTTATATTCAGACAGAGGTTATGCCTGGGTGTTCAAGGCCTTATATCATGATAATATGGACTGCTTATGAAGGTGTTGGATGCGTAGTTCCTTTATGACTCCATTGTCCCACCATACTATGCATTTCTCTGAAAGGAGTCCTTTGAATGGAGATCATGTGAAACAGTGCTCTGGGCATCTGAGAGAACAAATGACTGCAAGATCATGAGCTTCAAAGAACCAGCACAACCAGCTTTTTTAGACCTTAGATTCTGCTCAAGGTAGCACCTGGTATGTGCTTGGAGTGATTTTGTATGGTAAGATTGACATCAGAACCTGTAAAGCTGAAGTAAAAAGGGAAAAAAGGGGGGAAAAACACTCCAGAGAAGATGAAGAGATGTCTGCAAGACCTTGGCTTATATTCCCCCTACCACTGCAACCATCAAAAAGAAAAAAAGAAATGCTTTATTTCTAGTTATTTAAAAGAGGGCCATACACCTGCACCAGCAACCTTCTTCCAAGCAGCCCAAGGACTTTAACCAGGAGAGGATAAACAGAAACACAACATGCAACCTTCTCTCAGGAGAAGAGGGGGCAGCAACTTGGTTAAGAACAAGTCAGAAAAAATGCAGCCCAAAACAGAAAGAAGTGCCTTCAGTGGCTACTCTCATGCCCCTCTTAAGCTGTCAAAGCCACAGGTGTGGCATTGGACATGAGCTGGCCTGGAAGCAGAGATTGCTCTGCCTGAGCAGCAGAGGATCTCACGTCTGGGAAGCAGAGGATGCTCTGGCCTGGAAGCAGAGGGTGCTGCAGGAGCAGTGTTTGGCTCAGGGGTCTATGTGCAGATCACTCAGAGGGTAAGTCCCACCACTGCCTCCCTCTGCTCTCCACTGTCTCAGCCTTGCTGTTTAGGTAATAAAGAAGAAAGGTTTTAAACGTGTGTGCTGGTGAATCTCTGGGGAAAAGGTTTAGATTGGTACCTGCATGAGGCAAGGGGGTCATTTCACTTCTGTTTGCATCTTTTAATGTTTATGATCTTTTTACTGTCCAGGTTGAAACTCTTTGGCAAATCAGTGGTATTTCTTTTTGGCTCTGGACTGACTCCTCTTAGGACTGTGAGGGAGAATGTGGAGGTGGTGTGAAGACCATATGTGTGCTCACCTTCCTGCACAGCTCCCCAGGAGATGGATAGAAGACAACATTTCCACCGAGCTTGCTTTAAATGGAAAATGTCCACGTTGCTCTTGTTGGGGCCCAGTTTATTGGTGTAAGTGAGAACTGCTATCACATCTGGGCTGTCAGGGATATTTAGCAGAGGAACAGCTATTTTTGGCTTTTGTGCTGACTCTGTTTGGGACTGTTTTGGGCATGGGAAAAGGCAGCACTTGAGTTATCTTGAGACCACTGTTGAGGTCTCACCATGGCTTTACAAGGTCTCCTGGGTCAGGATTGTTTACTGTGGTCAGTCAGATACTTGGCAGGCAACAGAAAGCCAAATTAAATTTGCCCCAAAGCCAGAAGGTTTGAAATAAATAAAAGCTAAAACCTGTTTCTGGTAGAGTGGTGGTATCTTGTAGGTGAAGAAACTGAAGCTAAGAAAGCCATCGCATGTGGGAGTGAATGAAGTAGGTCAATAACATGACTGGGAATAAGAGAAAAAAATCAATCTCCTGGGTTTACATTTCTTACTGCTGCACAACTTCTGTGGACTTAACCTCTTTTATTTCCTTCTCACACTGAAGCACTTTTTCCATTCATCCATCCTGCCTAATCACACACAAGCCCTTTTCCCTCTCTGCCTCTTCATTCTTTAGCCATCACAGCTTTATCCTCAGCACTGTGAGCTGTATGTGATTTCTCCTTATTCTTGTTCAGTGGTGTTTTTTCTCGGTGTGACACTTTTATGAGTTTGGATCTCTAACGTTCAGTAAAATCATCTGTGTTGGGTAATAATCTCCTTGCTGCCATGCTGGGAAATATTTGCCTTCAGTACAACTCCTGAGAATTTCTCAATAGAAGGAAAAAGGAGAGAGATTGCATAATTTATTGCAAACAACGGAGATGCTCACCTGAATTCACACTGGAGCCAGCTTGGTGAATAGCTTCAGAAGTCAAAAGTCCTGCAGCCAACCAGTTCTGGGCAATTACATAACAAAGCTTGGAAATGTTTTAGGTACAAAAGAGTGAAAGAGGGAGTGACAAGGACAGGACCCTTGGGCAGTTTTTGAAGCAGACAGTGGGTAGGAGGCATTCCCAGGAGCAGTGTCTGGGATGGCAGGAGACAAAGGACCAGGGGGGGAGCAGGTCTGTGCAGGACAATGGACTAATGGCAGTCCCTACGGGTAGAAGTGCTGCTCAAATTCCCGTATGCAGTGAGTGTGTAACTAACACACAGCAGAAATAAGCAGACCACAACAGAAGGGGAAGTGTTGTTTTGACAGTGTTCAGCACATTCCTGCAGTGTGAACGGATGGAGGGCAGCTGCCAACACCCTCTTCAAGTACACCAACAGCACCTGATTGCAGCAGCAGGCCTATCCATACCCATATGATTAGAGGAGATAGAAAAAGACGTAGGGAGATGACACTGGATGGTTTTGCATTAACCTTTTGATGCACTCAGCATTAGCACCAGTAAAAGGCAGCCCCAAAGACTGCCTCCAGTCCCCCTCCTTCCCTCCATCTCTGCAACCCTGATAGTCTGGAAATGAACCCATAGCAGCAATTGTAATTGTCATTTCTGCCTTTTGCCACTTAGAAGCAAGCAGAAGAGCTAGCAGCTCCTGACTATAAAAAGGGTATTACCAGCTGCCCTCAAGGAATAACTCAGGAACCTGTAAGATAATAGTGTGGACTGGTTTCTTATTAGTTCCATGCTCCAAGATAGCTGTTGGGAACCTTTAGGCCCACCTCTGGATGCTACATGAAGAAAACTAACCAGTTGGCATTTAGAAAATTGGCCTGTCCGTGTAGCCTGTGGTCTCCCCTTACATTTGGTAACAAACTGCCTTTCAGTTGTGTGTTGACACAGGACCGTTTTCTTCTTGACTCCAATGGCATTAGGGTGAACTGCTGGAAGAGGACACCTAAAGGGCTCAGGGAACTAAGGATGGTTTGGCATACACTTACCTATAAAAGTTGTGGCATGGAGAGGCTGGGGAATGAGTAAAAAGTCTCTAGCACTGACTTGGAGAACATTTCTTAATCTTACCTTGTAACAATTTAAACTCACCTTCAAAGAACAGGCACAGAAATATTGACTTTTCAAATAATTTATTTTTATATTTCACCAAATCATAAAAAGCCAATGCACTGTTCAGCAAAAGCATCCATATATAAAACACATGAACTCGTCATCAGTAATGCTGGACTGTACCACGTACACTGAACCCAGTCCACCTCCTACTAAAGGCAGAGGAAACTCAGTGACCCCACTAGCAGAAGGATTGGGCTCAGCATTTTTCTTTGCTGGGTGTTTACAAAGAGCTGTATTAAAATACTAGTAAAAAGCTTCCCTTTTTAGACTGTATCAAAACAATAATAAACCTCACTCCCTTTCTGGTTTTGTCAAACGCATGCAATTAAAGCTCAAAATCAGCAGCCATTACACTGCAAAAGACCATACAAATCAACAGAGATAATATTCAAAACAGGCCAGGCTCTACCCTCAGCTTGTGTGGACTGGTGTGGCTGCTCATAGGATCATCTATGTACACTGGTGAAGGATCTGCTCCTCAGCCGCTTTCAATGATTAAACAAATTATGAAAAAGTGTTCTGTTTCCTCCCCAAATACCCATAGCAGGAACC
The DNA here is from genome assembly GCA_013400175.1 of Phainopepla nitens. Classification (NCBI taxonomy): domain Eukaryota; kingdom Metazoa; phylum Chordata; class Aves; order Passeriformes; family Bombycillidae; genus Phainopepla; species Phainopepla nitens. Next base: position 706,643 of record VXBQ01010235.1, read on the forward strand.
TCTTTAGCAGCATTAAAAAAAAAAAAACAAAAAAAAAAACCAAAAAAAAAAAACCCAAGTAGATAATCTAAACTCTTATAAGACTTTTCCCAGGCGGCTATAAGAGACAGTAGTTTCTGAATACCTACATCAGAGGGCACATATTTCAGAGAGGCTGAAATGCTTTCATGCTCTGCACTGACTCACAAGCAAGAAAGATCTGCTTCAGATCTTTGCAGGTGGTACCACACAGAACCACTAAACCTTTTAAAACTATGGGTGCTAATGAGCTACACTCACAAATGCCAAGTCCACAGAGATTTGGGAACAGTCTTTCCTTCTCCATGCAAGTCACGAGCTGCACTGAACAAAGGGCCAGTGTAGGATATCTGGATCTGCTTTCTTCCAAATCTGGAGGCAATGCCAGCACCTTTACACCAGATACCTGCACAGCTGGCACAGGTGGCTCTCTCCAGAAGCTGACTTTAGGTCAGCACATGCTTCGAGAGGATGCTCTGCAATTGGCAAGGCCATACGAGCAGGTAGGGGCTGAGCAGGCCAAGCAAAGTCTGAAATTGGCGTCAATACCACTCCCTCATATCACAGCCCAAAAGCTGAAATCCCTCACAGGAAATGTACTAACTCCTCATTAACTATTGCTGTTCAGATTGATGCCACTGTCCTGCATACCTCAGCTGTCCTTGTCTCTGTTAGGGAGAGATGTTAGAAATAAGACCTAATCAGCTCGATAACAATAAAATCCTCTCTGAAGTTTGCAGGAATGTTTTTGTAGATTAAAGGATGGAGAGAGAGGAACCTTCAGTGGAACCGTTGGGGTGTTTTGTTATTTTTGTTTTGTTTATAAACCTGCAAAAATCTCTCTGGAGAGTACTTCATATCACAATATATTGATTTCTCAGTTGTGTAGCTTGGGCTATTTTAATCAGAGAGTGTTTGACCAGAACTGCTCTAATACTAACAGTCTGTTCTGGCTGTGGTCCCCAGAAGAGTGTTTCCCCCTGGAGGGATTGTGTTCAGCACAGAGCTTCTCAGCACCACTGAGCAAAGGGACTGCCTGCTGCTCTCAAAGAATGTGGTTTAATAAGGAGGCTGCCAGCAGCTTATGAATGCTGGACCCTGTTTCAACAAACATGGTTAAAAGTGTTGCAGCAGCCTAGAAGTGGAATGGATTAACTGAAACAAGCCAGATCCCATGTGTTCCAGGAAGATGTGCTGTGTTTCAGACACACACTGTCGGGAAAAATAATTCTCTCTGCTGCAGGAGATGGGGTGAAGAGTTCTGGATTGTGTATTGTGGGATACCATGACAGTTTTCAAGCAGTTTTTTATGGTTTAACATAGCACTTGTCTAACTCCACCTGGTTCCTGGAGAGACTGCTGGCACCAGCCTTGGAAACCTCCCAGAGCAACACATCACCCAAATCAGGCCTGGCTTATGTAAAGGGAAGGGTTCAATGTCATGATCTAGAGAGGCTGAATGAGAACGGGGAAAATTCTTGACTGCTTTTCTTATTTTTTGACCAAATTTGCCATAGGGACTGCAATTATTCTCACATTCATAAATACTCTTCAGAGTCTGTATACACAGCAGAGTCAAATTCGCCCAAATCTGCAGGGACACAGGGGGGAAATAAGAGGGATATGAAGAGTAGTTTAGTCTCAGGATGGTTTACTCACTTGTGTGAGAAATCATCCAAGATACCAACAACACTTACAAATCATCCTTCTCACCTCCTGGCAGATTGCCTCAACCCTCACTTTAGAACACATTCAAGTGGCAAGGAGGAATAAAACCTTCTCACGTTGGGTTTCTACCATATACAAACAATTCCAGCTATTTCAGTGAGCAGCTCTTGCTTCCAAGTAATTTATCTCCTTGATAAACACCAGAGCCACCATACTAAATCATTCTAATTTAGGAATTTCAAGCCAAGTAGAAGAGCTCCAGCAGCAGGATTTGAGGGGGATCAAGGATAACCTTTCATATCTAACAAATTGCTGTTGGTGGCTTTTTATTTTGGTGAGAAAAAAATAAATTAAAAAACCCCAAACCAAAATTATATAATTATTTGACCAATGCAAAGTGCTATTCATGCAGCACTTCTCAGGTACTTATGCCCATTTTTTAGCAATGAGGATTTTACAGGAAGCTAATAAGCACTAAATCCTAAATCCTCTAGCTGTCTACGGAAATAGGATTTAGACTCTCACATGGATTCAGGTTTTTTTCTCTACTGTGTGCAATTAACAGTTCAAGCAGTTATAGCAGCTGTGAGAGGTAGAGATCTTTAAGCACTTGGGTGAATACATTCACATTAATCTATGTTTGCAGTAGCAGTTCAATTACACTCTTTGGCATGGACGAAAAAAACTAAAGAGAGAGTATGGCTATGTTAGTACTCTTCCCAGCAACATAATGGAAAGACACTATTCATTAAATGCCTGCACTGAAATAAGCAGTACTTGCTATATCTTAAGTAAATTCTGTTCTAACCTCTCTGAAACAAATGTAACTTTTTCAGAGAGAGCGCAGTTCCTTTCTACATCAGGAGAGCATCAAAGTGCTGTCTTCTATGCAGTTCTTAACTTCATAAATCACTGAGTTGAACTTTGTTGTTTAAAAAAATCCATTTAAAAAAACGTTTAGATGCATATATGTGAGTACTAAAATACAACTCAGGATAGTTTTCCTCCTTCTTATGGAGGACAAAAACAGAAATGTACTTCAAAGCACTAGTGCCATGAAAAGAAATAGTTTTAAAAAAATTTCTGTGCTTATGAAGTTACATGAACATTCTGTCACTGCAGGTAAAACCTCCTTCTTTTCCCAGATTGCCTAACCAGAAGGAAATGATATTTGTGGTCTCCAAAGCAAACATTCTAAGAGATAAAAATGAGTGTTTCCATCAGCAAAGGAAATGGTCTGAGGCACGGATTTAGGATCTGGACACAGCCAGGATGCTCATTTGCTCAAGGATACTCCAGCCATTGATACAGAAGAAAAAAAAAAAGTTTTGTCATAATCCAGATTGGTTTTTCACAAAATACTGTCAGTCTTTCCAGTATAAATTACTGTCTGGATTTTTTTTTAAGGCTATAATTTAAAAGGTAAAAGTGATTTTACATGCAATATATTTGGGAAGGCTTTGGGACAAAACCCACATACACCCAATATCAAGTTTGTGTGCAACATGACTGTGAATTGTGAGTTCCTCTTCCTTGCAACTCTGCTTCCATCCTGAACACCACATAGGTTAACTCAGCAGTGTTCCATTTTGGGGAGTAAAGGCCTTAAGGGAGATCTGGCTCTGTTCCAAACTCGACTAATTTAGGCTAGCAGCAGGACATTACTCAGATAAAAGGGAGGAATTAAAACACCTGCAAACCTGCATTAGAAATTCATCTCAGCCTTTGGGAGGTTATGCATTAGCCAGTGCTTTCCTACTCTGCCTCCCTCAATTCCACCTCTAGGTATCATAACCATTGTCATTGCACAAGTCCCAGTGCTAAGTAAAAGGAAGTGTAGAAATTTAAGGCATTCTAACAAGTACTCCAGCAGAAGCTGCCTGTTAAGAGAAGAGCCTATATCCACAGAAGAGCAGTGGAACTGTTTCTGCCATTTCTCTGTGTACAGTGTACATACATGAATGCTTTCACGACAAGGTCTGTACACTCAATCATCCATCACTGGTTATTATAACACCTTATTTTTTAAGGGACCATAGAATCACTGCTACAGCATGACTGTGTCCTTCAGTTTTTACAGTAAATCATCATGCACTTATTTTTGTGATTCTCACTGAAATTTCCCAGCTGAAAGATGCCTCATAAGTTAGTGGTATAAGATGTTTTGAGCATGAGTGTACTCATGAGGAAGTTCTGTTCCAAAAGATGGCTGCAACTGTTTCTCCATTATAAAAAATAGTAATAAACAGCATTGATCTAAAAGCTCAGATGATACTTGCTACCTTAAATTCTTTTAACCCAATGAGGACTTCTGGCAGGGAACTGGTGAGAAATTTAACCACAGATGGTAGCCAGAGAATATATTTGGTACAATAGAATAATAGTGTGGCAACAGCCCAGTGCCTTGGAAAGGCCACAAAGCTTTTTTCCCTCCCACCATGTGAAAATAAATAAATACAAGTATAAGTATCACACAGTATTTCTAGTTCTTTGAATAGAACTCTTGCTAGAGTGTTCCCAGAGGCCTGCCTTTGGATATGGCAAATTAAAGGTATTGAAATGTCACAGAAATGCAACATTTGACTCAGCCCCACAATCCACTGGTTGTCAACGGATGACTAAAAGCAGACGTCAGAAATGTACAAAAGAGAAGGGCAGGAGAGAGAGCATAGGTAGGTATGGATGTGTGCATAAATTATACCACAATTCCAACACATTTTCAGCTTGGATTCACCAGCTTGGCCTGAGTGCCCAAGCTTTAGGAGCAGAGATTGCAGAAAACTTAGTGCAAATAAAAAACACCAAGTGCATCCAATAAGTGGGAGTTGCAGGATACCCTTCCTCCCTTTGGGTCAGCCAAAGAGCTTCTGCCTTCTGACTCACACAGGGGCTTTCATCAACAACAGCTTTCCTTTTAAGCATCACTGATGTTTGCAAGGGGGTACCAGCCTCACCCCACCTGGTCAAGGCAGGGGTGCTGTGAAAAACAGACTGAGATTCACATGGGACTCACAGAAGAGCTTCAGCCTCTTTCCATTTTGCATGGCAACTCCAAACCCAGGACCAGTGTTCGGTGCTTCTCATGGAAGTGGAAAGGAGGAGAAAGACCTTGAGACAGGAGAGGCAGAAGAGAGCATGAGCTCCAGACAGCCTCACCCATAAGCTGCATCCTGTCTTTCAGAACCAGAGACAAGGCTTGGGCCCTGGTACCTCAGAGCAAAAACCACAAGAAAACACTTGTTATCTTCTGCTTCGTGGTTCTTCAAACCCTCAGGCAACACCAGGAGCAATGGTCCCAACTCACATGTCACTTCAGCCTAAGCCTGATTTGGCATAAACATAAAATATATTATACAAAGCAGCAGCATGGTTCCACACAAGGAGTAAGGCATGCACTGAAGTAATTAGTGGGAAGAGACACCACTGCTGAAAGTGAGACTGCCTTTTACAGCTGGAGAAACTGGGGAAACACAGGAAACAGGCTAACTTACAGGACCCAAGCTCTTCTTCAGGGTCTGAAGAAGGTCATTCCCTGGCAATGGACTCAGGTACTTGCAAGAGTATCTCCTACTAGAGAAAGAGTAATTTGGTTGAAAAAGACCTCTAGGATCATCCAGTCAAACCATCAACCTGGCACTGCAAAGGTCACCACTAAACCATGTCTCTCAGTGCCACATCTACACTTCTTTTAAATACATCCAGGGATGGTGACTCCACCACTTCCCTGGCCAGCCTGTTCCAGTGCTTGACAACCCTTTCAGGGAAGAGATTTTCCTTAATATCCAAACTATTAGACTAAATGAATAAAAAAAACGCACTCTGACAGTCCTGATATCTGAATTTTAAATTGGTATTAATTAACTTGATCTCTGATTCCCTCTTCAGGTGTCCTCCTCTGATGTCAATTCCCGATCACAAAAAAAAAGCCACTGCTGCAAAGCTTTCAAAGGAATTGCATTCTCTTGTGGGCAGAAATCATGGTAAAGAACAAGACCACTGTACAGAGAGCTGTGGCCAGCTGGGGTTATAAGCAATGTTCATAGGGCTGGCTCACTGCTTAGGGCCCATGGAGGGTTTTTTCTCTAAACCTATGATAACATTTTGGCAGTTAAATACATTGTCAGATTTTATGCTCTCTTATGCTTAATAATTGAGGGATTTGTCATGACACCAAATTCTGTTTCAATGAAAAGCTTAAGCTGGTACTTAACTAAGCATCAGAGAGTCCCCAGAAGACAGTAAATCTGCATGGTTGTGCAAACCCCAGGCTTGAGTTCTGATGTGGTAGAAGCCTTCTATCTTCTCTCCCCTCACTCTGATTTACCAGGTCATACAATCATGTGTGGTTGGCACTTCTGTCACAATAAATTCAGTCTCAACTCAAACACAAGTACCACAGGCATTGTCAGCATACCCCCAAAAAAATCTTCAGTCCAAACTTAGTTGTTTGCTTAAGTTTTCTGCTGATTTGGTGTCTTCTGTGTAATGTGTACCTGGGGATAAATGCTTCATTCTAGTACAACTTTACTTCTCTGCAAATCCCACACTTCTCTGAGTGACTCCTCTTAATTATCAGAGCTACCTTTGATCTCAACAAGTCACCTGATTTGTAGAAACACTGGCCAAGCAAAACTGAAAGCAACAAGACAGCCACCAGTGAGCTTTGTGTAAATAGCAATTCTTCTTCCTTTTCACAGAAAAATTCATCTGCCCTGGAGCTCCTGCCCATGAGTGGGGAGAATGGACTCATTCAGCACTGAACTACCTATAAAATGACTCAGCTGTTTGAACTCCTTGCTATGTTTATATACAGAAACCTACAATGCAAATGCTTACAATAATTTTGCATATCCTATATGAAATAAATATCACAAATAAATTCTAATATGCAAAACAGAATAGTATACAATGTTAGGGACCAAGTTACATTTATAAATGCACAAGCATTGATACTATCTATTCAGTTTAATTTCTTAGTATGCAAGCTTCACCAATTTCTAGCTACACTTCAGGAGTCATAATAAATGCTGGTCATGCCAAAATCTAAGAAGAAACAAAACCACAAAAGTTCTCCATCATCCTTCCATATTATACACAGTTTTTGACAGATGCTGTAATAATATACGGGTTTCATGGAATTCATTAACACTGTCTAATATCACATATCAAGTCTGGAACACAGGTCTCTATGTTTTAAATAAAATCAGAGCAGGAGCAACATATTTGTCAGCACTGCACCCATACACAGCGGAAGCAGAGACAGCGAGAGCCTGCAGCCGAACCAGAGCTGCAACTTCCCACCATAAAGAGAGAACAGGGGCAGCTTCAGTGGCAAAAGGGAGGAGAGGGACAGAGGAGGGACTGAATGCAGCTCCAGTTACAGCCATTGTTGAAGAACAGTTTGAGGAAATAACTTGGATGCTGTAGCCTGGTCTTGACAGCTCAATCCTCAAAAATGGCCCCTGTCCCAAAAGCCAGTGATGGGCACGTGGGAGCTCTGCTGACAAGGGCAGGTTACAAATTTTGCCTGCACAGGACAGAAAGTTTGCTGTGCCATAGGCACATAGGGCAGTTCATTCTCTTTATCCTAATATCACTATTTCTGCCAACAATTTCTCATGGGGGAAGTGAGTGATTCACAATTATATTTCATCTCAGGAAAAGAAAAGGTCTCACACACTCAATACCCTGACTCAACTTCAGCTAACACTACTGAATAATAAAATCTAGATCCTGCCCTGGAAATTTGCTTACACTTTAGATCATGCCACTTTTGTCATCTTGCAAAGAGGATCGTGAAGGGGATCTTCCTAGCAACAGCTCCTTCTCATGGATCAGGCTATCTAGCAGGTCCTCCTGTCTGTAGTTGTGATAAACCTTCAGGAAAGCCAGAATGGTAATTGCCAGCCAAGTCAGCCAGGCAGCCCAGAGACCAAACTAGAGAAGGAAAGAAATCATAAAGAGGTCAGTACAGTATTGTAAAAACAAAGTCAGCTGTCCAGGTGATTATGAAAACCTCAGCTGGACCAAAACCCATGGAGTCACACCAGGCTAAATCCGGGGAGGTCCTGGGTTCTTCATGTAAGGGAGTCACTTTTATGGCATATTTCTTTCCTAAATGCAATTATGCCTGAGCTGGACATCTAGATGCCAATGTTGGCAACAAAGGCACAAAACTGGCTCATGCCCAAGAGGCAGGATTACCTTCAAGGAATGCTCCAGGCAGGCCAATGCCTCTTTCCATGTGGGACAACATAAGCCTCCGTAAGGGTGCAGCCCTGCAGGGATGGGACTGTTGTCCCATTAGTGTGTGCTCATGTCCCAGTGTTCAATGACTCTGATCATTGACTTAGAGCTAGAATATTCAATAGAAAGGTCTGACAGCCTTAGAGGTCTAATCCTCAGGGATTCATCAGAAAGCAGCCCTATCTGAATGAATTAATCTTTGATTATTTTCAATGGTCTGATATTTATATATCTTAGGTGATCTGAGTTGAACTCAAGAAAGGCAAAACTAGAAACCCCACAATGTGGTGCAGGTCAGAAATTATTTTGAAGAGTAATGAAGAGATCCAGGACACCAGAATGCTGCAACTTTTGCAGACCTCATCCTTTGGATAAACAATGAGTTTTCTGTCATGATTAACAAGATCAGTGGTAGGGTGAGGCTTCAACATATCTATATCCAAAACTGTCTGTTTTGAATTTAAAATATAAATGTGCCCATCATTATCATTCTGATTCAGCACTTACTGAAGTCAGTGGAAACATTCCCATTGATTTCTGAGAATGGTAACTCAGCTCCAGCAATCCCAGGTCAATAAGCAAATGGCCAATGAACTGGAACAGAACCATGACTTAGTCTGACCTACCTGTGCAATAGCAAACTGGTCATAGAAAGCAGAGTTTTCCAAGTTCAGCTCAAGATCTATATCCTGCAATTCTTCACAGCTACCCAGAAAGGCATTTGTAAGGGAAAAACAAAAAAAGAAAATTATTTAAGAGATTCCAGGTAAACCAAATATAAAATGAGACAACATATTAAATGTATTTTGAACAATCACAATGGCACATTCTATCAAAGGATATTTAAGTTATTGCAATCATCAGGTTTTTTGCCGATCTCTAAAACTAAGATAAAAATTACTTTCTTTAAAAAAAATTTAAAAAATATAAATCAAGTGCAGCTTTGTAAGTGATAATACAAATCTTCTGTAAGTGGAATTGTAATAATTATTATGAACACAGGATCCTTATACCCCTCTTTCCCACTGCCCCCTCGCCTCCCACAGATCTGCCCCTGGCATCACCCCCGGTTGAACAAAGTGTATGATCCTCTGTTACCTTTTGACTTCATCAGGAAAAGCCTCAGAAGAAGGAATTGTGTTTTTGTTTCGGATGCTCCAGCAAGGAGACGATACTCTGATGGTAAGATAGGGGCTGCCTACAGATTTTACAAATAACTTGGACCATTATTGGTGTGAAAAAAATCCCAGGATTTTGAGGTTGTCATTCTATCTCTTGGTTGATTCCTGCAGCCTCTTCTCTCTCCTTTTCAGTGCTGTCGGTCATCTTGGGTTCTTACCCGAATATTCGATTAGATGGTTTTTGTAATCAAACTTTTAACCGAATATTCGAGTAATTCGATTAATCGTTGCAGCCCTAGACAGAACATTCACTATGGCATTTTACAACATATGACAATGTGCAACAAAAATGTATGCTTTAAGTAGTACATTTATTCAATATCATATGACATAAAATGTCACATTTTCCTCTCTCTTCATCATTACTTGTTTAATAGGAGCAAATCTTCCTCAGCTTATCATGTTTCCTATAAGGAGCATAAGCATCGTGGGACAGTGGATCATTTTAGGAGCTGCACACATTGTGACTGTAACAAAGCATCAGCCATCTGTACTTTGCACTTACAAAGCGCTTTCCATTCTGTGGCTCTCAGGGTATCCATAGCATCACTACAAGGCAAGGAACTCTACCCCAAATTTTTTGACAGATGATGGGTTGTGGCACAGGCAGAATAAGTGACTTGCCGGTGTCCCACAGTGGGTTGGGGGCAGAACCAGGACTGCAAGCCAGGAGCCCTGGCCCCCAGCCCCCTGCCCTACTCACAAGGCCACACTTCCCCCCAGTCTTAGAAAAACTCCAAATCTAGCATTCCTTTGGAAATAAAAAATTTCAATATAATGTATTTGTTTTTCATATGATCATGATTCAAAGAGACCACAAAATACAATGGAAACACACTTTTCTTTGTGGGCTTCTAAATAAACAAACAAAAAGAAGTTTGATTTGCTTTTTTTTGGTTCCACCTGAAAAAACTCTGGATTTTCATAGTACAGATGCCTTCTCCCCCTTGTTCACATTGCGTGTAATAACTACAGTTTGTAACACCACAGTTCAATTGTGCCTATATGAAAAAAAAATAAAAGGAATAAAATTGGTATTCTTCAATACCAACCTATTTGGCATGCTTCCTTTTTCCGTAATTGCATCACACCACATGTTAAATCCTACACTCACTATAGTGCTGGCAATAAATGTGATGAACACCACAAAGGCGCTGATCAGCAGATTCAGGAAGGCGTAAAAGAAAGAGCTGCAATAAAAGGGAAGAAAAATGTAACTCATAAACAGCTGAAACACAACATCAGCAGTCTCTGTAAGCAGCACAGAGTGGGCACAAAGATATCAGTTTCCATTTGAAACACATCTTTAATTAAGAACACCTAATGCATTGAAACACTATGGACTTGATTTTGAGTCACGTTACCTTTGCTTGCAAATACTTTTGATTTTGATTTCTTTTTTAACCAGAAGAAGATATGGCTTTATACAATAAGTGGTGATTGTTCATGCACAATGTGGCTTTCATTAGCTGTAATGATGAAAATCACCATTGTTAAAATAAATGTCATTAGCTCAAATTATGTAGTAACTGGATCTAAAATTACTTCATGACTTAAGTGATAATTGGGACAAAATTTGCTTGGGAGAGGGAAACTAAAAATAAAAACACAGAACAGATAGCTATAATCATTTTAAGCAATGTAACACAAGGTACTGCCATCAGAAGACAAGAATCTCAGTTTTATGGGCAATTTGCAGAGCAGGTTAGCTTCTCAGGGGATTTCTCTGGCTTTGGTGTCAGTATGCTAGGTCTGCCAGCTGAATACCAATTCACCTCAGCTCCACAGAGGCTGCCCAACCAGGGCCTGCCCTCAGCACGTGCTGTGTTTGGAGTGGGATGGGGTGGGATGCTTACAGATTTCCCATAAGGCCATGGAATCACTCATTTTCCAGCATCAGTGTTTAACTCCTCACCAGAATTCTAAAAAGTTTCTAATCCCAGCCATCTGGCAAAGCTCTTCTCTACTTGAAACTGCTCTAAGTGGTTGTTTAGAATAGGACACCTTAGAATGTCATATTATGTAAAAACTGGACATCTGCTCCAGGTTGGAGAAAGACTGGCAGCTCCAGGAGGCAGATCATCCTATTCAGAGTGTGTGGTAGAGATTAGTATGACAAATTTCTCACCAGTGCCACTCATTGTGCTGATGATAGAAGGAGTCCACTCACCCCACAGAACAAAAAAACCCTCAGTCACTTCTTTTCCCTGGTTGCTCATTAAATGAAAAGCCAAGAGGCTTTTAAAATTACAACCTGGAAGGTTCTGGGCTGGACAATCCTAATTTCTACAGGTTATACATGATATATTTGTGACTTCAAGAGAACTTCTTTAAAATGAGATGAGGAAGCAATTATCAGCAGAGTTAGGATGTTTGCTCCTGGCTTGATGTGGCTTTAGCAGGGCTGTCTAGGCTCTCTCCAAAATGACCACAGTTGTCCCACTCCAAGACTGATGGAAAAGAAGTGACATAACCGCCTTCAAGAAGTGCCCCTATAGACTGTAGTGGGTGCTGGATGCCAGGACACCTGACTTCTGGATGAACAATAGGCTGAATCCTGGTCTGGTTTAGCTGGGCTTGGTGAAGCAGATCAGCTCACCTCTGCTGTGTGCTGGGGTCACCCATACAGAGAGGGTTGCTATAAGCATACCAGATTTTTGCATGTTCTCTGCCCTGACTTCACACCTAGCCTGGATTTCATCCCAAGCATTGCTAAAGTCAGATCATGTCCTCTGTGTGCACCTTAGCGTGGTATGCTGGCCTGAGAGGCAGAAAAGACTTGAGTTCTTCACAGAATAAAACAAACTTGGCACCAGAATTAGTAACAGCTCTAGGAAAGGAGCAGTTACCAGCATGTTTCAGCGGGTCATCGCAGCCCAGGATCTCCAGCGCTCCCTCTCTTTTCTACCCTGCAGCAAGAGAGGTTCCATGGTCCAGGATCTGACCTTCCACTGACAAATCAGGGCTCAGCCTTGCACTTGATTTGCACCCTGGCAAGAGTAACCATCACCAGTGCCAGGGCATCCTGACAGAAAACTGCTTATTTGGCTCTCTAGCTCACCTGATTTTTTCTCCTTAGATTACAACTTCAAGCTATGCATTGCAGATTGAGTGAATGCCCTTTAATAATGAATGTTTACAGTTGAAGTGGTTTTGCAATCCTAGCAATGAAGTACCTGAGTTATACCTCTACCCTTCAGCTGAACTGAAGAGCCCCAGGCTGCGAGGCAAGGGATGCTGAGATCCTTTTAAGAAGGTTTTTTAGCAGTCATAACTATCTGTCAGCAACCATTCAAAGCCATTGCATATGAAAGATGGAGAGGGTGCTAACTAACCCTGACTGCCCTGGCTGGCTCACCCTGGAGCTGGCCCAGTAGCAGTGATCCTCTCCAAGAGGATCATCATTTATGACATTCTGGTTCTTCTTCAACTACCTCTAATCAGAACAGACAATTATCATGTCTGGTGAGGAGCTTACATTTATCTCTCCATGCAAACAGAAATGTTTTTGCACCCGTTTGAACCGTTAACAAATGACTGTCTAAAATCAGGACAGCATGAGCCCTGCCTGCTTTTCATACAGTGGCTGATATGGTACACAGACCTTCCTTCTTATCAAGAAACTGCTGTTCCCAAGCATCTTGCCAAGTTATACCCTCCTGTGATCTTCTGTGGTTATCTCATCATCCCAGCTTGCTTCATCTTTGCTCCCCATCACCCCATAGCTTTCTGCCTTTCTTGCCTGGAGCAACTATGAACAGTGTTGTACAACTCCCAAAGGAGCCTGAAAGCAGCTCCTAAAGGGACACTTTTCAGGGGTCTGCTCAACAGTTTTGAAGTTAATAGCCACTTTTGGAAGCAGGCCAAACATCTAATCCAAATGTCACCATGACAGGGTTTTTACTGCTGGTTTCTTCTAAAAATTAACTAGCTCTGAACTGCAAAGTGTTGAGATTCAATTACCCTCTACAGATATTGGATCACCTGAAGAAGCTGAATTTGAAGATATTAAGAAGTATGTGGTTGTATTTAGTGTAAGGTAGGTTTTAATAGGAATAAGTTTCTGATCCACACTTACTACAGCATGTTTGAGTATTAGGCAGGTTGAGAGTGGCTGGAAAGAGCCAGAAAGACACCCAATCTTCAGGATTACCAAGCCCAGATGTAACAGCCCCTAACTCACAAAACCTCTGGTCCAAATAGGCCTGGACAGAAGTGATTTACCCTTGGCATGGTTCCTAAACTATGGGAAAATTATTTTCCTAGTTTAGACCAGCCCCAGCCCTGTAACACCCAGAGGCTGGGTTACCTGCACCAGAGTCTCTGCCCTCTCAGGCCACCAGAGAGGCAAGCACAGAACACCACAGTGCTCCTGAGCTGCTGTCTGGCCCACCAAGCCTCTCACACCTGCTGGGCTGGGGTGCCCCTTGGCTTGTCTGAGCACAGGAACCAGCTGTCAGTGCTGCCCTGATCTGCTGCAGGGAGCGCTCAGCGCTGCTGTCATGTCGTAACCAAGCAATAGTTGTTGTCTGCAATGGCTGCCATGCACACAACAAAAGCAGCACAAAAAAATAGAGAGAGGAGTCACCAACTTCTCCCTTCTGCCCCCCCACGCACAACCATGTTGTTTCAAGGTTTTTCACACACCCAGTGCACACCTGGGAGGGCCTTCTTTGGCACAGATGTGTAGTGGGACCATGGTCAAGAGGCACCTGTGACCCCCAGTCTCCAGCATCACCCCATGGCCCCCAAATCCTTTCATGCCCACTGCAGCTGCATGGCACATGCAGCACTTGGCCAAAGGGCAGTGGGTGCATGGTGTGGATCTGACCCCTCAACCCAAACCTCTGCACAGGAGCATGCTTCAGAGAGGGCCCTGGACACAGCTGGAGGAGTGCATGGTGTGTGTGCAGACAGACACAGGCAATACACCACCTCTCCCCAAACCCCTCTGGGAGCAGGGTGATGGATGGTGCAAAGCCCAGCACTTCGCCCCCAGACTGCTCCCACGTGCCCCAGCCCGTGGGAGGGATGGGCTGATTCCCAGGGATACTTACTCCTCGTGCCCTTTGCAGAGGAAGAAGAGGGTCCTCCAGGCCTGCACTGTGGCCAGCAGCAGGGAGAGGAGCCCGGTGAAGATGCTAAAGCGGCAGGCAGCCTCAGGCCCCCACTCCTGCACCGTGAAGCGCTGCCGCTCCACTGTCAGGTTGGCGTTGAGCCACATGCCCTCGGTGAAGAGCAGGCACCGGCCGTGGAAGTCGTTGCCATTCTCGGAGAGTGGCACCACCACGATGAAGCTGAAGAGAAAGGCCAGGAAATAGCAGATGCACTGAGCGAAGAGGAAATTGCTGAGCGCCATGTTCGCGGCTCTGCGCAGGCAGAGGGAGGGAAGGAGGGAGGGGTGGAGAGAGGGATGCAGGAGGAGGGATGCAGGAGGAGGGATGCAGGAGTGAGAGGCGCAGGGGGAGCGATGTGAGGCGGGACGCGGGGAGGATGGAGGGACGGAGGGAGGAAGGCAAGCTGCAGCAGTAGGCGGTGGGGAGGGAGGGAGGGACGGAGGGAGGATGCGCAGTGCAATGCAATGGAATGCAATGCAGTGCGGTCCCATGCCTCCTCCGGACACGGCTGCTCCCTCTCCTGCAGCCCGAGCTGCCCCTGTGAACGACTCCAGGGCTTGTAGGGGAACAGGGGAGAGGAGAGAGAAAGAGCTGTTGTGGGGTATCCCTCCTCGGGAAAATCTGGCTGCTACTACGCCCTGGCGCCCAGGAGGTTAAATCAGTCCGTGCCTCTCCAGCAGGGCTGGGGACCGCCAGTGGAGGATCCCCCTAATGACACAGGACACTGATGTCACCCCTGTTGATGGCCGTTACACACACACACACACACACACAAATACCCTAAACCAGCAAACCGGCTTCATCCCAGCTGCTGCATCCCAAGAAATTTTGACCCAAGTTTCTAAAAATCTGGCAACCAGCCTCAGATGGTGGCAATAACAGACACAGTGCACAGCTACCCTGGCACCTATGGACCCAGTGGTTTTGCTCCTAGCCTACATGGTGACCCCCCTACCAAGACATTGCAAGGGGAACAAAGGCTCACCAGAAATGGAATAACTTTTCTTGAGCCCTGGTGTCGTTTAGGGGCTGCCTGGGGTTGGGATCAACATTATTCCCTGGCTGGCAGGCAGAGTAGGGCTGAAAGAAAATAACCTTAAGCAAGCTCCTGCTGGACATCAAGCTGAGAACAGACCAGCACAGCAACGGGACACGCATGGCAGGAACAGATGGTATTTTATTCCTGGGGGTGAGCATCCACCCTGCTCTGCACTGCCAGTGAGCAGCTCCCTGCCCCACACCATGCTTGGGAAGACATCAGAGCACTCCCTCTGCTGTAGGGCCCACACCTGCAAGGCTAGGATGCCAGAAAGCAAAAGGCATCAGAGAGAGGAATGTGATTTGTGCTCAGATCACTCTGGCACAAAAATCCAAATTAAACTGACCTCAAATTATAGTTTCCCCACAATCCCAATTTCGTTTTTCCATCTCAGCATGAATCTTCTCTCCAGCACAAGATAGCACAATTAATGTCCAGTTCCAGGTAAAGTAATTTCCTAATCTAATTTCCTAACCACATCCAGTCTGAGATCAGCTGCAGGTCCCAAATCACTTCTTAATCCCAGGGCTGTTTACGCTCATTTTATCACTGTGCCACTTCCCAGGCAATATTTAGAGAAGCAGATGAGGGACAGTGACCCCAAATACAGTGCACTTGGGAATTCAGGCTGGTGTTACCATTGGGCAACCAAACAATTATTTTTCTACGCTGTTAAGAGGTTACAGATACAATCCTGAGGAAGGCACTGGGGGATTCTCAAAAACATTAATTCAGCTTCATTGCAAATCATTTGTAATGCATATTATCTTGAAATCTCACTCTATCTGTGCAAGGGAAGTATTTCTTGAATAAAAACTTTTGTCAGTATAAATTAAATGTGTCAGGCTAGGTTTCTGATCCTTACCCAGCTCTGATCATCAAAAATTGTATTTCAGTTTTGTAAGGTGAGTTATAAAGCACTGACCTGACACTGTGGGGATAGATGTGTGTTCCTAAAAGAAAAGATTTTGCCGATATTTCAGTCTATTGGTAAGGAGGAAAGTTTATTGCTCTTAACCTTGCTTCCAAGAAGTGCTTGGTTCCCAAAGGGTTTTGTCCTTTACCTGTAAAGAAATCAGATCTGGATTGAGGTGGAAAACTCTTTTCTTTGAAATGTGACACATCAGGTTTGCCAGATAATGTTTTCTGAACTTGGGAGGTCAGCACCAACATAAAAGCCCAGTTATTTCTTACACTGGAGCCTACAGAAGGGGCCAGCAGATGCCAAGGGCGCTTTGCCTCGGGCAAGCCCAGTGCTCAGATCCTACCAGCAGCAACCACAGGGCTGTGCTGCACGAGGATGTTTGCAGAGGTGAATGACGGGGNAGCTGCAGCAGTAGGCGGTGGGGAGGGAGGGAGGGACGGAGGGAGGATGCGCAGTGCAATGCAATGGAATGCAATGCAGTGCGGTCCCATGCCTCCTCCGGACACGGCTGCTCCCTCTCCTGCAGCCCGAGCTGCCCCTGTGAACGACTCCAGGGCTTGTAGGGGAACAGGGGAGAGGAGAGAGAAAGAGCTGTTGTGGGGTATCCCTCCTCGGGAAAATCTGGCTGCTACTACGCCCTGGCGCCCAGGAGGTTAAATCAGTCCGTGCCTCTCCAGCAGGGCTGGGGACCGCCAGTGGAGGATCCCCCTAATGACACAGGACACTGATGTCACCCCTGTTGATGGCCGTTACACACACACACACACACACACAAATACCCTAAACCAGCAAACCGGCTTCATCCCAGCTGCTGCATCCCAAGAAATTTTGACCCAAGTTTCTAAAAATCTGGCAACCAGCCTCAGATGGTGGCAATAACAGACACAGTGCACAGCTACCCTGGCACCTATGGACCCAGTGGTTTTGCTCCTAGCCTACATGGTAACCCCCCTACCAAGACATTGCAAGGGGAGCAAAGGCTCACCAGAAATGGAATAACTTTTCTTGAGCCTTGGTGTCATTTAGGGGCTGCCTGGGGTTGGGATCAACATTATTCCCTGGCTGGCAGGCAGAGTAGGGCTGAAAGAAAATAACCTTAAGCAAGCTCCTGCTGGACATCAAGCTGAGAACAGACCAGCACAGCAACGGGACACGCATGGCAGGAACAGATGGTATTTTATTCCTGGGGGTGAGCATCCACCCTGCTCTGCACTGCCAGTGAGCAGCTCCCTGCCCCACACCATGCTTGGGAAGACATCAGAGCACTCCCTCTGCTGTAGGGCCCACACCTGCAAGGCTAGGATGCCAGAAAGCAAAAGGCATCAGAGAGAGGAATGTGATTTGTGCTCAGATCACTCTGGCACAAAAATCTAAATTAAACTGACCTCAAATTATAGTTTCCCCACAATCCCAATTTCGTTTTTCCATCTCAGCATGAATCTTCTCTCCAGCACAAGATAGCACAATTAATGTCCAGTTCCAGGTAAAGTAATTTCCTAATCTAATTTCCTAACCACATCCAGTCTGAGATCAGCTGCAGGTCCCAAATCACTTCTTAATCCCAGGGCTGTTTACGCTCATTTTATCACTGTGCCACTTCCCAGGCAATATTTAGAGAAGCAGATGAGGGACAGTGACCCCAAATACAGTGCACTTGGGAATTCAGGCTGGTGTTACCATTGGGCAACCAAACAATTATTTTTCTACGCTGTTAAGAGGTTACAGATACAATCCTGAGGAAGGCACTGGGGGATTCTCAAAAACATTAATTCAGCTTCATTGCAAATCATTTGTAATGCATATTATCTTGAAATCTCACTCTATCTGTGCAAGGGAAGTATTTCTTGAATAAAAACTTTTGTCAGTATAAATTAAATGTGTCAGGCTAGGTTTCTGATCCTTACCCAGCTCTGATCATCAAAAATTGTATTTCAGTTTTGTAAGGTGAGTTATAAAGCACTGACCTGACACTGTGGGGATAGATGTGTGTTCCTAAAAGAAAAGATTTTGCCGATATTTCAGTCTATTGGTAAGGAGGAAAGTTTATTGCTCTTAACCTTGCTTCCAAGAAGTGCTTGGTTCCCAAAGGGTTTTGTCCTTTACCTGTAAAGAAATCAGATCTGGATTGAGGTGGAAAACTCTTTTCTTTGAAATGTGACACATCAGGTTTGCCAGATAATGTTTTCTGAACTTGGGAGGTCAGCACCAACATAAAAGCCCAGTTATTTCTTACACTGGAGCCTACAGAAGGGGCCAGCAGATGCCAAGGGTGCTTTGCCTCGGGCAAGCCCAGTACTCAGATCCTACCAGCAGCAACCACAGGGCTGTGCTGCACGAGGATGTTTGCAGAGGTGAATGAGGGGGTCACTTGTAGAGCAGATAAAGTTGTCTTTGCTGGCGAACTAATTCAATTGAGTATTTATTGGAGAGCTTCAGAAAACACAGACAGGCATTTACAAATGCAAGCAGACATGTAAAACAGCTGCACTTAGCAGACTGACAGCTAGGACTTGGTCTTAAGCAGTGAGCACACACTGGAGTGAGCAAAGGGATAGAAATAAAACCTGTCAGCTGTCACTTTGGCAGCTGCCTGGATTTCTCATACTCTTCTCTCATGTAAATCCTGAAAAAAATCCTGCTAGGCTGAAATTGGTCTTGGAAACATGGAGTTGTATCAGTGGAGTAAATTTGATAGGCTTACTTTTCTCAGCGTGGTGAAACTGAGGGAGAAAGGCAAGGTGAATGATGATTCATTCATTCTCTTACCACAGCTAATGGAGGACATTACATGTACAGGCCAGGCAGAAACTCTGAAACAGAGGAAAACATGCACATTTTTCTCACTGCACATAATTGTTCTGGGACACACATCATGGGGCACTGCAGAGGCCAAAAATTAATGCTGGTGCCAAAAGATATTAGATAAATTAATGGTAAAAAGAAGTCCATAAGGACCTGAGAAACACAGAGCTGAGAAGTAACCTTCAGCTCAGGAGGTCCCTCACAGCAGGTTGCTGGGAAGGTGGGGTCACAAAATGGTTCCTCTACATCTCCAGAATCCTCTACTCTTCCCTAAACCAAGCACCTGCTCCTGGCAGGCCTGGGAGATGGGCTCCCCAGGGCAACAACCCTTTGGTCTGACCTGCTTTGGCCATTTCAAGTTCTCATTGCAGCAGCTGGCAGCACCAGCCTGGTGTTTCAGCTTTCCCATCCAAGTGGGGAGAGCTGTCCCTCCAAAGCCTCCCCCATGCCTTGGCTTCTGTGAATGTCCTCAGGAGCGAATTACCCCCAGAGCAGGCACATGGAGGAAGCCAGTGGGGCAGTTCCTGCAGCTGCAGAGCTCTGAGAGAAGAGATGGACGTGTGACAAGAGGAGGCTGCACATTCCCCCAGCTCTGGTGATGCCACCAGACCAATAACAGTTCAGATGTGCTCCTACTGCAGCCCCACCATGAACAGTATCACCTTGACCACAACATCTCTTTGTCACCACAGCACAGAGAGGGCTCACCTGCTCCAGGGCACCCACCCAGGCCTGCTGCACAGGAATTGAACCCCCAGGAAGACCATCTTCTTACATGGGGCAGAAGATATCTTGCTCAGCATCAAGGAGGGTGAAATTCAAAGTTTGTAAATTTTATCTCTCTGGGGAAAAAAAAGGAAAGCCACAAAAATAAAACACAATGCACGACCGACTGCCATGGTACCTCAGTGATAAGCAGAAAACCAACCAGGATAAATCAAGATTAGATATACCACATTTGCCTGTATTCCCTTCAGCCCCATATCTCCTTCTAGCTGCCTGGCTAATCCTCTGTAGATCAAGTAACATGTATGAGTTGGGCTGATGTGGAATGACTGATGGGGATGGTGTTTTTGGCTGTGCTGCTCCACGCTCCCTCTCAAGTCATTAATTATACCATCTGACATGAGCAGTGCTCTCAAGTTGATATTTGTGAGGTAAGTGATGAATTTCCTCTCCTCTTGATAGCTCATTAGGATATGTTTTATTATGAGAAAATTTGCTGAGGAATTAATTATTCAGACAAAAACATTTTTTGAGAGCAGTTTTATTTGTTTTTATATTTATTCTACCTTGGATATATCATTTCTGTGGTCCACGAAAAATAACAGCAGCATGTCTAGAAGGTGGCTACCATCTTGCTACCAGCAATGCACTGTTTATTTCTGGAGAGAAGCACAGAGTCATAGCAGTACCCCTGCAGAAGGATGTCCAGGGAGCAATATGCCTGTATTCTGGGCAGTCCAAATGGCTTCTTTTGAGCCAGTCCTTCAGTCACTCAAAGGCAACTTCTCCCTGGTTTGCTTTGGCTCAAACATCTGCCTCAGCCCGTTTTACCAAATGGTTTAGCAAATGCAGTTTGTCCCAGGCTTTGGAGGCTATTTCATTCAGACTTCGTTCTATTTTATTCAGGCTCTCTGGTCTGTTTTATTATTATATCAATCCATCATTGCTGTTGTTATTATTATTCCAAAAGTCTTGACCTATGGTATTTGTCCTCTGAAACTAATGGGAAGGATGCAGGCATGTCACATACCATCTCATGATTGTTGATGTAAACAACACTTTTTAAGAGAAGTTTCTTGTGGTAATCATTGTATTTATGAAAGTCTCTGCCACTAGTTCAGAAGGATTATGGACAAAGTACCAAACTGTCAGCCACCTGTCACATCTGCATTTCTTCACAGCTACCACCACGTCATGAATCTCCCAGGGCATCTCATCTGGGAACACGCTGACATTCTGCCTTTTATTTTTTCATAAGTATCTCCCTTCTGCTAGGAGAGCTGTCTGGTCTGTGAGGAGGTTATGAGCAGAGAGGGTGCCATGCTGACAGACATTAATGGAGCAGTTATAAGGAAGCAACTGAGTATCATTAATGTGTCCAGATAGAATAACCTCTCTATTTTGATAGCCAAGCAAAACCAAACATATTCAAATGTATTCACATTCTGAACTGAACAAGCGCGGGCTGTGGCTAAGATATAAATTTAAAAATAAAATAAAATAATGGTAATAATTTTAAAAAGGTACTTGAAATTTTCAGAGCATCATTAAGAAAAATCTCTGAGTGACTTGTGTATGTCAGGTTCCACAACACCTTACAGCCTGTAAGAGCTGTAACAGCTGGCAGGAACATGATGCCAAAAGGGCACACGAGCTGGTCAACTGCCTCTGCTGTCCTCTCTTGAGGATTATAAAGGTAATGGCAAGGGTAGGAAAAACTCTAGTAAGGCTCTGATACCAGGTTCTGCACAGGTGGAGAGTGCATCAGAAAAACAGGCTTGAGGAGTCAAAGTGCATTTTCTTCTGGCACCAAGAAGATGTTAGAAAAGCATGGGAGAGTTGGAGACTGCTTAAAAGAATAAAAAGAATGAAAGGGAGGGAAAAAAGATGACAGAAGAGAGATCAGCATATTAGGAACCCACAGCGTCCAAGCAATCAAAACCCAGCCTGAGGGTAAATATAACTCTGCCCCACTTCAGATTAAATGGGGTCATTACATATGACATCAATATCTTGCATCTGCAGCTTAATCTGTGACTGCCAGGGACTGCAACATCACCATATCCACAAGTCAAGTAGTCACTGAACAGCCCTGTCTGCTTAAAACTCTTCAGAGCTTGTTCCTTCTGTACCTGCAGATATTCACACCCAAATCCCCTTTGTGTTCTGCACCAAGATTTGTTAATGTTCTGCTCTATTGGAACTGCTCTTTTCTGCCTGTACAACCCCTGGAAGGCACTACTTCCCTTGGTAAAAGGGCCTTGATCTGCCTCTTTCTAATGTCCCTGCCTGCTGTGGGGCAGGAGAGGCACTGAGCAGAACGGGCAGGCGAGGCTGTGCCTCACCAGCCACACGGCAACAGAGTCCCTTGGGCTGTCCCTGATCCCCTCTTACAGCCCTTGCAGAAAAGTGTGTTTAACCAGGGTAGCTCTCACGACATGCAGAAGTCTAAGAGCAATTTTAGGGAAGACCTCCAAGCTGTTTTTCCCTGAGGCCTTTACTGGTGATGGAAACTTAGCAGAAGGGAGGCTGGCCCCAGAATCTGGTGTAGGGGATGCCCAGCACTTGCAACACTGCTACTCCAACTCTGAACCTGTTGAAAATTATGTTCAGGTTTTTGTTTTTTTTTTTTTTTTTTTCCTGAAGATTACTGAAAGAATTCCCAGTCCTAATATGACTTGGAAAATGAACTTCAGTCTTTCCTGATTTGGTTTGCTTTATAAACCCATTTTTGTGTGAAGCAACTAATTTGTATCCTAAGATCGAGTAATTTCCTTGGGAAATTTTCAAGGTCAATAATTAAGGATCTGTCACAAAGACAGCAGAAAATAAGAAAAAATCTCTCTCTAAATCACACCATGGTTTTAAATGACCTATTGTGATTAAAGAGGGTTTAGGATTCAGTGGAAGACATATCACAGAGTATCTCTGTTGTTCATTCTAATAAAACACATGTTGAATCACATATTTTGGGGGGGAAAAGCATCTCAAACCCTTATCCAAGCAACTGGGTGCTACAAATCAGCATTTCTCAATCAGTTCCATAACTGCTGCACAACTTTATACCAAAGGAGGTTCTGACCCACCTGACCTCACCAGTTCCTGTTCCACTCACAGAGGCACATGCTGAGAGCAGCTAATGGGTAGCATGCCAATTAATAACATGGAGTTGCTTTATGTGTGACATATTGTACCATGCTCTGATTTTTAATCTGCTCATACTAGCATTTGTCATGCAGGGTGAAAGTCTGCTGTGAGAAATAGCCTCTTCATTTTCCCTGACAACTATTAACACTGAGCCAGTCTTCAGTGCTCATGCCGCAGGCAACTGCTCCTGCCAAAAATAAATGCAAAGACTGAGGAGAGAGACGTTTTGCAAAATTAAACTCTGTCTCAAAAGTGAATAAATCAGGACAGAAGCACATCCTTAATTTCTGGAGACAGCAGGAACTTTAGGACTGTTTAGTTCTGATGAGGCGGCAAGCAAAAATCCCAAAACATTAAGATGTGGCTTTGCTACTGGTTGTAGATGGGGCAGTGCAGCTGTAATGGGGGAAACTAGATTTAAACTGATTCTGGAGCCATAGCTAAAGAGTAAAGTACGAGGGTCTCATGGCTTCTTTATCACACAATCATGTCACAGCCCAGACTCAGTGTCCTAAAGACTGACGGCTTCAGTCCCACCACCAAAATGCACATTGGGGCAGGTAGCTGTGAAAGCTGAGAGCCAGCCCCACTAAAACACAAGATACAAAGACTTAGTGGGAAATCAGTTGAGTATGGCACTCAAACAGCTCTGTCTTGTCTTGTGGCTTCATTATGTTCCTCAGCTCAGCTTCTCAGCTGAAGGTGCTGGTACTAACCTAAAAACAGCTAGCAGGAGGTATGACCTGGTACATCATCTCTCAAGGCTGCTGAGAAAGAAGGGGAAATTTTTTTATTTTTTTTTTAAAGAGCCCCAGATC
The DNA here is from genome assembly GCA_013400175.1 of Phainopepla nitens. Lineage (NCBI taxonomy): Eukaryota > Metazoa > Chordata > Aves > Passeriformes > Bombycillidae > Phainopepla > Phainopepla nitens. The sequence goes on from VXBQ01010235.1 coordinate 730,330, forward strand.
ATCACATTCCTGGCTTGGTGCAGATGAAACCACATAACCCAGGTGGTTTTGCAGAGATCAGTTTCCGTATTTCAGCCCAAGCTTGAAGAACCTGCCAGCTACCTACACAGCCTGGCTACAGCTTTTCCTGCTCATGGATACTGCACATGGATCAGTTGCTGTCACTGGATTTAGTTATTGTTAGTCACCAGAAATTGGATAAATCTATTTTTTTTTTTGCAAACAATAAGTCCATGGGCTTTCTGAAGGTCAGAAGACCCCTAAATTTCTCATGTCATTAGTGCTTTCTTTTCATTAGCTTCTCTTGTAGTGTTACAAGGCATTTGCAAAATGTGGTCCCACTGAGGCTATAGAAACATTAAAGGTTCAGGTATTTATTCTCCTTCTCATTAAGGTATTTTTTGTCTGTAATGTACAAAATGATGTGGTGGACTTTTAGTTTAAAGATGTGCACAGGGAGGAAAACAAAACACCCACTGCTTGGGTAAATCCTGAGCACCCCAGAAGTTACTGCATGGATGGGACATGGCTATTTTAGGGTTCAATATTGCCAAAGGCCTCAGAAGTTCTATAGGATGGTAGAAAAAAAAAAAAAGAAAAAAGAAAAAGAGGAAGAAGAAGAAAAAGAAGAAAAAAAGGATTTAATAAAAATGGAGTAAACCAGTGATGAATAACTCAGAGACTTACATGAGATCTCAAAATGAACTGCTTTGTAGGTTCAAACAGAGGTCCCACCTTATGTGAGGGCACATGCAATTTACACTGATCAAAGCAGAGCTTTGAATACCTGACATAGGAGATGAAATATAAATATGCGATTTGCAAAGTAAAAAGACAACACCAACAATAATGAGATATCAAAATAGATCCGAATGTCACACTCCTGGGTGCAGCCATAATGATACCTTCTCTTGTGACAGAGATGAAAAGGCAAAGAATACAAGATTATTATTGCAACAATTACTTTAATAAGCACATAAAACTGGGATTTAGTGGGGGCTTTGCTGTTTGTTGTCCTATTTGGTATTCATTTTCCTTGTGATTGTTCAAAGATCGATAAATAATGCTTTTTATTAAAATGCACAGTATGAGGAAGGTTTTCAGAGGTGCCCTGTGATGTTTAGATGTTTCACTTGAACTGCCTCTGAACAGTAACAGGCAGAATTTTGAGCATTTGACTGCCTATACTCTGAACTTGCCATAACTAGGGCAAATTTAGCAAATATTTCCATTTGAGGGTCTCCTGGTATCCAGGACATGCTGTTACACAGCTTGCAGAGGACAGGCAGCCTGTGTCCAGCCTGCTTGGCAGGGAGACTCATGAACATCTGCATCCTCTGCTGCTGTGTCCTAATGCTTACCCTTCCAGAATGGGCAACTGAGCAACCCCCAGAAATAACCCCTTCCAGGAAACTCAGATTGAGAATGGAAAAATGCAACCTTCCAAATATCAGTAATCTTGGCCCAAAAGATTTCTCTCCTTCAAAAGCTACCAAGCACAGCACAACCCAACTTCTGTGGGAACTCCAATCCCTACCTGTCCCCAAATGTGCATGTCATAGGAGAAGTGACAAAATAGTGAAGGAAGCTAAACAAACAGAGCAACTGTTAGTGACAGAGCTGCAGGAGGTCTAAATAAATCACTTAACATCAATTTCTCCTGCTGCAAAGGCCAGAAATGTCCATTGACAACAGCTGGCTGAACTCACTGGGCTGCTTTTTCCTGTCCAACTCCCAAGTAAATTTTTCTTGTATATAAAAATTCTCCATATTTGCTGTAAGTATGAAATTTGTCTCTTAATTAGGAAGTTTCTTCATTCTGGAGAAAATGCTATATAAACGTGAAATATTTCTATTAACATTTAATGGAGAATTGAGTGTGATATTGACACTAGGAAATGGACTGTATTATTTCCATACTGCAGTATGCAAATATACTCATTGTTATTGCAGATTAGGAGACTGAATTTGCTAATGCTTTTTAATAATGCTTATTATATTTCTCTGACAAAAATACCCATTAAAATACCACTTAAAGAGCATGAAGACTGCAGACATCTGAAATTAATTCTGATTTTTTTTTTAGAAAACAAGTTTTAAAAATTCAAATCTGCATTTTTCTGTTTTTACAAATAGCCCACCGAATCAATATTTCAGGAGAGTGAATCAATATTTCAGAACACTGTGATGTAAAATAAAAAAAAATTGGTCTATTAAAATCTTTTTATTAGCATGTCAATTGCAGTGCACAAAATTTGCACATATGGGTAAAGAAATTGTTTCCTGAAAATGTGCAAATTGCTACTTCACTGAATGTAAATGAAGTGCTAATTGCTCTTTGCAAACAATATTTATGCAAATTATGCCCTACCATTACATTGCAGAGTAGAGTTTACATTTACATCTGATGCATTTTTCCCCTACCCATTTGACAGTCCCTGGACAACAGGACTTGGGATATTACTCACTTTTTTCCCAAGACATTTTATGGAGACATGAATGGGTGAAGAATGGGAAAGGACCTGCAGGCAGTAATATATCATGACCTAGAGGGGCAGAAGACCTAAATCTGTTCTGTTATTCTGGCTCATCATTCACTAAGCAAAGTATTTGCAATAAATGATTTATATCAAATTTGCCTTTTATTCTGCTCGCCTTTTGACCTATGATATATTTGGAAATTCTCTACAAAAGTAATTTAAATAAAAATGTCTGCTCTCTAAAACAGGAAATAAAGTGGTTGATGCCATCAGATCAAACATTGAATTCAATGAGATATGTTTGATCATGGGGGGGGAGGGTTATTGATGTTAACTTGGTTTTAATAGCCTGTTTCTTTTTTTTTCCTATTAATATATCTCATTAATTTGGAGAAGTCAACACACCTTGTCTATAATTTCCCAGTCATAAGCAAGAAGAGCTTGAATCAGTTGAATATCTCTTGTGTAATACTCATGAACATCAACTGAAAATTTTCACTTTGAAACCTTTAAAATACCATATACCCTTATTAATATTGTATTTCCTGAAGTGAAATTCTCCTACATTTGATACTATCAGTTTTCCCACCACCTTCACAGAATCATAGAACAGTTTAGATTGGGAAAGATCTCTACATTCATGAAGTCCAACCATTAACCCAGCACTGCCAAACCTCTCCTTGGGTTCCGATTAGCCTTTCATAGTTTAGTTTCCTAAAATTTGTCCTCTGCTCTAAAGTCCTCCAATGATCTTAACAATGTTTAAGCCATTAACCATTTTGGTTTCTCACACACACCCAGTCACTTCTTCCTCTCAGGAGAGATGAGAAACAGGAACCTTCTTCCTTTTTCAGAGAGCTTTCCATGATGGGTCACTTGAATTTCCCTTAAATACTGCATCTCTATTACTAGTAGAGCGAGGCTGTGGAATACAGCTCTTTTCAGAGACACATAAAACCTCTCCCCCCAGCCTTAGAGATTTCTTCTCTATCTCTAGAGCTATGCAGTCCTCAGGTGCATTCCAGGGAAATTCTCAAACATCCCTCAAATTTAGCCCTCGTTCAGCAACTGGAATTTCTTAGGACTAGGGCACATAACTAAATTCCTCAGCCTCAGTGAGTTGCCTCACCAAGCTAAGCTGCAGCAGCCATATCTGTCAAAACCCTCAAAATGTTTTAATTCTAATTTCCTTGAGAGTGCTTTAAGCTAGTGTGTTTTATATCAAAGGCATCTCCCTCCTCTTTCCCAGTGTCCTCATTACCAATGCTGAATGCAAACTCCTGCACAGTTACCTGCACCTGGGACCCCAGGTAGATGCTCACCTCTTAAGCACTCACTGGCTTGACTCCAGTTTTCCCTTGATAACAACATTCTGTCTTCAGTGAGTCAGATTCTGTTTGTGATCACATTTTTAATTACTCCAGGGAACATATGTTAATACTCATTCATCTTCAGTCTGAGGAACGCTGTAAGAGTCAGGAGCCATATGGCTCCCATCTACAGAGAAGGAAAAGGTGTGTCAAATTCCCCACTCCATTAGCTCCCAACAAGATTAAATTTACATCCAAGGCTGGGCACAGCTTTGGTGCCAGCAAGATGAGGGCTGGAACCTGCAGCCAGCACAGCATGGGCATCTCTGTGAGCTGCAAGGTTCTCCAAGCATGGATCAGAGCCACAGGGCACTGCCAGCCCTCTCTGCCACCTCCAGGGCAGAAAGCACAACCTGGATACCCGTAGGACCTGTTTCAATAAGTTATTAAATTTGAGCATATCATGTCTTAAATGCTCATGAGCTGCTTGAGCAGCCTGTGTAACGGGGTGTCCCAGGCTGTTTTCTCTAGAGGTGTCCTTTTGGGGCCAGGAAAGTGGTTTCAGGAGAGAGAATGAGTTGCAGTCTGAGGGAGTGTCACTGCAGTTTAAATTCCTCAGGTTTAAAGCCATGGATTAGAGGCTTCAGAGTTAGTTTCCTCTACTCCCTGGGCTTAAAAGACAATTTTTGGGAACAGCATGTCTGGCATTTGTCAGCCCAGGTGCATTGAAATGCAAAATTTTTCCTAAAGACAAAATCAGCACTTTCTCAGCAGGTGAACAACACTGACATAATATTACATCTAGTAACAGCGAGGTAATACCACAGGTAATCACATCCCCATCCCTGTTATTTTGAAATTGTCTTGCACTTGGTTTTCTTTTGCTGTCAAGGAAGACAAAATACAAGGAGCAGTCTGGGTCTAGCCCTTTCTCAGGCACCCAGGTCAGAAATGCTGACAGGATTCCAACCGAGAGCTGATCACTGGCAAATAAAGAGGTGGCAGAGGTGTCACCAAGGGCATGCTTTGATCTTCAGGTTTTTATTACTGGTGAGGATACATGAGAAGACAAGGATGTAGTTTGCTCTCAGCACTGAGACTGGATTTCTAGTGATGGCACTTAGACAGGAATAAACCCAAACAAATCCTTGGGAACACAGAGCATCTCATCTGGCAATCAGAGGAATACAAAGGCATAATGCTATTTTTAAATCAGATTTTCCGAGAACAACTGCTGTTTAAAATACATGTATAAATAGCAATCCCTAAAGCCTGGCAATGGTAATCTCCTCCTGAACCAACAGCTTCCAGATAGTTTGTTGAAGGCATCAGATTCCCTGATACCTCTCACACTGATGCAAGAAGAATCTCACACACACATTCACAGGCAAAGCAGCTATTTGGGATTTGTGCCTCACCACTGAGAACAAGCTCTGACCCACAGTGCCCAAGCAAGAGGGAAATACCTATCTCTCAAACATGTGAATATTTTATTATCCCATGAGAAGGCCTCCACTCTCATGACCCTGGAGCACAGGGGATGATGCCAGCTCCCCTCCCAGAGCTGGCTGTCAGTCTCCCAGCACATGCCAGCTCTCAGCATCATCATCCCTCTGCTGCCAGGACAGAACTAGAAAAATCCTTAGAAATGGAAAGCATAGAACAGATCCACCTCAGTGGATATTTGATGACACTTTGCAATTAGGATTCTCTAATTCAGTCTCTCTTCGCTCTCTGAGGGCTACATGGGTAAGGATGCTCTCCCTGCATGAATTGCAAACTGCTTCCCACAGTGCACCAGGAAAGCAGCTTCAGACCAAAGCAGCCTCACCTTCTTTCTTGCTTTGCTAAAGTGATTCCGGATTTCAGGCTGTTGATACTTTTTTTGAAATAAATCAAGAGAAAGACCTAAAGGAGCAATGTTCCAGTGATGCAGGCATTGTGAAGGAAGTGTTGGATGCCCAGCCAGCACTGGGATTACCTGCTCCATGGGAGTTGTCTCTGAGAAGGGAGGAATGAGATGCCTGAAAGCTGAGAGCACTGAGCGAGAAGCTATTTGAATGAATGAGAACACCCTGCACTTCACTGCTCTTGTGTTAATTCCTGACCACTGGGAGAAGAATTACCTGGCATGGTAAACACCTCCCACCTCCCTGATGGTATTTTTCTAAATGGACAGTGTGAGTACTGCAGAGGCTATTCCCATTGCCCTTCTTTCGCCTGACAGGCTGCAATTTTACTGCTTTGTTTGACTTTGCAACAGTAATTAACAAAAATGTGATGCTGGTAGTGCTGCTTTGCTGATGTGACTCAGGGTCTTCAATCTAGTAATAACTTCTCTAGTGTAGTTTACAATTTGGAGGTCAACTCTGTCAAAACCCAGCACAAAAAAAATCCAAGATATTATGTAATTAATATAATTTATTCAAATTACACATTAGACCACAGGGTTTTATTTATTCCAGTTAAGTCTGCATCTTTTCTCCATTTCCATTTCTGAACTGTAATCCTGGAGATGTTTTAAAACAAATATATAACCTACTCATCACTGTTGGCAAACATCCACCAAAATCCAAATTTAGTCTAGGAACAAACATACAAACAACCCGATCCCAAAAGGATGGTGTAGCTTTAATTAGCCAAATAATTTTACAGGACATTATTTTCCAAAAGCCACTGTGTGTCTCGTAACTTTTAAATTTCAAGGCATGGATCACAGGCTAGAAGCCCTTTGCCTAAGCTCTGAAAGTTTGACTTTTCCCCAGTGGGTCTAGTGAAGATTGGGGAGGGTCCCATACAGCTCCTTTAGGGCACAGTTTGTTATTCTGTCCAAGCACTTCCAGGAGAGATTCACTATGACTGGAAAGGGCCACAAGCCTCAGTAAAGTATTTTTTCCCAGTGTATTTCCTTGGCCATAAAAACAACTCTGCCACAAGGCTGCCTCCCAGCATCCCAAAAGTTGTCTCCTTAACTAAACTGTTCAGAGGTCACCTTTTTTCTCTTCCTTAGAAGGGAAGAAAGTGGAAACAGAGAAAAATACATGAGTTACAAGGACTGCCAGTGGCTAAGGGCCAACTTGTTGAGATGTGCAATAGAAAATTTACCTCATAAAATCATATTGGCCATAGAGAGAAACTATAAAACCTTACTAGACTTCTCTCAGCATCCTGCCTCACTGTGTTTTTATTTTCCCCATAACAGTACATGGCTGCACTTCAGCCCCACATATGGAGCATTCAAAACTATTTCAGTGATAATTTCTGTTGGCTGAGGTTTGTGTTTTATAAGTTTTTTTAATCTCCACAGTCAACTGCTTATGGAAGAGACCACATTACTCAAAGCACCAGGATGTATTAAATTTAAAATATTCCAAATTGACACATATGGGGGTTTTGTTTGTTTTATATAAGGTAATCTAGGCAGGTTCAAGTCTATTCAGTTGTTTTGGTACTCACCTTTTATTTGTATAAATCTTTCTTACTCTATAGCATGCAGGGCACAAATATAAAACCTTTCATGCAAAGTAAGACAGCCTCGAAGGTTGTTTCTCCCCAACTACCCCAGCAGTGTGGCAGAGGGGAACAGAGGAGGGGAAGAGATATGAGCAAGAGGAAGGCATTTCCAGAATCCCTCCCACCTTCCCCATTTCCAGTGAAAACTCCAGGATCTTTAGTTACCCGCTGTTTCAGAATAGAAATGTCATGAATGAAAGTAAATACTCCTTTCCAACCTGCTCTAATAAGGAGTATGAGGTAACTACCTTTGCTAGTTGGGGACTGAGTTCCCAACGTACCTTTCTGTACTCCTGGCAAAGAAATAATTTTGCTGTCATTGTTCCTGCAGAGTAGTTCATAAGAAAATGCTCAGCAAGCCTCCTCACTGTGAGTTGGATTTTGTACTTTTTATGATGCTGTCTTCATTTCAAATAAAAAACATTTTAGCTGAAAACACGGAGCTGTTTTTGTGTCTAGAAAATATAATTCTACAGACTCTAAATGTACACCTACAAATACCTTTACCAGGCACTCAGCACATGCTATTGTTCCTCTCACAGCAGCAGAAACTGCCTCAGATTTGAACCTTGGAAGCCAGGGAAATGTGATGTGGATACAGAAAAGGAGCATATTTTTCTCCAGCTGACAACTCAAGGTTATTTCTGAAGTAAATAACGTGTTGCTAAAGAGATTTCTTTCTCTTTTCTGATAACAAAGTTGCAGCATGCTGAATTTGACTGCTTCTCATTACAGCAGAGCTGAACAGGTCAGAGGGTGGGCAGGTTCAATTTGTTGTTTCGGTGTGCGAGTGCCAAGGAGCTTTTACCTGCTCTGCTGAGGGACTTAAACCTCCACAAGTGCAGACCACACGGGCCAGGTTTGGCAGGAGGCAGAGGAATTCTCCAAGCTCTCCTTCACACAAAATATCTCTTCATTTCCATGGGTTATAAAAGTTGGACGAAAAGGACTGAAGATCAAAATTTCAAAGCTCTAAAAGCCCTTACAGCTTTAAAGGATGAAAAGAAGCACTCAGAGTCAGTGCTATCTCTGCTGCTACAGGACAGCTGTGACAGACTCTTCAAGCGTAGCTGAGAGCAGCTGAAGACCCCAGGTCCTGTTTTGAGCAGCTGGGCAGCATCTGACTGGCTGACATACATCATTTACTGATGTCCAGAGCCACAGAACAATTTTTCTTTTGCACCTTACAGGTTTTCCTGCAAAAGGAGGGATATATAACCCTCGAGGTTGTGGTGTCATATCATCCCTGTCACAGCAATGAGTGCCAGGAAGGAACTAAAGGTGAATATTTATCACTGAGATCAGTCAGTAGAGGCACAGAGTGACAAGAGAACATTGAACATGCAGAAAGGCCTCTTGTGAAAGTGTTTGTATTGCCATTTTTGTCCTTTTATGCAGATTTTGTAGTTACTAATGAAGAAGAAAATTAAAATTAACCTGATCAATTGACTTTTCCATCCAGGTCTGAGTCCCAGCCCTCCAAGTGGGTAAACAATAGTTCAAAAGCACATTTGGAAGCACAAGGGCTGCTTCAATGGTTCACTGGCTTGGGAAGGGGTGGTCCTGCAGTGTCCACCCCATGATTTCTTTCCTCCCATTCTCCTGCTGCCTGAGTTGCCCTGGTCCACGGAGTATCTCTTGCACAACCAGCAAAAATTAAGCTGGTTAATTTATAGATATACATCATTATTTGGGAGTTTCTAGATGAGTGGATGGAGTAGGCTCTGGGTCTGCCAGCAGCAGCAACAACAACAGCAAGCCAGTTCAACCCTATTGGTAACCCATAGAGAAAAGGTTCTCCATTAAGCTGGCTAACAGAGACAAGAGTGGAAGGTGAGAAAAACAGGTCCATGAGGACTTAAACCACTGGTTAAAAGTGGATTTCCCCCTCTTGGCAGGCAGCTCCCTCTTCCAGCCTGGCCCTGTGATGTGACTCACTCAACAAAGCCTGGGGGCTGGAGCCCTGCAGTGGGATAACTACATCAAACTTCCCCACCAGGGGAAAAGGCAGAATTGCCCTCTTCTGGGAAAGCAATGAGATTTTCTGTATGATGCAGGGCTGGTGTCTCTTCTGGGGGAAGAGGCTCAGAGAAGAGTGCACCCACGAGGCCACCACAGCTCTGCATTGTGGCTGCTGCTGCAGCCCTGGCCAGGGGCCAGAGTCACCCAGACAGTCTTCTGACATCTGGGCTTCCCTCCCTGTCCCAGTCCTTAGCTCCAGCACTGGAGGGAGTGAAGGACTTTGCTGTTAGTAAAAGGTCAAACCAGGAATGGCTATTAAATTTACAGATAACAATGAAATGGAGAAAGGCAGGATCACTGGAGGTCAAAGATGTGGAATGAGCAATTCCTTACGGAATTTTTTTAGAGCATTCCTAGGCTGCATGGAAAAAACAATTAAGTGGTCTACTTACAGTATCTAATGTTTTAAGTTTGCTTTAATAGCCCTTTAGATCATTACAATCAGTGCTGCAAGTGCATAAATATCCCCATCTCTTCAACATTTTCTTCTTGACAGGTTAGTTTTCTACCCACAGAGATATTGATGAGACACTTTTGTGCTCCAGATATGTGCATTTTTCTGCATTTTCAAATAGGAACTACCATTATCTTTTTGCAAGCTGAATATTTTTTCTACATCATTTACTAGTGACTAATGTGTGCTTCAGCCATGGGCTCCAAGGACTGTCATTTATCTTCCATAATGACCACAAGTTCTTAAAAAACCGGCAACACACTGGCTGCAAAAGACAATCACAGAAGACTCTTAGTTAGAGCCCATGGAAATAAAGCACATTTTGCTTTGAAAACAACAAAGAAAACCCTTATTTCTCTTGTATGAAATGCAATATGAAATAAAAGAGGGTTTCAAATAATGCCAAAGTATACAGAGCTTTCTTCTGTTTGTGAAGTCAGCTGGTCATCTGAAAAAACCCCAATGTAACTCCAGTGAAAATCACAAGCAGCCTACAACACTAAACTCTCTAGTGTGCTGACTGCCTGGGATTTCTTACTGCCACTGAATATTTCCTACACCAATGTTATAAGCAACTAGATTTGTATGTTATATTTAGGACAAAACCACTGCAGCCACAGGACACAAGGTATTAAAGTTGAGCCAATGCTTCCACATGAAAGCAAATTGGATGCAGTTTTTCTTCAGCAGAAGATGTATCCTTTAAAGCAGTCAGATTAGCCACACAGTCTTTCAATGCTCTGCATTGCTGCAGCTGGCCAAGTTTGTGCCAGAACATGCTGCCACTTCCCCTGGACAGAAGGTGACAGGCAAGAAAACCTCCCCTTGGACAAAACATGAGCAAGAGTGACAGTATTGCAGGCAGAGCTCACCCTTTGGGCCACACAAGATGAATTTTGGGAACTCTGGCCAAGCTATGCCAGTAATAATGCTCAGGAAATAAATCTTGGGCAGTTCCATGCGTGGTAGAAAGCTTTTGGGTCTTTACAAACGCATTGTATTTTCAAGTGTTGTCTGAATCATTCCCAGTAACAATATGAGCTCATTTTTCACGTGTTTCTAATGATTTCAAATGCTCTATTTGACCTTGATTTTCATAGGAAGGAAGCTCAGTGCTTGTTTGGATGTCTTCTTATAGGCATTTCCTCTTCTACAGTTTTACTGGCAGCTCAACAAATATTTTCCCTAGTGCCAAATAAGTTCCAGCTACGCAACAATTTTTCCACATGCTTTCAGATGCTATAAAACAGCTTTATCTCCATTCTGTGTCTTGGGGTTGAGTTATTTTTTAGCATCTTCCCTCCTATTAATAAAAAGCAATGGAGTGATAAATGTGTATTTTACTCAATACACATCACTGTGCATGCATCTTGCTGCTTCCAAGGGCTCAGCCAGCTCCTACTTCCTGCAGGCTCTACTCAGCTCTACTCCTCCTGTCAGCTGGAAAACCTGCTGAAGCCACAACCCCAAAACCCCTTTGTTGGTGCCATCACCAGGTGAAGGGGCAGATTCTCTGCAGGGAGAGAAGAGAGACAAATTAACAGAAACCTCTTTCCCTTCTTTGGAGATACTACCATTTAGTAATACTCACAGAAAGGTGAAAAAACTCACATATCTTTCCCAGGTGTGCCTATAATCAGTAGTGTTATAAATAATATTGACATTGGATTATTACAAAAATGGTCACAATTCACCTGTGTAAATTTGGCCAATATCTTGTTTCAAGTATTTCACAATTTGATTTCAAGTATTTCACAGATTCCAGCTGATTGCTGATATATCCCTTTATTCTTCACCCTCTTCAGCTTTCCAAGCCTGTCCACTGGAGAAATGTGTCTGATAAAGACTCTGTTTTTCCTGCCTACACAGACACCATTCATTGCTTTTGGGTGCAGAGGTCCACAGCAGTAGATTAGGATGGACATTTTCTAAACTGATTTGTAATTCAGAATGATTCATTTATGGATTATGTACCCACAATATTTATAAGAGATCAAAGAGATCTAATTTTTAGAGACTGAGAATATGGAAAGTGAAGATCATGGCAATTCACTGTCCCTGAAATAAACTTTTCCCATCCTTAAAGTTACTGATTGGAAAATGTAATTTAAGTGAAGCATGTGTTCATATCAGAGCTCGTGAGTGTGTTTGCCCAGGTGTGCTCCTCCAAAATACAGTCACTGATAAAGATAGATGGCTTCTGACAAGGAACATCAGTCACTTTCAGAAATCTGATGAGGCAACTCTGTGCTCAAATGGCTTGGCATGAGCCCCACAAATGCTGAGCTTGGAGAATATCCTTGTCTCCTTGTGCATTTCGTAGCATCAGTAACACGTGCCTTGGGAGCATTTAATCTATAGAATCAACAGTATTTATGGTGTCTGGAGTTTTACATGGCTATAGTAATTACTATGATAAATACCCGCAATATTTTAAAATTAACATTGAAGTTTCTTTCCATTTAGAAGCAGAAGACACTTAATTGCCAAAGATGGGATTACAGTAAATTCTTTTGCTGTTCAGGGTCTGGTTTTGCATTAGATTATGCACAGAGGGAACTGTGCATTCATCCTGAAGTCAGTTGGTTTTCTTGCTTTCTGGAGGGCTGTAGTGGCCAAAAGATCAGGTTTGGTGACTGCTTTCCTTGTTCTCCTTCTCAGTGGTTTCAGCTTCATCTTTTCCTCACAGTGGAAGAGTCAAGAAGTCTTCTTTGCCTCAGAGTGTAACCTACAGCTTAGCTGCCAGATGGGCAGAGAAGTCTCACTCCATCTAGTCCTCCTCTACTGTAACATCACACAACCAACAACAACAGAGAAGCTCAAGGATGGTCCCCAGATTCCTCCAAGCCACTTCCAAAGCACTTGAGTGTAGACCTAACTCAAAACAAATAGGGTTCTTATCACTCAGAAGTCACCAGAGGATTGGGACAATTCCCTGGTGTCTTGGAAGCTTTCCCAACCATCAGTGAAAGAGCATGACTGAACAGTGCCCTCCAAAGGAGCAGCCTCTGCCAGGACTGCTCTGGTGCTGCAACAGATCTCTTGCAACCCAAGAGAGTTTTTCCAGATAAAATGTTACAGAATCACAGTCTGATTCTAATGGTCATTGCATCCCGCCTGTCTTCTTTTTCCCATTCTCCCATCTAAGTGTTCCTGCTTCTTTGTGACTGGAGTGGTTTTCTTTGCTGGACTGAGTGAACTCACCATCCTGGCAGAAGATTAATGCAGCAAAGAAGTTGCATTGGCTCATGCAAGGGTCAGGCTGGCAGACCAGGTCTGCTGCTGGGCTCCAGGCAGGAGTGAGGAGGAAAGGAAGAGAGAGGGAAAAGGGAAAGGTCCTTTTTTAGTGAAAATTAATAATTGGGTCAGCTTGACTGTGATGTGTGATCATGCCTTCCATTGGAGAAGGGAAATTTCTGTTGCAGAGAACAGCCAAGGAATGCCAAGTCTTTTCCACCTTCATGATTTCAAATCTACTGTGAAGTCAAATGAGCTAAGAACTATTTTTTAGCAGTAAAATAATTTTGGGGAATACTCAATTATCTCTGCAAGAGCTATAGATATTTATGCTGCAAAGGCAGAACAGAGAACTCTTGACTGCTCTTAGTTCATCTCTTTCCAGGAACATCTACAGCTGCTTAAAATCTGGGAAAAAAAGGAAAAAAAAAGAAAAAAAGAAAAAAAAAGTTTTATTTCTTTTGTCAAACACAATCCTTCCTGTAGTACATCCCTGTCCCATCCTTTAGGGTCACAAAATCCCTTGCAATCAGGGGAGTATTGCTGACATAAAAACTGCATTACAGAATGAATATTAAATTGTATAGAGGGATAATTTCCACTCCCTCCTCTTTACCAACAGTGAATAAAAGGAGCCCATCTTTCACAGGTTTGTCAAAGGCTATAGTTCATGCCTGGGAGAAACTTACAGGCCAGTTTTTATAGCAATTCAGGAAAGGGATGTGCACTATGCAAATAAAACACAGCACATCCATGTAACATTTTATGAGAGCCTCAGCTCCTGCAGAGTCATCCAAAGTCTACAGGTCTCCTGTGGGTTCCTACATGGAACAACTTCAGCCCTTGGGAGAAGGCAGGCTGCAAAAAGTGGGAGAAGGCAGGGAATGGACATGACCTCTGCCACATCCATTCCCCGACCTCGCTCCTGGGGTGCCTAAGCTCAACCAAGGTTTTTAAACCTAGAGCTGGTCAAGTTACAGATCGTGCTTTCTACTCAGTGTCCTCCATCCCTGAGCCCTGCTCACAGCCCCTGATGTTGTTAGCAAAGATCTGTCTCTGCTGTTTCAAAATGAGTGAAACTTCAGGTGTTGAACGGAGTCAGCAGATACCTGATCTACATTCAGCTACAAGGTCTTCATTTAACCTGAACAAAAACTGCAGGGCCTTTTCCCCTTTTCCTCAGAAATTACTCCTGTTTTGCATTCCAGAACACTTGTCACCCTGGTGAATATTAATTAAAACTTGCAATTAATTAAAATGTCAATTAATTCCTTTATTTTATTCTTCAGGGTAATCTTGTATTCTGTGCAAGAGAGAGCATCGAGTGAGCTTAACAGAATGAAATAGAACAAATTTCAGCATAAATGCTGCTCTGTGGATCCTGGAAGAAGTGATTGTCTGGCCAAGGGGGAGAGAGAGGTTTAGGGAGTGCATCCATGACAGCAGACAGACCAGCACATTGCAGCAGTCTGGGGACCACCTATGGCAATTCACGAATTCCAGCTCTGATTTTATGAGCACTCTGTGCATTCATGAGCTGGGATGGTCATTTGTTGTAGGCTCACATCTTATCCTAGAGGGATGAGATTGCAACTCGATGTCCATCTCTGAAACAGGATTGTCTCTGAAACATGACAACCATGCTGTAGCAGAGCAACATCTGTTTATGGCCTCAGCAAAACTATTTTTCTAGTCCTAAATTCTACCAGGGTAGAAACCAAGCAGGAAATCACCTTTTTGGCCACAGAGATCACAAGGCAGGAAGGGGGTAGAAACTAAAACTACAGATTTTTTGTTTTCCACTGGAGCTGAAAACCTTTTGAATCAAGGGAAACATGAATGAATTTGGGAAAAAACTGCAAGAGTCAGCAGAAGTGCAGCAGTTACCCCAAAAAGCAAAGGAGTCAGTTTTGGGGCAGCCAACAGCCTTGCTCTGTGGTATAGGCTTATCCCAGGTGTTGCTGAAACAAAGAAAACATGTTGGTATGTTTGCACATGGCAATTGAAAAGAAATTAACTTTCTATCCAGACTGCCACCATGAGAATCATACTGGTTTTGTATTTAATATGGGAATTCTGATCAATCCCTTCCACAGACACTACAGCTAATCTTTACCTTGTTTTGAAAGGAGAAAAAAAATCACAGCATTAGCTGTGGGAGTTTAATAACACACAGATGAAAATTCCCATACATGTAAAATCAACATATTGACATTTTGTTTACCTAGAATTGTCGATCCTCTACTCTGTTATTGTTTAATTTCCTTGCAAAGTTTCTCAGAAACCACAGTTATTGTGTCTTGCTTCCTCCTCTTCCTCTCCAGGGGCAGGTCTTTCCAGATCCAGGCAAACAATGAATTTGCACAGCATCCTCACCAGACACAATGAAAACATGATGAAATACTGCTCTGTAAACCTTTCCTGTCAGCTCACACAGATGATTCTTTTGAGAGACCTGGACTGCCTTTTAAAATGTGCATTTGCCTTTAACAATAACTAACCACAAAATGCAGTGCAATATAAACACATCTTTTCCTTCTCTGTTTTGTGTTTTGCTACAGTATTTTTCTAAATCCAGTTACATCATCACCACAAACAGGATTTTTCTTGTAAAAAAAAAGTCAGCAATGTGAATGTTGTATCTTAGCAAGTAAGCTTCACTCAGTCTACAGGTAAACGTTTTTAAGATATCACTCATCTCATTCTAAAATAGATTATGTGAACATTTGTCTTAAATATCTTCTTTCCATTCACTGTGGCTTTGCATGACCATCTCTGTGGAAGACACAGACATTACAGGCCAGGTGTCAGGCAAATTTTTCAGAGTCCTTACTGGACAGAGATAATCCATGAACCAGCTTCATTTTTGCTTCTGATTTCACATCTGTCTTGTCAGTCCTCTAATGGCTGGGTTTCCCACAATACAGGACATTAATTTGGGTAAAAATCCATAAATACTTTTCTTTCTGCTCATTTTGGCTTTTATTCAAAAAAATGCAGACATAAAAATGATCTGAGTTTTCTAACGTGGTTTGTTCTCCAATTCAGACTGTCTAATGATGTGGTTACAGGTCAGCAAGCAGAAATTGTGTTGGGTTTGTGGATGTACAATTTCACTCAGGAATTACCTTCATCTCACAGAGAAACAAAGTGGCATCATGCCCAAGGGGGAATTAGTCCCAAAGACCACCACTGAGTTTCTCTTAGCAAGACCAGCTCAGTATGTTTCCAGATAAGAAAGAGAGAAGATGCTCTTACAAATGGTGGCTTTTTTACTTTCAAAGTCTGGAATGGGAGATCTGCTCTAACCAGCACTGCTGCTGAGAAAAGCCACATAAAACTGGACTACATTAGGTGCTTCTTCTGAGTCTGAGTTTTAATTCAGAGTTGCTATATCTAAAATTCCAGCTGGGATGTCAAAGGATTTCAGGAGCAGCTAGCCCTGTGGATTGGCTGGTAGATCATTTCACACATACCCAAAGGCATAATGCACGTCTCACATACAAAAAGATGGTATTTGCAAGTTATGCCACAATTTACATCCATCTCCTAGCAAACTGGAGGCCCAGGTAGCTGGAGCTTACTGGAGTGCAGTTTAGGCTGGGTGTTCCTTTTGCTGTCACCTCTAAGAAGCCTCTGTCCCCACAAGTTTCTTTCCTGCTCTTTTGAGGCAATCCACCCTGACAATGCCTATGGAGCAGTGGGAAAGCAAAGCATGGATTGTCTTGACAGAACTCTTTAAATAAAGTCAATTGACTGGAAAAGTGAGTATCTGCCTAAGGCTCCTCACTCTGGAAGGACCCAGACTACTTTGATGCACATTCTTATCACAGTATTTGTCCAAGCTTCCTCCTGTGATAGCAAAAAATGACTGTAATTGGGGAGGGCAGAGCAGCAGATTAGCACACGGCACACTGAATAACATCCCAGCATCTGCTGTCACAGATTTGCTGACAGCTGTTTCTGCAGAGTAGCTGGAAATCTGATAATCCTAAACATGAAATTTCTTGTTATCTGTGCAAGGGCAAGTGCCAGCCTCTAATATGACCCTAAAGGACAATCTGCAGTTTTGAGCAAATGCTGCCAGCTACACCTGGACATCTCCTTCAGCACATCCCCAAGAACACATCTGCACCAGGGCTGCCTCCTATAAGGTGGCACTTCTAGCAGCCTTCCAATATGTAGAGGGGCTAAAAAAGAACCAGAGACAGACTTTTGGCAACGACATGAAGTGATAGGATGAGGTAATGGCATGGCTTTAAACTGAAAGAGAGTAGGTTTAAATTAGATAGTAGGAAAAAATTCTTCACTGTAAGGGTGGTGAGAAACTGGTAGGATTTTCCAAGAGAATCTGTGGATGCCCCATCCCTGGAAATATTCAAGGTCAGGCTGGATGGGGCTTTGAGGAACCTGGTCAAGTAGCAGATGTCCCTGAACATGGCAGAGTGGGCAGAGGAATTAAAAGGTCCTTCCAACCCGCACTATTTTAAGATTCTAGGCTATATGGAGAGGCACTTTTGGGCCCCAGGGGGTGTTTTTTCATACTCCATGGTTTTACTCTATTGGAAGCTTCAGAGAGGATCCGAGTTGAAGACTTCTGCCAAAGTGAACCCAGGAATGACATGTGATTGACGTGGAGACTACAAAAAAGTTCTGAAGCCTCTGGAATATTTACAAAAACTTCCCTTCCACTAAGTCCTGGGTGGCATGGATGGGAACAAGTCATTGTAATCTCTCTCCTTAATGAACCCATGTCCACTCAGACTGTAAGGGATGGTGAAATTAAGCACAAACCTACAGCTGGATTTATTTTGCAGTGCAGACGCACTGTTTCAGGCACTCAGAGGGTGCATGTGAGCAGGGATGGAAACCAGAAACAGGGCTGTGTGAAGAAGATTGAATTCTGATTCTCCCAGCCCAAGTTTAGCAGAAATGTGCTCATGGAGTTTACCAGGGCATTAGCGCTGTCAAATACTTTCTTTCTCATGAACCCAGTCCTGTGCTGAAACCTGGTATAGCAATTGGTGGCTACAACTTATTTTAACTTCAATGGTGAAAAATGACAGCAGGGCAAAACTCTGAAGCTTTGCCCTTAATTGGCATTTTAAAATGCCAATTAAACTGCCTGCTCTTACTGTAAATGTATTCTTACAAACACGAATAACAGCGAGAGCCAATCCAAATAACAACTGGGCACCTTTGCAAATCACAGTTCTCTGCATGGCAGCCCAAAATCAGCAGCAACCCCAGGCACTGTGAAATCCTGACTACAGGCATTACTGAACAGGCCCATTAAACACAATTCTCATTCTTGATTTCACAGATTAGTGAGTAGCTGCCATGCCCAGACGCCATTTTATAGCCAGGTAACACCGAGGGAAAAGCACAAGTTCCTTCTGGGGTGGATGAACTGGGTCCTGACAACTGAGATCATGTGTGACACTTTAAAACACAAAAATCCTAGAGAAAAAAGTTTAATATCCGTGAAGAGCAGTATTAAAAATTACCAAGCACTGTTGCAGTGAGTCTGTCAGATGGGCAGAAAATGGGACTATTTCTGCTCTTGCTGTTTTGCCAGTTAAGGCCACAGTTCTATAGAGATGCCTATTTCCACAGCACTGTAGATTTTGGATTTGTTACTGGGGAGTCATGGGGATACAGCTCCAAATGCTATTTTAACAAATAGCTTGATGCCACAGGAACTTCTAAGTGTGGTTTTAAAGACAGGATTTGCGTGTTACAGATCCAATTTATGTTCCTTCAGGACACACCTCTTGGATGGAGATTGCCAGTGCCCTGTCAACTGGTGGCTTTTTTTCCCCAAACACATTAGCTCCTGTCAACAAGGCAAATCTGACTCTGCCTGGCTGCATTATCAATGAAAACTGCTGTTCTGGTGACATTTATTATACATCCAATGGATGCAGAAGAGACACCAACAGTGCTATTTTGTTGCTCCAACAGGTGCCAATTTCAGAAGTCTAAATAGTGATTTTAGAAGTCAAATGCATGAGATTGATGTGTTTTGTCTGTTTTCCACAGACAAAAAACCTAAACAAAAACAACAACAAAAACAAACAAACAAACAAACCCTCCAAACAAAACCAAAATAAACAAAAGAATCCCAAACAAATAAAAGCATTTCAGGTGCCTGGGTGTCCATGTTATCTTTGCATACACAGGCATATTTCCCATTCCCTCCTTTTTCCAACTCTCCAGCCTTTGCAGGGGTATGAGGTGTGGAACAAAAAACTCACATAGGTGTCTCCTTCAAAAAACAAAGAACTAAAAGATGGAAGGAATTTAACAATTCTCATATAGAAATCATCACTATCTCCAACACACCTGAATATTTCCCATTTGTGTTCACACTACAGCAATGGCAGCACTGACCAACTTACAAGCTCCACGTGGTTGCTACAGGAGAAGGTCTTTGCAAGGTGGATGATGTGATTCTCTGCATGGACCTCCTCCTGTGGTCTTACAGTGACAGTGATGACACGTGCAACATGTGCTACAAGTGACCTGGGGAATGGGTCCCATACGGTGCCCCGTGGTCACCATCACTGCAGAGCTCGGTTCCAAAGATCTCACAGCACATGGCTCGCTTCAAGAACACAACAGAAGAGGATGAGACAGCTGAGAGTATCGGAGTGGTGATGCAGAATCACAGAATTACAGACTGGATCGGGTTGGAGGGGACTACAGGAGGTCATCTGGTCCAGCCTCTCTGCTCAAGCAGGGTCATCCCAGAGAACATGGCACAGGATTGCAGTCTGCTCCCATCCAGTCACCTGCATAGGAAAGTTCTTCCTCATATTTAGGTGGGAGTTCCTGTGCATCAGTTTCTGGCCATTGCCTCTTGGCCTGTTGCTGGGCATCATGGAGCAGAGCCTGGTCCATCCTCTGACACCTCCCTTCAGATCCTGATAAACATTGAAGAGATCCCCTCTCAGTCATCTCCCCTCAAGACTGAGCAGGCCCAGCTCTCTCAGCCTTTCTCCGTAGGAGAAATGCTCCAGTCTCTTCATCACCTTTGTTGCCTTCCACTGGATCCTCTCCCCACACAACAGGAGAGTTTCCATGTAGTCTCTGCTGTTTCCCAGGTCCGGCTCACTGTAAACTCAATTACAAAATCCTAAAGTTTTAGAATATCCTGAGATGGAAGGGATCCACAGGGACCCTGAAGTCCAATCCAACTGGGTTAATATCCCACAGCAGCGGGGGATTTCAGATTTCACAGAGACTTCTGCTGGAAGTGTTACGCAAAGATAAGGATGTATTCCTCATACAAAAGGATGTATTCCTCATACAATTAAGATCTGACCTCAGAAGCAGAGCAGTACAGCAGAAGTCATCATTACCATCACATACCTCACACTTTAATCGGTCCCCCCACACAAGTTAATGTTTGCATTTCTCTGCCTGTACAATGACTTTTTTAATTTCAGAAAAATAAATTTCACTTCATTAGTTTACTACAGTGATTATTTTTTGTTATTTCACATTTTTAGTGCTTTGTAATTAATCCAGGAGCTGTGAAAGAGTGTGAGCTACAGCGCAGCACCTCATGCTTGTGAGATTTTAACCTGGAGCCCAAAGGCCATGTGCCACTGAATGTGGGAAGTATGAATTCACTGGGTTTGAAATGATACCCTGGTGTGTCTTATTGAGAAGATAAAGCAGCTCACAAAGCAGCACTTTTCAGGACTAAGGGTAAAAACCTGCACTGATCCCTGGACTGAACTCTGGAGCACAGCACAAAGAGTCAGAATGTATTAAAATGATATTACCGCTTCCCTGCTACCCCAGAAACATTACAACAAACTCCTGTTTTATGCTTTTTTCAGTGATATACACAAAATACTCTGTGGAAGTAAAGTCATGAAGTTTCAATATGCCAGATTTTATTTACTGAGCTCTCTGTCCTTCCATCAGAAACAGAGTGGCCCTGGCCATCCACCTAGGAGAAATATGGTGACAATCTTTCCAGCTGTGAAGTTAGACTGATTTTCTAATCACAATCTCACAGACCTGACAGAAGCCAAAAGAAATTTAATTCTAAGGCACATGGACACTTAAATCCCATTTTAAGCACCATTAAGGTTTAAGTGTCTGAGCCTCCCTGGCCTCACTGGCTTTCACAGGCAGTTGGGGTTCAGGATCCTGACAGAGTGACCATCAATTTATGTGTTCCCCTTTAGCTTATGCAACTAGGGGTGTGTTTAGGCATATTAATAAAAGCTTTATCCCATTGGTTTAGGATGATGAGTCTCAGTTTCCAAATCAAATCAGTGCTTAGTACTTCAGCCTGGTGACTTTGCAAAGGTTAGAGGCAATGCAAACTGACCCTCTGTGTGCTTTAACCCATTTCTCATGTGAGACACAATCAGACGCTTTCTACGTCTTTCGGGGGAGCTGTGTTCATATATTTCATTTTAGATTTGTCCCAGTTAAGAGCACTGACACACTCAGACAGACCCTGGATGCCCATGGTCCCAGCATCATCCTTTCCACACCCCTGGGTATCAAACCACAACTTGGAAATGAGGCTAAGCCTCCTGGCTGAGTTAAGAAGCAGGTCATTATATTGCCCTGTATAAAATGAAAAATAACATTAAAAAGGGGATTGGGTGGGGGACCAACTCCTCTGAAGTTTTGGCCGCTTGTGTAAATATGAAGCCAAATTTCAGTGCTTTTTGATTAACTGCAAATTTTGCCGCAAAGCTCAGCAGCATCTGGGAGCAGCATCTCCATAAGCCACACGGGCAGTGCAGGGATCACCAGGATCCCTTCCAGCAAATAGTCTTGCCCATGTGCAGAGCTGGAAGGATCTTCCTCCCCATCTCTAGGTAATTTTCAAGCCTTGCCTTGAAAAAACACAAAACAAAACCAAGATAAAAACCCCATATTACACCTAGGTCTTGTCCCTTCACGGTGTCTCAGCAAGTGGCTGTCAATGCTCCTCACCACAGAGCTGTCTTTGTGGCTTTGGGAAACAAACACGTCATTTATGCTCTTATGAAGTATCCCTGTTTTATATATGATGCATTCAGACCAATCAATCTTCTATCTTGGTGGCCTGTTTAGAGACTTGGGGAGCTGGCATTGATTAAATGCCTATAATAGAGAGCATTAATTTACCCGTCAGTGGAAAAATCACCATTGTAAATTGTCTCAGTCGGTTTGTATATCACCAAGCAATGTGCAGCATATTCTGGGGGTGTGTGCTGGACTGCTCCTGTACATAAAACACACTCAATTAGCAGCACCAGCACTGCTTCAGCAGCACCAGCACTGCTCTGGCCGGCCATAGGCAAAGGTCTGGGTTTGATTGTGCTGCCCTCTTTAGGATTTGTGCCTGGGACTCCACAGTCTAATAATAGATTAAGTGCAAGATCACTCAGTATCTGAACAGCCATAGGAAGACTATAGCATCCCATGGGACTGGGGAAAAGAGCAGCATATTCCATCCCTTTGCTTATCATGTTACACTGTTTGTAACAGTAATGGGGAGAAAGAATATTCTGTGTTTCTGGAAGTGCTGGAGGTCCCTTCATCTGTTGAGTTTACTGTCCCAGCTGAAATATCACGTATTATGCCCTTGGAGCACGAGTTTCTCTGAGCAATGAAGCAACATTAGATTTGCATTGTCCTAATAAAAAAACGTTCAGACTCAGACTGTAGGTAGCCATCTCAAGAGGAGGTATCCAGATCCACATTGTGGCTGTACAGGAGGGTGGGAGAGGAATCAGCTGAGTGAGGAATAACTGGTTTTGGCACAAGGAAAAGCAGGGAATTGCCCTCTATAGGTGACCCAGGTCACTGAGGACAGAGATGCTCAGAAGCAGTGTTGGGGGGAGGTGAAGAGAATGAATGAACCATGGCAGAGAGGAAGAGTTGATGAGCAAAGGAAAAGCTCCAGCTGCTTAAACTCTCACCCTGAGCCTCTGTCCAGGATGGTTCATGCCCCCTGTGGACCTCGTGACACTCTCCATATGCTGCAGTCCAACTCCCTCCTCCGCAACCACAGAACAGCCACAGCAGCTCCTGGATTGCAAACCTCCATCTCTCAAATCAGTGAATATCAAACAAAACAGAGGTCAAATTCATCCTGCCTTTATTTTCCAAACATCCACAGAAGGAAGGGATATTCTTCCTGTAAACAAAATGGATTGTTCCTGCCTCAGTGTTTCCTTTACAAATGCAATGACTTCGGATCCATCACTCTTTCTCTTCCCAGCCTGACAGCACAAGTGCTGCTTCCCCAAGCCCACCAGTGCTTCCCACCCTCAGGTATGCAGGAGCTGTGAGGACTCGATGTTTTGGGATTGCAGAAGTAAAGTTAGTTCATCCAGACCTGCCAAGGACTCCCTTACTCAAATCTCCCAGCACAGGAACCAAGATGTGATCTTTCTAACTGTCAGCCCAGCAAAATTAATCAAAGAGATGAAAATTCCCGCTGCCATTCATCACTGCTGATAAAGGTCCTGCCACCAGCACTGAGCTCCCAGTTTTGCTGCTGATGCATGAGTGAGGAGGTGACCCAGTTCACTCTTGCAGAGCCACCGTGACCCTGTTACACAGTGCCACACAAAGCTTGTGTGCACCAGAGACTGCACAGGCACAGCTTCGAGCCCCACACACCTGGTAGGATTGCCTGGGTTATGCAGAAGGTAGCATCCTTTCAGAGATTAAGGTTGAAAAACAGTTCATGATTTCAAGTGGGTCTCTTCCCGGGTGACCAGTTGATTTATTTTTAAAGGCTCGTATTTTCACAAAAAACTGAAGAGATTTTGGTAGGTTCTGGAAAGTAGATCTTTCCAAGGGCAGAGGAAATCTTTGGGTACAAAAACTATTAAGCTCCACTGCTCTGAGCAGGTTGGTGTAAGCCCAGCCTGAGGCTTGGAAGCTGTTGCACATCACTGGTTGCTGGGAAGAAAAGTGGATGGTCCAGCATTAATATGCCTGTAACACCTTCCAGACTGAGGCTGGTCTCATCCCACCAGCTCTGACCTCTCAGCTGGCTGGGGAAAAGATGAGTATCTGAAGCTCAAGGTGTGCAGCATCCACTCCTGAGCTTCCACAAATCCAGCCCAAAACTTGAGCAGCCTCACAGAGGTGCAAAGCATCTGCTTCACACTCACTTCAGTTCTCATTCAAAGGTTAATTTTACTTGCAGAGCTCCCTGCTATGCACAGGTAAATCCCAGTGCATTTTTACTAGCATGATTTATGAACCAGGTTGAGAAAACTCTGGTGTCTGAAGTCTGTTGTCTGAGTTAAAGGAGCATGAATATAAACTGCAGCATCTTAGAGTTACAGTCACCTTTCAATAGTGACCTCCTGACAGTTTCAGACCTGGACCTCTGCTGCTTTTTTCCAGGCTGCAGTCACACCCCCAAACTAGGATGTGGAATTGCCTCTCCTTGGGGACTGCAGGGTCAAGGTGGGGCAGAGATTTCTTCTTGAACTTTCCATCAAAAGGCTGAATCACTTGCAGCAACCTGAGGTTTGTTGGAGTTTCCCGGTTTTGTTTCATCCTGCATAAATGAAGAAGAGATATTTAGTCTGTGAACTGCACAATGCTACCCAAAATGAAGGAATGGAGGTGGCTGGCATGGAAAGGGGAATGGGGGTGGTATTTTTAATTGCCATGCCTTGTTTGTACCCATGCAGCAGCATGGCCACTGCCAGGTCTCCCAGAGCAAGGATCCCACCGAACAAAACCAAATGCTCCTAGATGTAGGCACTCCTGTTATATCTGTACTTGAGGGTGGCTTAAATAACTTCATAGAAACCCACCTAGACAAGATGGTTTCATCAGCTGACAAATTCCCAGAGCTACTAAGGGATCTTATGCCTTCTTGATAAAGGGTTCCATAATAAGGAAAAAAGCAAAATGAAAGAAAAGCTCTCTATATGAAAGAAAAGCAGAGATAAATTGAATATTTTGTATTATCCCCCTACTTTGCTCTCTAGGCCCAAGAAGTACAGACAAGATATAAGCAGTAAGACAAAATGAAACAAGCATCAAAAAGCCACCTGAGTACCAAGAATGAAAAATGTGTGAAAAGCAAAATTCCGGCTAATAATTAAGTCATTGATATGTCATTTCCTGAATTATCCAGGAGGATAATCCAGGAGGAAAAAGAATGAGAAATGTGCCAATTTGCGCATTGCAGTCCATGCTGGGGAGCAGGGGCAGGGTCTCCAGCATCTCATGGCAGTGCTCTCTCTTCCATGTCAAGATCAAGAAGCTGACCATGTCCTGGGCTTTAAAAATCTATTTAGTCCCCAGTCAGCAGCAGTAATAAAATGAGTACATAATGCCACCTCCTGGCTATAGTCGAGGACACTATAAAAGTGCTGGCAGAAAGATAGTGTTGTGTCCCTCCCGCACTTGGGTGGATGATATATATCACTTGCTTGTGGAAGTCAAATTTCTTTTGCTGACTTAATCCCAGAGCCAAAATTAATCAGACATCCTAGCTAACAGGATCAGAAAATGCCATAAATTATGCTGCCTGCAACCTAACAACAGCATTAACAGCACGAAGAAGGTGGAGGCAGTTTTTTGATTAATCACTGTTTAAGTTGCCTAAAGGACCTATGAAACCTCCTGCTGGCTGACACAGTGAGCAACATTTTATATTAACCCATATAAGGAAATGTCTTTAAAAGTGATGGATTATGCAGATGCAAGATGGGGCTGTGTGATGTGGTTACCCAAGAGCTGCAAGCGGTGTGAGAGCTGCCTCTGCTGCTCCCAGCCCACCACAGCCCTCCCCACCATCTCCAACCAACCCCAGAGAAAACACACATCACCCCAGCAGCTGAGCACCCCCAGAAAAAGCCACACAACACAATGGATTGGATGAGTTGGCTCCAAGCAGAGCTGGGAAGTTTATGCAAGCATTGGCAAATTTTGGCACTTTTAAAATTTCTTTTTTACACAAAACAGCAAGCTACCTAGGGGAGGGACAGGAAATGGACATTACATCTATGGTTCCTCTGGCACCCTACAGAGCACTGCCACTCTTTTTTGTGCATGGATGTGTTGAGAAGTCCATCAGCTTTCATCAGCCCCAGCTGTGTGCTGCTGTGCTGGTGCACAGAGTGAACACGAATGAAGCATTACAACCTAGCCCCAAGAAAATCAACATCCCCTTCTGGAGTCCTAACTCCAGCACTCCTCAGCAAACCTGCTCTTTTCTCCATTCTGCAGGGGTGTCTATACTGGAGAAACCCTGGTTCCTGCTGCTACAAGGGGATATGTTGGTATTCCCACCTTTGGTCAGGATTTTTCAGAGCACCAGACACCAACCTCGCTCCACTCCCGTTGAAATGACCTGCCTTCCATCCACCACTCCTACTGTTTGCTCTCCTGAGAGGTCTCAGCACTTAGAAAATATGCTTTTATTTTCATTCTCTTACCTAAAGAGATCCACATATTGGGGTGATGTGTTTTCAGAGCATTTTTCACTGTGCTGATTGCACGCCATCATTTTAAATCTACATGAAATGAGTGACTAGAGCTTCTCAGGTGGGAAAAGATGCATTTTACACTCTTTTTGTTCTGGTACTATCAAATATAATGTACACAAAATGAAGTCACAGAATCAAGACAAACTGTTATTGTTGCCAAAAGCCCACTCTCAGATGAGGTCATGGACAGATTCTTCAGGGATCTGCAAAATTTTAGGTGCACTCTGATCGATACTGGCAATCAGTTTTCTCATTCCTCTTTATTGTGAGCATTTCTACACAGGTTAAAATTTTCCACCAACATGATCTTTATATGGTAATTTGTCCAAAGTGACAGAGTGAGAGTTTCACAGAAGAGGTAGAAATCACCAGTGGACTTGAACTCTGAAAAATGGTTTTAAAGGATTTCTAGTTAAACTTCATGATCCAGGAATAAAGGAATTATCTTGATCTCCTTCCTAACCTCCCAATCTGGACACAAGACAAGGCTAACACCTTCTTGTTCTCCGATTTAATTCCCTTTCCATGTAGGCAGGGGTTCTGAAAGACACATTCCCGTATTTTTAATTTTTCTGGTATGATGTCCTGACAATTATTTACACCTCAATGCCACTTGACCCCCCCTGCTGTCCCTGGGCATCTCTGTGTGACAGGCAGCCCCTCAAACAGCCCCTGCTTTCCTCCCAGCTCTTCCAACCATCCTGATTCCTGCACCAAGCTCCCACCCATCCTGCCTTTGGGACCAGCTTCAAATACCTCTGCTAGTTTTTTGCACACCCCAGGGAGGAGGATATAATTATACAACCTTCCCAAGCTGTCTGAGAGCTTGCTGAAGGTACAGGCTCAGACATGCCTAAAGCAACCTGACCTTCTTCCTGCCACTTAAGGTAATGGCTCTGGGGGCAGCCAGAAGGATCATGACAGATCCGCAGCAGGAATGACTTTAATCCTGTGAAGAAAGTGAAGTGGCAAGAAAATATGTCACTTGGAGCCTGACTGAGAACATCTCCACAGGAACATAATGTGCCTGAAATCATGTGCACCTGTTTCAGACCTGACTCATCTTCACTTTGCTGAGCACTGACAAACCCCAGAGGCTGCATCCTCCACAGAATAGTATCTGCTTCCTTTTTTGCTGTGGGTGGAATCATGCACTTTACTCTGAGGAGAGAAGCAAAACCATATTTTATTGATATAAAACAGCGAGTAAATAAAGTTCAATAGTAAGTGCAACAGGGGTTTAACAAAATTTGATGGCAAGGTACAGTTGTGCGTTTACTGCATAGAGGACAGGATCAGACAAAGCTGCCATGTACCCCCATCACACCATGAGGTTCAGAAATGATTCCCTTATGTTACAAACAGCTTCTCAAAGCAGAGTTTGTGTGCAGCTGGATCCATACTCTGTCTAAAGAATTATACAAGCACAATCAATCTTTTGAATCAGTTAAGATTTCAAACTTTCAGTGCACATATTCACAATTCATTTACTGAGTATCTGATGTGATAAGGAACCTCTCGGCCTCAAGAAGGCACCTTGAAAGTTGTCCCTACTCAAAGGAAATCCTGGCACACACTCTGCTTCTGTGCAGGAGAGCTCAACAGGCCCTGGGCTGTCACTATTTGTGCAGTAAGATAATGGAGTCATGGTTATATCTGCACACAGACTACAGATGTTGGTTTCTTCCAAGCTTGGCTTGAGTTGGACCTAGACCAGCACTGTAATTAGGTGGACACATTGCTCAAAATAGTCCTTGGCTATTGGGTTCTTATCTGTCTTCCCCAAATCCACTTTGAGCCAGATGCAGCCGTCACAACCAGACACAACCTTGAGGACCACCACTGGTGGCTAGCACTTGAACAGGTTAGGAAATAAAGGTCAGGTTGAGAGGCAGGGGGAAGTACATCATTATTTGAGGCTTGGAATACCCCAAGTCTGCTGAAAAGGCAGAGAAAAAAAAATAAATTCGTGATACAATGACCTACACTTGCATTAACATGGCCGGGGAAATGGAATTGCCTTTTGTTTAAAAGACTGACCTTTCCCTTCTGGAGTCTTGGTTTCTAAATCCCATATTTCACTCTGTGCATATTCACCAGCTTCAGGTGAGCCTTTCTAGAGCTCATGGCCAAGGCCTGCACAGAGCTCTCCTGCTCCCAGGGCAGGAGCTGTTGCTCAGGGCAGTAAGGCAGCAGTGGGAGAGCAGAAGCTGTGCTGTGCCTCCCTTCCTGGGACTTCAGGGTCATTTGGGTTTGCCCTGTCCCCAGAGAGGCTGAGGGTGCCCATGTCAGATCCCCTCCTCCCTGGCTCTGCCAATTAAACTAGACAGCCCAATGCCATTGTCTTTTCTAATTGATGCAGCCAGCAAATAATTAAAGGACTCCCCGTGGCTCTGCAATCTTGTCTGACTATCTGTCCAGGTGGAGCCCGACCACGTGGCTGCCTCTCACCAGCTCCCTGCCTTTCCAGCTGCCAGTCCTGAACATCACCCCTGTGCCAGGCCAGGGATGACGAACGCTCTCCCCAGTGCTCTGCACACCAGCACGCAGCAGGTCAGATCCCCTCCCCGCTGCCACCTCCGGTTCGTCTGATCCGGCAGATGGATCCCTCGGTGCCTTTGTCTGCCCTGACCTACTTCTCCCTTTCATGTCTGCCGGCTGAATCTCTGGGGTGTCTGACTCACCACAGATGTGGGGATGCTGTGCCTGCCCACACACATCTCCTCTCTCCTGGTGGCAAATTAACCCTTCATTTGAGGGGTGGGGGTGGCCTGCAGCTATTTCCCCTGTGCTGTGATCTCTTCCTCCCTGATCAACAAACACCTAAAACAACTGCCCTCAGACCACCTACAGCATGCTGGTAATGGCTCTCCCATGCTTCTCTGCAGGATGGTAATCTCAGCACAAACAGGACGCATTGTCTGGGAAGACTGCTGGCTGAGGAATGCCAGTGTTCTATCATGGATACCCACCCTTCCACTGTCCGATTTACAGGAGGGATGAATTTGGATGGAAGCATCTCTCATACCCTGCAAGACCATTTGGTATCCTAGAGGGTGTCAATGAGGTGCAGGGGACACTGAAGACAGCTGTGATGTCAGATACAGGCTGGTCCAGGAGACCCCAAGGTCCCCAGGCAGCGCAGAGCAGAGGCTTTCCAGCTAAGCCTGGGGCACTGCAGAGGAGCTTGAGCTGGGCTGGCACCACCACAAGGAGCCTGGGCCAAGCCACCAGCCCAGGCTACAGCTGTGGAAAACTGAGACACATGGCTGGGCTTTTTCTGAGGCTACCAGAAAGGTCACCCCTTACCTATCCTGTTGTGGTCCCTGCAGGAGCCCACTCATCCCCTACAGCCAGCGGAGAGCGAGGCAGGAAGCAAACAGGTGGCACCAACCTCTTTGCACAGCTGTGCTTTGACTGGGAATCAGACAGCAAAGCCTGCACTGAACTCACCAACTGCCTTTAAACTGCCCTTAGATGGCAAGGGGAAGTGCTGGAGGAAGGAAGTAATTCTTACTGCTTTACTGGCTGTCTTTGATTTATGCCACACAGTTATTTTGGGTAACTGTGGACCTGAGATGCTGTGTAAGCAACTGCTGCTGTATCTCAGCTGTGGCAAATATCTCTGTGCCCCACATGATTGCACTTTGTCTGGACATGGCTTTAGAGCCATGTGTGTGTGCTGTGCTGTGTGGCCTCTGAGCTGCATGTGCTGCAGGAAGCAGGATCCAGGGAAATCCTATCTTCCTTGCAGGCTCCACCATATCAGGGGCTATCCCTAGCAGCAGATTTGGATTCTCTGTGAAGAGTGGTGGGAGAGCAGGGTGGAAGGGAGGCAAGGATGAGATCTCTCTCCAAGACACTCATATTAAAAGGTGAGAGATGGCTTTGAAATGCTGCAGGGTGATATATCCTAATATAGAGAGAATCCACAGAGATGGTTTTACCAGGAGTTTCTGAGTGCTTGCACCACTACCATTAAGGGCTGGACACTGACACATGAGCTGAGCTGCAGGCACTGAGCCAAGTCTCTGAAGAATTCATCCCAGGTCTGGGTTTAATTTCCTCTTGCTGAGAAGTGCTTGTGTCGGGTCTCAGCACAGACACATTTAACAGGAGAGCAACCAGGCACTCCAAGGCTTAATGCAAGAGCACATGCACAGGGAAACCAAGTGAGAAGAATTTTGATTAATTGCCACGTATTAATTTGCTTCTGCAGTGGATGGAATATTTGCTTTGAGCTTTTCAGAGAGAGAGACAACTTGGAAATGCTTTACACAGCTCACTGGCCTCACAGTCAAGCCCATTTGCTGTTGGTTAACTTTCAGCCCCACATTAGTGAACAAGCCGGACAAGTAAAAACATCTTTTCACCTCCTAAGGCAGCAAAGCTCAATGGTCTGGCATAAAAAGAAGTGAACTGTAACACTGGCTAGTTTAGATAGACTCACAGAATGTACAATCCCCTTTTAAAAGCTTGTCTATTGCAGAAATCTTCGTTTTGTACCTTTTTTTTTCTCAAGGAACATTCTTATAATTTATATCCAAACTATCTAATCAGAGATGGTGTCAGGTCTCAATAAGGAAGCACAGGAACCCAAACTGAGCACAGACAGGTATGTTGAAAGCACATACTTTCATCTTGTCAGGAGTGGTTTGTGTCTCATACAAAACTGCGAGGAACCATAACCACAAATACTTCACACGGTACTTTGAATTTAATAGCTCACATGGGCTACTGTCTGAATTACTGCCTTTTATTTTATGACTAAATTAATATTATATACACAGGAGCACATTTAAAATACCCAACAGGGTGAAAGAAATGATTGCTCCATTGAAAAATATAAATTTTTATGCACAGAAGTTATTAGTAAAGCCACATTCCCCAGTCCATTAATGTGCACACATTTAAATTTTCCTCTTTTTTTTCCCTTTTGACCTTTCTTTTCAGATACTACAGCATGTTATCTTAAAGCTTTAATAAAATAGTAATTCACTCATGCTTTTTATGGCCTACTAATTTGTCTGTTGTGCCATATATTTGGTTTCATAACTTTTATATGCAAATCAATAAAAACTCCTTTGATATTTCATTTAAATCATTGAATAATTAACACATCCCAGCCCCCAAGTTAGCTATACTATGAAAGAGAGAACTAGCACTCACAAAATTTCAAGTAAAATGGAGTAAAAGTGAAGACATGGATAAATCCACCTTGTTTAAAAATATCATTGGAGAACATATACTTCTAAAAAGGAAAAAAAAGGGAGAAAAATCTCATGCCTGGGAAAAAAATACCCTGAATATGTATCATAATTGTAGATGGGGAAAATAAAAGAAACAAAAATATGGTATGAACCTCTTTGAATGTGTTATCCAAGTTCTAAGAAATGGAAAAGGTCATGTAGAGTGGTCATGGTTTGGGATTTTCCAGCCTCACTCCTCACAGCAGGGCAGTGTCTGGGCTTTGCTCCTTCCAATGCAGCCCCAGCTCACAGCAGGGCCCCAGTCACGTGGCTCTTTCCAGTCTTCAACACTCTTCCACACAAAAGCAAAACTGTGGGACTCTTCCTGACTCCTCTAGGGATCACTGTGCTCCTGACTTCCTTTTTAGCCTGGTTTCTCACAGAAACAGGGCATCTGCAATCCTACCATTGCATAAAGGTCTTCTGGTAGCCTCTAAACCCAGGAGCCAAGTTTACACTTCATAGAGCTGTAAGATCTAAAAAAAAATGCAAGTTCCTGCAAGTGTCATGGAAAATATAAGGACAAGCAAAGGCAAGAGAGGTGATGTGTCCCAATGGAGAAGCCACCTAACCCATGTGAGAGGGGGAATCTGGTTCAGGCATGACTGGGTGCTGGGTTCATGCCAATCAGCTTTCGCCTTGTTCCACAGATCTGTAATAAACCCCCCATCTGCTGGCTAGCATCACCCCACTAATTCTGAAGACAACTCTGGGAATGTGAAGCCTGTGTAAGAGTCCTTGAGGCCTGCCAGAGTTTGCAAATAGCCTGAATTCCAAATGTCAGGGGCTGAGTCCTGGGTGTGCTCCATGCTCAGACATTGTGCTGCCTGCACAGCCACACAACAAAACACCAGCTCAGCAGCTGTGGGACAGGATCTAGGTGTATGTGTATATTTTTATTAAAGAGAGAGAAGATCTCATGGATGTTAAGCCTTAGCCGGTTGGGAATCTTCACCACAGTGAGGGACAATATTTCTTTCACACAGATCAAAGCAACTAAAAGATGTTCCCATCCTGTGCTCCCTGAACTGCCTGTGTCAGCCAGAGCCAGCTGCTCCTCATGCATGCAGGAAAGGAGACAGCAGAAGCTGGCAGTGCTGTCATTGCTCTGAGCCTTGCTGGAGTCACCCAGTAAAAAGAGAGCCTTAATCCCACTGCCTGAAAAACTGGGGTCTTGGTCAGTGAGCACCAGCTCCCAGCTGGCCTGGCTGCACAGCTTGGCCATCAGCTTTTCATTACACTAGGGCACCTTCACTTATTGTCTGTTCAAAGGTCCCTGTTGGGCTGTGCCAGTCCAAAACTGCCAGGGGAGCCCCCAGTCCCACACAAGACACCAAAATATTTTGAATTTTTCACACCAGCACTGGTATCATCTCCTGACTTTTACTTGCAGTAGCTATAGAAAGAAGAGTTAACTGAGAAGAAATTAAGGACAGACATTGTCTTGCTTAAATAATGAGTATTTGTTTAATGAATATCTGCAACATCCCATTAAAAAGGGAGCACCATACTCCCCTTTTTGTTTAAAAACAAACATTTGATCAATGAAGGATGCATGGCAGCACCACAACATCTTGTATTTGTTGATGTCAGCCACTGATAGAGAAATCCATTTTCCAAAGGAGCAATGGCTTACTGAAGGGATGCTGATTTAATTCTCTGTCCATCAGGAATTTTGCCCATGGTATCACGAGGAGCAGAGATAGAGCAAGCCCCACCCCATGCTGGCCTGTCATTCCATCACCTAATAGGTGAGGTCAGGGACAAGACAAAAATAACCCTGATCTAAACAGGCTGGTCCAAGCATTAGTGAATGCTTATATTGCCTATAGAGAGCTGGGACACGAGGCTAATGGTTAAGTAGATGCATTCAAGGTTGAGGGTGCGCTGTAAAAGCTGCCTGGTTTTACACGAGCATTAGAAGAATGCTTGACTACTTCTCTCACCATCTTGAAATAATTTTATGTTAATTCTTTAGATGTCAATTATTTAGATGTTTCTTTGCTGCGCTTCTAGCTCCCAAGTAATTTCTTTTAAATTGTTGTATACACCATTTAACAGGTTCTGTGATAAAAGTCCCATTTTTTTAGTACTGATTTTCTTTTATATCTTTGCAGTGCAGAATTAGCCAGGGCTTCAGTTTGGACTCCTATCACTGGTTTGTCTTTATTACTTCTGGTACATTTTCAGTGTTTTACATTTAAATTTGTGCACTTTTTTTATTGTGCTTGTAACCATCTTAATTTATCTCCTGTCTCTGTTTCTTCCTTCTGCTTAAAATGGACATGCTCAATGGCCATTCACTATTATTGAACCAAAGAACACACCGGATCCAGGAGAATTCCTTGGGGAGGTACCTGGGGCTGTTGCATAGAACCCTAGTCATGTACTTGTCTTTTCAGACCTTAGAGATTACTAATTTCAGAAAGTTGGGTGAAACATGGCTGGGTTTAATCAATTCATGTCTTTGTATGCTCCATCAATCTCAAAGTGGGTGAGAAAATTGCTTAATAAATTCTTTAACCAGTAGTGTCCCCGTAATTAAATGAGGCCAAATTAAAAAGCACTGTAATAAATGTTTTATCTGCTCTCCATCCTTATTAAAGCCCTTAGCCTTCAAAAGTTCTTCCAGGTGTGTCTCAGGGAGCACTGGGTGTCACCTCTTTGCCTTCCAAGACCTTACCTACAGCAGACCAGGGCCTGGTGAATCACAGTGGGATGGTACTGGGAGGCAGACCCTGACTTCCCACCAGGATGAAACAGACTGATGTGTTTTATTCAGGGTTTGTCTCACCAGCTTAAGTCCATAATTACTGACTTAAAAGAAAAAAGTTGCAAAGCATAAATCCAAACCCAAACCACAGGGCAACTGCACCTCCCTGACTCCCCCGGAGCAGGGATGCACCACAAGCAGTAGCACCAGCTCTTTGCATGAGATTACACAGCAGTGGTCCCATTTTGGCTGGAATATTTTCTTTTCCCTTTAAAAATTCATAGATACCTAGAAACCACCTTTTACCCAGAGGTGTGTTCAGTTCTCAGAGTGTCTTCTGACAATTTACCCCTTAGATGTTTGTGACACCACGTGGCATTTTCACCTCACGTTACACCACCCGAGCTCAGGTGCTGCTGAAGCCACAGCTCAGCAAAATCCCCCCTTTCCCAGCTGTACCACCAGCCATGCTCTTTAGTCTCAGGTCTCTGGCAGTCAGAGCTGCTTCACCTGCTTCCCTCTCCTGAGCCCGAAGGAGTCATAGCCCAGGGGCCCCAAATCATGGCAAGGCACCAACAAGAGCCACTTGGGAATCAGGAAGGTTTCAGCCAGCCTGGGTCACAGGGGACAGTGCTTGGTATAACCACGGCATTGAGAAATCCTCACAAGCTCCCTCGAGCAGTAGGACAACACACAGAGAAAACAGCAGAACTGGAGCAACCAACAAAGCAGCACAAGATAGCACAGGGAAGCCTCACATCTGAGC
The DNA here is from genome assembly GCA_013400175.1 of Phainopepla nitens. Taxonomy (NCBI): domain Eukaryota; kingdom Metazoa; phylum Chordata; class Aves; order Passeriformes; family Bombycillidae; genus Phainopepla; species Phainopepla nitens. Next base: position 765,561 of record VXBQ01010235.1, read on the forward strand.
CTGGCACTGCCAGGACTCACCAGATTTTCAGCTTCCCTTTCTTTGCAGAAGAGGAAACCTCATCCCTGAAAACCTCCTTGCCGAGTGGGTTTAGCAATGTGCATCAAAAAGCAATACACAGGGACATTAATGCAAAATAACTCACAGTAACCTGCAAAAACAGCAATTGCAAGGGAGCCTTTGGGCTGCCAGGAGACACATAAATGGAAAAGTGCCACCACAGGCCAGATAATCAGCTGCTCTAAATGGGGACAGCCACTGCAGGCTGATGGCTGAGAAGCCATCCTCCTCCTCCTCCTCCTCCTCCTCCTCCTCCTCCTCTTTGTATTGGAAATCCGTCAAATATGCAGCGGGGATGCACAGCTGGGAGTACAGCAATGCCCCTGTTTTGCTGAGGGCTGTTTTTAAATTTGTTATAATCTCCTCATGGGATGTAAAAAAAAAAAAAAAAAAATTAATTAATCCTTTCTTTGAGCGCTTGCAATCAAAGCAAAAAGCGTGATTAATCCAGGATGTCCTCTGCTCTAAAATTGTATTCTTGTCACCACTTGACCAAAGTCACAAACAAACCTAATTGTCCAAACAAATAATGATGGCTTTAATACATACATTTAGTAAATACAGGGGTTTTGCTTTGCTATTAAAATTTAATTAGTAATTAATATTTATGCAGCCATTGGCTGGAATTCTGCAAGTTACATAAATAAATATTAACTTGTGGATGATTTTAAAAAAAATCCTTGCATCTGTAATTTATTTGTATGACTCTCTATTACTTATTCATTAATTCATGTATAATTCCAACTCCTCTTCATTCCAGATGGAGTGGGAGGGAAGAGGGAAACTCCCTTGGGACTGATGTGCATGGTTTTAATTCTCAATTTAGTCACCATTGCTACAAATTAAACGCTTAAAAATCCTAAACAGAGTGTTTAGCAATGCTGGCATGTTCAAATCCATCAGACCGCAAGAACCAGCACTTATTTAGGTATGAAATGGTACAAGTTGAGAGCAATATGCAACACCTGAGCAGAAAAACCACCTTTATATCATTCTTTTGAACAGTGAAGGTTCCCCTGCATCCATCCTCATATTGAGGTCAGCGGGTGCTTTGCTTGCTCCAACGTGTGGGTTAGAGGAAAATTCAAGGACTGAGGCTACAGCAAGCTTCTGAATTTCAAGCAATAAAAATGTCCAAGGAGCACCTTCATAGTGGTTAGTGGTTTGCTATTAATTTCTGGCAAGCCATCAAAAATTCAAGGCCTTCTCATCCCAGAAATACCTGACTGGGAAATTCAGGCTGTTGAGAACAGCCCATCATCCCAAGTGCCACACACATGCTGCAGCCCAGCCTCAGCCACTGCACAGGGAGGCATTGCTTCTGGTTGTGGGGCCCTGCTTGTCACCACTCCACCCTCCTGCTATCTCTGGCTGGACACGTTTTGGCAAACAACTCTTGCTGTGCTTTGCCTGGCAGCCTGCAACCCTGACAGCTGAGGAGAGGTGCATGCACAGGTCCTGGCGTCACTGGAGAGAGGGAGAGGAGTGCCAGCTAAAAAGCACAATCATAGACCAGCTCCAGTCTCTCTCTGAGTATTTAAAAGCAGGCATTTGGGGCTGGTTTATTGCCCTGCCTGCCTGGGCCATTACCAAAGCCCACACATGATTCCCCTCCCCGGGGTCCCTGTAACACTCTGATGTGTGACAGCTCTCAGGAGCCCCTGATTCTTACAGGGTAAATATCAACTGAAAGAGAACAAATGGTATATGGTTTGTTACTGAAAGGACTAATTAAACAGTAAGAGAACAGTCCCTGGGAATAAATAATGATGCAAGGGATGTACAAGTGCCCCAGTGACACTGCTGACCTCATCTCACAGCTCCAGGACTACGTGAGGAGCAGAGGAGGAGAGAAGCAGTGCTATGGCACGTACATCTGGACAGCAGGGATGCTGGCTCAACAGCAATGCAGCACAAAAAGGCTTGGCCAAGAGGTCTGGAGCCAATATCTGAGAGACCAGTTTTGCACATGTGTGCATTGCCTCCCTCCTTGCTGGATTTGGGATTGAAGGACTGTTGCAGCCTGTCTCTATGGGACTGGGATGTGAGGAAATCTTAGGGTCAAAGATGCACCAATGTCAGGCAAGAAGGCAAAACCCTTTAGGTACTGAAAACCAGCAGATTTGGCTTCCCCTAGCATGGATACCTGGCCATGGGCATGACTATTAAGGCAGCTCTTTAGAGCCAGACAAGTGGAGTGAACACAACTCAGCCCTCAAAAGATCAGAGGAAGCAAAGGGGCTACATGTAACTTCATTTTTTCCAGCTATCCTGCTTCAAGCATTGGCTCCTTTAAACATCTCTCTGCTGTTCTTTCCAAGCTAAATTTCTGAGCTAAATGCAGTAATTTCCAAACAGTCACCTCTTGCTCTCCAAAGAGCTAGCTTATGCACATAGGCTTGTGTGATCTTAGGACCCCAATAATTGGGGGCTATAAATTGCTGAGAAACAGGGGTTTTTCCAGTTTAACCTACACAGCATAAGCTGCCTAATAATAACACAGCACCATGGGGTAGAACATTAGGCAGGAGAGATGGTGGCATTAAGAGATTATATTGGCAAGCCTTTAGGGTGGATTTTGTACATCCAGATCAAGATCCCAGCAGCTACAATGATGTATCTCTGCTCCTAGAGAAACTGAAATAAATTGAGGTGCTGGCTTATACCCACAGCAATCCCCAAGGCGCTGACAGCCCTCACTTCATTCTTAACCTAGAAGGAGAGGAGTTCCTAAAAATATCGGTAAACTATCCACATTTTCTTGCAATCACTTGCAGTTTGTCTCTGTAGTTGAAAAGGATTTATGTCTCCTGGCTTAGGAGACTCACTGAGGTAGGGTTGGGGTTGCAGTGTCCAAGGAGCACAGAACTATTTATTTTAATCACAAGGCTGCTGCCAGGCACAGCCACCTCCTTTCTCTGTGCTGCTGCATTCAGGAGCTGTGTGGATCCAGACACAGTTCTATTTCCTGATTTTCTCCATCCCATTTCAGCACGGCAGTGATGGCTGGAAGCACTTGTTAGTAGCACAATTTCAGTCCCACACTACCTGAATTCTGCTGATAAGATTAAGCCATAGTCCAAGACCTTATTGGTTTATATTTCACAGCTACCAGGCATGTCCTAGAAAGCAGCATCAATGCTATATGGATTCCATCTATTACAACTGGGTTGCCAATAAAAATGCAAAGGTACCTTAAAACAATGCAATTTGAGGAAATGTCAAAGAAATTCCACCTAGATCCATAAAAGAATTTATATATAATGGTCTAGGAGATAGCAGAGCTGTAGTGTTATTGAGCTATTTGAAGTAATATCCTCCATTACTGCAGAGAGCCCACATTTATCTGGGATTTCATGTGGGCTGACAACGGTTCCAGCTTCCCTCCATCTCACACCAGCCACATGCTCCAAGGACAAGGGGTACCCCAGCCTGCAGCAGCATGTGCCTGCTGGCTGGAATTTTTGAGTGGCTGCAAAACTCTTTCTAGGGGACAGGGCAGCAGGCAGAAATTACCGAGGCACCTTGTTCCTGCCTGAGTCCAAAGCCAACCTATAAGGCTGTCCTCTCAGCTGTGCTGTGGTCCTTAACCAGCAGCTACTGGCTTCTTGCTACTACTTTTCTCTATATATTTTTTTTTAATTTATTTTTTTTCCCTTTCTCTCTCTCTCTCCTGGAAACAGCACGCTGGAGATCTCCTCTGCCTCAGAATTTGCCTCCCACTCGGATGGGAATTTCAACACTGTACATAACGATGTTAAAATTGTGTTTCCCTACCTGGTAAAAGTTCCACGTACATGATGCTAGGCGCTAGAGACAAAGGCACTTCATGCCTGAAAAATTAGGTACATCCTCATACTCCATGCTGCTGCTGGATTGTGCTTTAGGAGCGAGCAGAGGGCCGGAAGGAACGTGGGGAGCGGAGCCCGAGCCCTTGGCCGGGCGTGCGTCTCCCTCTGCTGCCACGAGCCGGCAACTGCTGCCACTGCTGTCACTGCTGTCACTGCTGTCACTGCTGTCACTGCTGTCATTGCTGCCACTGCTGTCACTGCTGTCACTGCTGTCACTG
>VXBQ01010235.1:770975-801354 GCA_013400175.1 Phainopepla nitens
TCACTACTGCCACTGCTGTCACTGCTACCACTGCTGCCACGAGCCGGCAACTGCTGCCACTGCTGTCACTGCTGTCATTGCTGCCACTGCTGCCACTGCTGCCACTGCTGCCACTGCTGCCACTGCTGCCACTGCTGCCACTGCTGCCACTGCTGCCACTGCTGCCACTGCTGCCACTGCTGCCACTGCTGCCACTGCTGCCACTGCTGCCACTGCTGCCACTGCTGCCACTGCTGCCACTGCTGCCACTGCTGCCACTGCTGCCACTGCTGCCACTGCTGCCACTGCTGCCACTGCTGCCACTGCTGCCACTGCTGCCACTGCTGTCAACGTTGGCACTGCTGTCACTGCTGTCTGCTGTCACTGCTGTCTGCTGCCACTGCTGCCACTGCTGTCACTGCTGTCATTGCTGCCACTGCTGCCACTGCTGTCACTGCTGTCACTGCTGTCACTGCACCTGGGACAGGGACGGCAGCGACCCGGGTGACAGACGGTACGAGGAGATCTGCATTCCCACCGGAAAATGCTTTCCAAGAGCTGGAAACTAAGGGGAATAAAAATCCCCATATCTTAGATCATTCCCCATAAATTTCTCGGGAGGAGAAGAAAAACAGGGTCAGCATCTGGTCCAGCCCACGGAGCTGTGATGTCCCCGTGGGTGGCTGCAGGACCCTCTCCACCTGCCCACAGTGTGGGACAGCATGGTCTCAGCATGGAGAAGCAGAGCTCATCTGCAAGGGCATGTTCAGTCCCACTCCACTGCCAGCTCTCCCCATCCCTGACTCCCGCAATGCTGGCCTGACGTGGAGGACATTGTCTGGTAATGTTTCCTTTCTGAGAAGCAGCAGTTCCCAGTTCCTGCAGAGCTGGGACAGCCCAGGCACTCCTCTGGGAGCATAACTTTCCCCTCTCTTTGCTCTGGGGTAGAAACCAGACCCACTCACTCACCAATTAAAAAGGAAACACAGTTCCTTTCCATTTATTCTACAAACTGCAAACAAAAGTGGAATAAAAACTGATCAGCTTAATGCCCTCACCTTAGAAAAGGACATCCTCACTGGAAAAAAAGTTATAGAAAAAAACCTGCTGCGTACACACAACTTGCAGAGTTGCAGGTACTTTACTTCAGAGCTGCACCTCTGGGCAAGGTCATTTACTGAAATGTGGATAAAACTTCTCATATCACTTAGAAAGCACGGGAATGTCTCTCAAGAACCACTTCACAAAGCGTTTCCCTGCAGGCTGTGCAGCTCCTCTGGAATGATGTAGGAGACACTTGTGGGGCAAAGCCTGCAGAGCTGTATGACTTCTGTATGGTAGTAATTACAGAGACTTTGGAAATGGAATCAAATCTGGAAAAAAAAAATAAAAATCAGGTTTTTTGATCCATTATGTCTGAGAGTGCCCTTTACTATTACTGTGTCCATGCCCTCAGCATTCCTGGAGGCAAAGGAAGCGCTGTTATCTCTTTGTGCACCAGAGAACTGGGAGATAGAGGATGTAAGATCAGGCTTTTCAGAAGTGACTGGCAATTTTGAGTCCTGTACTTAGGCTATACTACTTTAGAAAGCCCTACTTGCAGAGTTGAGGTTAGCAGCTTTGATTTGAATCCAGTTTAGTTGCCCAAAGCTAAACGATCAAACACGAAGGTGCTTTAAAAAAGAATAAAAAAATCAGCAGATTTGTTGACCCAAACTACTTGCACCAGGTTATACAGGACAGATTGGGATGAGGCTGAATAGATTGAATTGCCTCCTGAAATGCTCAGTAGCATCCAAAAAGCCCAAGTCCCATGCTTTGGAACACTGGAGACCCCCACAGGATGTGTGTCTGAAGCAACCAGAGGTCAGATCTCAAGTCTTGCATGGCTTCCTAACAAAGCACATTGCGGGGGGGGTGCAGGGCTTTGTTCAGCATCCGGGTGGCAAGAGACCAATTCCCTGCTCAAAACAGGGCTCCTCTGAGAGCAGAGGGAGATATCATGAACTTCAAAGCTCCCTTCTTCCTCCTCTCTTTGTATTCCCTGAACAAAGGTTTGCATTTAGGCTCCAATAACATGCTGCCCACCACTGATTGACACTTACCTGTTATTATAATGCCTTTGCTGTGTCGTCCAGAGCTGACCTTGGGAAAGAGATCTTATATATATTCATAACTCCACTTAATTTCCTCATTAGTCCTTCTGTGTACCTAATTTATCACCATAACTGTGTCAAAGAGGGAAGCCTGCAATTTCCTTGCCAATATAATGCTGGTGAGTAAGAAGACATCAGCGGAGCAGTTACTAATCTGCTGTTCTGCCTTCCTGACTTGCCACCTGGGGATAGCTCCAGGAGGCAGGTTTCCTTTCTCAGCCATGCTGGTCTGTTAAACTGTTAAATTAAATAAAGTTGTTGCTTCACCAATTACTCTGTTTATATCTTAAACACATGAATAATGCTGGGCTTGAAGCAGAATACTTCACTAAAGTATCTTTATTAAAAAATTTAAAAGGTGTTGAGAGAGCATTAGAATCATAAATCACAATTTGGATGTGACAGCATTTCAGCAAGGAACTGATGTATAAACTCCCCAGTCGATTCCAAGAGCATCTGGATCAGTGGTTAGCTTAGGGTTAGCCCCGCTGAAGGAAACAGTGATGAAAGAATATGATTTATCTTTTGTACAGCTGTCAGTCTGCCAATCTTAAAATATACCACAAAAAAGCCACAAAATCCCCATGTAATGGGCAGGGACATTTCAGTCTGAGGAGCACAGTGACAAGATTAAGGACACTGAGCAAGGTGGTAGCAGAGCTGAGCCCAAGTCCCATCACACTGTTCCTCACATACCATAACACAGCCTCCCATCACCTGGAGGAGTCACCAGCAGCTTCCAGGTCCTGCTCCCTTGTAGCCCTGCCTGTACATCTCAGGAGCTCTGCAACCATCATCATGTTCACAGTCACTTTCCAGCACTGCAGCCCTGCTCCCAACAGCAGCCTGGTGCTCTGGAGAGCTCCATGCCCCTCCCCAGCCATCCCTGCTCTCTCCTGGGGCAGGGCCCAAAGCTGCTGCTCGGAGTCACGTCGAGGAGCAGGGGCAGCAGCTGCCAGCTGCATGTGCCTACGTGCAGAGGGACACTCTGCAGCTCCTCTGCTGCACACACAGCCAGCATCCCCATGGGAGCACCATGAAATGTGCTCCTGGGACCCCCTGGGTAAGGCAGGGCCACAACCACAGCCAGGACAAATTCAGTCACTTGCTTCAGAGAGTCACTTGTTTAAGGATCTCTGGGCTCACAGCAGAGGAGAAAGAGCCTGTACTTAACAGACAGCAGATACAGCACCAAGATGCCAGGGTAGTGTCCAGAAATGCTCAAAGGAGCTCCATTTGCCACACAAGAGCTGGAAATGCGCACAGATATAATTAAGAAGATTGTCTCCAAAGCCAGCCTGTGTGAAATGGACACAGAGCTGATTCACTAAACAGGCCAGAAAAAGCCCAGAAATACATGGAAAAACAGCACCAGAAGTTATTTACAAGGAAATGCAGGGGAGGACAAAGGACAAAGCAGAGGAGGAAAATCTGGTGAAAGAAAAATGCACTGCAAATGCTTTACTTCTGAATGGTGAAGGGCAGGGTTTATCAGAATGATACACAGGTCAACAACAGCAAGTACTACAAGAGAAATAATTATGTCAAAGCTTCAAGAAAGAGAGGGGGGAAAGGTAGTAGTGACTTGAAGTGATATGAATTCAGAAGAAAGCAGAAAGCAAACAGGCACAGGCACTGATGGTAAGCAGAGTGAGTTCCCAGATATTTCACAGCATTACTCAAAAAACAAATCCAACCTGCAATTAAGCAAAGCAAAATTAAAGCTTGGCAGGATCCAAATACCCCTGAGGAGATTCTAAATTACACACAAGATGTTCAGGCCTTCTAGAAGTAGCTCCTTTGGCAGCACGTGACACAACTGGGTATGTCCCCATGGGTGAGAGGGGCCTGGAAGAGGTGTCAGGACACACTGCAGAGCTGCCTGAGAGACAGCTGCCACAAGTGGACTCTGCACAGCTGAGGGATGTGATAATCCTGAGACAGGAAGAAGAAGCAGTAGGGCTGCCATCAGTATTGGATACAACAGCTTCAGTAAAATTGTGTAACTTTTCAATCCAAGTGAGACCAGACCTGGGATGAAATATTCATATGCTGAAAACATGAGCAGAATAAAAGCATGCAACCAAAGCAGACTACATCCCCAATCTCCTCAAATTCACGCTGCTAAAATACTCCAGTTTTCAGGCACATCAGCAGGCACTTCCCTGAGTATGCAGCATGTCAAGAGAAAATATAATAAAAGCAGCAAAACAAATCCCAAAGGCATTTCAAGGCAGCCTCCAGCCATTGCACAGTTATCAAGGCAGCAGACAAGCTGCACTTGAACAGATCCAAGCAAGCTAAACAGTGCACTGAACACACTTCCATCCAGGTGTCTATCACCAAAGAAACCTCACCTCATTTGGTAAAAGGGAAAAAAAGACATTGCCAGTGTTGGATGGTAATGTTGAAGATTGGCATAAGCTCCTAGGCAAGGAAAGTGGACTTCTTGCCCTGTTAGGAGTGCCAGGATCCAAGTGCAGATGGCTGAGACTGTCATTTGGGATCAAAAGTAGAGATGCTGCCAGCAAGACACACTAACAAGACTCTCAGGGATCCATGTCACTGCTGATGACATTTAGGGGTAGAGATGAACAGACAGCTAGCTGGAAACTGTGACAGCGGCAGGGTACAATTGGCTTTGTCAGCCAAAATAATAGGAAGGCAATTGGACCCATTTGACAATATCAAGCTGAAACTGTGTGGTGCTGCACTCTTCTCTTGGTGATCATCCAAGGGCAGCCTGGGAGAAGTTCAAACCAGGGCAAAACATTCAAGATTAAACCAGCTGCTAACCATTGCAGGATGCCCCAAAATACCCTCAGCATTTGCCACTCAAGGGGTCACATGGAGCAGCAACATGTTTGGATCAGTCTTGTGAGTTTTCCCTGCTGAAGCCAAGCCTGACTGACCCCACAACAAGTGTGCCTTTGCCACCCTTCCCAGGAATATCAGACACGTATTTTGGCAGTGCTCAGCCCTCTCCCCCAGCTGGCAGCCCTGGCACAGGTAGCCTGGTTTCATCCCTAGCCTTACCTGCTGCACCAGGGACTGCCTGGCCACCAGCAGCTGGCCCTTGAGGAAGGGGTTTACCCCATGCTCAGCTGACACTCTGCCAGAGCCATCGATGCTCAGGACCTCACAGCTCCTCACTGAGTGCTAATCAGTGGAGAGCCAGCCCTGGCAGGGCAGTGCTAGAGATTTCTGTGTGCCATATGAGCAGTGGGGCACCCCTTCCTAAAGGATGGGACAGTCACCTGGAAGAGGTGGCTTTGGCAGCAGCAGCAAAGCAGTTGAACCTTAACCCTTCCTTTGGGCTGGTCCCCGTGGAAGCACAGGGAATTTTGCCACAGACATCCCCTATGGGCAGAAACACACCTTTGAAGAAAGAAAGCAAGGTCCCCCAAGGGGCTTTGTTGGTCCCCCATCCGATATCCTCCCAAATGCACCTGCTGTTGTTTTCCAAGCCTGCAAGTGGAAAAAAATGTAAAGTGGCAGGAGTCACAGCACAGCTCAGGGGAGATTGCAAATCAGCCTGAGGAAGGGGGGAGCTCCCAGCCCCACACCACAGAAGGGACAAGGGGAGAGCTGGGGGTAGGAGGAATCGGTAAAGCTCCCTCAGCATCCCAGCGGAAGGGGAAAGCACCGAGTGTCAGCGAGGAGAAACGCGTCTGCTTCCCTTCCTTCCCCACAGCGTGGAGCTGCACTGCCTGTTTTCAGGCAGCTTTGCAGCTCCGGGTGTAGCTCCCCGGGGCTGTACGCCAGCTCTCAGCAGTGTGAATGGGATCTGCAGCAGCCAGAGGCATCTAATAGCTCCACCTGGCCATAAAGCACTGGGCAGACTCTGGGCTGGTTGTGTTTCCCGCTCAAGGAAGGCAGACAGCCAAAGTGCCATAGAGCTCATCAGTGTGCTACAGGAGCAGTGCCTTCAGTGCACACTTGGACAAGCAGAGGGACTTTATGCAGCAATATCAGCACTTTGGGCCGTAGCATTTCGTACTTTTGTTCTGTTTCTGGGAACACTAAAGCTGGATTTACTGTATCATCAAATCACAGTACACAAGAGGTCTGAAGAACTGGGAAGTACCTGTGTCCCTGCTGGGAAGGCAGGTATGTTTTCAACCCAGTGAAAAAATTACAGCAAACCCCTGCTAAAGTAGAGATTCTCCTGAACTGTGTTTGCGCTTCTAAACTGCTAGCAGGAAATTGCACCTTGCAATGTTTTCCCATTAAAACTCTTTATTTAAAGCACTGATTGCATTATCCTAAAATAAATCTCAGTGTTCAGGGCTGTTTAATGTCAGGGGTGGATTCAGATCCAAGCTGTGCACGTGTAACTGCACCAGCCTCATCAGGGCTGCTTCTGCTCCTCACCCTCATCATGGAGACAGTATTTGCATCTCCCACCACAGCTGCCATGAGCACTCTGTGCTGGGGCTCTGACACGACTGGATACCCAGACAAGTTTGCTTTCTGGGGATGCTGCAGCTCAGCTGAAATCACAGTGCCCACAGCAATGCAACTTCTGAGATAACACTAATATTTTTAGCTGAGCTGGTACAGCAAAGCAAACACATGGCCACCTGGATCACCTCTGAACCCTGTGAGGGGTGGAGGAGCTCAGTGACATGGGACCTCCCAGAATGGCATCACTGCCAGGCAGCCCCCACCAGGGTAGCTCCCCCTGGAAGGGGCTTTGAACAGGGACACTGATGTGACCACTGATAACAGAGACACAGATTGTAACAGTCAGGTGAAATGCAGTGATTGTTCTGCCTGACTCAGTGCTCTAGTTGAATACAGATATAATTTCTTTTTATTCTGGAAAAAGAAGCCTTTGTGGAGCTAAAAAAAAATGGGGAAAACTAAAGACGTCACTTCAATGAAACCCCACAGACACATTTCACCAACCAAAAAAAACCAAAATGGAATCTTCTTTTCAGAAACCAGACATTTAAAAGACACCTATTTTGTGTAAAACGCAGTTTCTCTTTGCAAAATCAAAAACGCTTGCTGGGGCCCCAGCACCTTGTCCATAGAAGCAGCAAACACCAGACATGCAGGAAACTCTTGCTTTATTTAACTAATTTTATTTCTTTCCTTTTCCTTCTCTATTCTCCAAGGGACACTGTGCATGTGATAGGCTGCAAAAGCCACAGGCATGCCCTATCTGTGAAATTAAAGTCTCCAGGCTTCCTGCCTGGTAGTGTTGTCTCTCTGTACTCTCTTCTGTACAACTCAAGTCTCTTGATCTCATGTGGAAGGGGAACTGTGCTGCCTCTGCTCCTGCCAATGCAGCCTACCATAGTTTGGTAGCCTCCTCTCCATCCTTCTTCCCAAAGATACTCCTCCTGAGAGACAGCACTACTAGGAGAAAAAAATTATTTCCTTTCAGTAAGTGCCCCTATTTTTCTGGGGGCAGGCAGACCAAGACACAGACTGGCAAAGAAAATCTTTTTGATACCTTGGCATCCACTGGTGAGCAGCCAGCCTGTGCCCAAAACAGTGGAGAAGGAGTTTCTGCCTAATACTTCTGCCTGCCCACGGGATATTGAATTAAAACTTACCAACAGCAGGGTCTGGCCCAAAGCAGTAAGCCCATCCACATAACTGAGAGATGGATACTTGTTTGGGTCCTCCCTAAGAGTCAGATTGAGCCCAGGTTGTCTTCTTTCAGGACCTTGTTTGCAACAGTCAGTCTGTTGAACTGGTGTTCTGGCAGCTCTGAGCATCAATACCGCAGATATCTACCCTGGGAGTGTTAAAAAATATCCCAAAAGTTAAGTCCTAGATTTTTGGGTTTGTCTATCTGATATACGTGCCATCAGCCAGGACTGCTGCACCCTCCTAGACCCCACAGGTGTCAGGGGCTCAGCACCACCAGCCATGCTCTTTTGGATATTTGAACATTTTCTTCAGCTACAAAAACGCTCTTTCCTGGAGTGGATACACACTGTATGGCATTTGAAATAAATACCTGCAGTGCTTTTTTTATTTTTTTTCCTCTTCTCCTTTTCCAAGTAACATCATGTTCTCCTAGGGAGGAAAAACATTAGCTTGGTGCTTGGGATGATTCAATTACTCAGCAGTAGGTCAGAAAAAAAAAAACAAACATTGGATGCTGCTTCCTGTACCCTCTAAGCAAAAGCCTTGCTGGAGCACATGTGCACTAGAATTTCAGACAGCATCTTAGGACCAGTAGTCCAAAACTACTGAAATAATTTGTACCCTTCTTTAAAATGCTTTGTTAAAAAAAATATTTATCTACAACCAGTGGCTATACATTCATCTTCTTTTAAAACCTCTGGATTCATTACTTATTTTCAGGCCTAAATATTTTTCCTCACATCTTGGAAAGAGTTGTGAAATTCAGCTAACACATACAAATCCTGAGTTTCACTAATAATGATGTCTGCCTTTAGAGAGTCCCATTCTCCCAGAAGAAGTTCAGATAAACTAGAGCCAGATATAGACATCTCCCACAATCTTCTTCATGACTTTGTTCAAATGAAGACTGAGTGGCAGCATTTGCTACCCCAGCTCTACACTTTCCTTGGATGTTGGCACACATGAAGCGTTGCAAAAGCTGGTGAGAATTTATATTCACAGAAACATTCACACCAGAAGAATTCATGCTGTCATCACACTGGAATAGGAGAGGACAAAGTGAGAGGTCCCAAACAAGGAACAAAAAAATGCCTGGGCAATCAGTCAGACAAATAATGAAGAAAAATTGCACTTCTAAGAAGCATGAAAACACCAATGTGAGGCAACGGCAGGGAGCTGCACTGTGAACAAGAATGAGGAATTGATGCAACAAAGAATTTAATCCAAATTTTGGTGCAAAGCCAAGGACACAGTTCAAAATAAGCCTTCTTTTAGTTTTTACATGACCACAGAAACACCCAGACTTTCCTTTTTGGCACCTCAGGGCATGAGCCTCAGTGCCTGGGCCTGCCAGGATTGACCCCAGCACCCCCCTCAGCTCTGCCAGATCAGGCTCAGCTGCAGAGCCCTGGGCTCATGTGCCCAGCCAGGCAGAGCCTCCCTAGGCTGTGGGCACAGCTGACTAGAGCTGCCAAAGAGGAATTTGGGTATTTGCAGCAGCCCAGGACTCACAGTGTGCAGCCAAGGAGAAAAGGGAACCTTCTCCTCACATCTTAGTGCCAGCACGACCCAGCAATTGTGCTGGTCCACTCCTGCTGTGAAATGCTTCTCTGCTGCAGAGCATCAGGGCACAGCTGGTGGAGAGACACTTGGGCACTGCTCTACTGCTTCTTGCAGGGCATCCCTCTGCCACGTTCCTCTGACAGTCTCTGTCACCTTGGATGAGGGTGGGACGGGGGATCCTGGAATCTGGCACAGCCAGGCCAGGAGCTTGGCTGAGGAGTGAGCAGGTCACAGGGCAGGGGATGGTCACCAAAAAGTCCTTTTGCTCAGGTGTGCCTCCAAAATGCCCTTTGGGAATAGTCTGAGCAAAATCGCTCCTGCTTTAAGTTCCTCCATGAGGATGACTTAGTTATTTTTATAAACTCTGGGACAGTTAGAGGAAATATCACCCTGAAATATTTGTCACTGCTGTCTGAGCTGCAGAAATGTTCTCTTCCTGGTTGTGTTTGTAAGGTGTACAGTGAACATGGCTGTGCTGGTTTAATTCCAGGGCAGAAGCAGTAAACGGGCTTGCATATGTACTTTTATGATAAACCCAGTCTGAGTTATCTGGGAGCTCCCAGATGGCACACACTTCCCAGTTTGCTATCAGAGCTGGATGTGGGCATGTGCCAGCCCTTCCCTCCCTCTGCCAACACATTCTGCTTCCACAAAAAAATATGCCAGCGTGTATGATAAAATCTGCAAAGGAGGGCAAGTGTGGACAAGTGGCACAAGACCCTAAAGCAATGAAACAGAGTAGGTGCAGACTCAGACACCTCTCAGAGAGTGGAACACACAAAATATTCTGGGTATATACTCTTGGACTATTTTTCGTGATTTTCTGTTTGAGGCCTGGACCAAATATCCCTCAGAGGAACATAAATATTTTTGGAGATTTCAGTGGGAGGCTGAGTCAACCTCAAAAAACTTTGTTAACAACAGACATACAGAGACTAAGAGAGAGATGATGTATTTTATGGAGATTCTAATTTCTGCTTCTTTAGTTTTAGTTTTTGAGGAGCTGCTTTCTTAGGAACGTGCACATCTTTTCGTGTTTCCTCTACTCAAGAATCACAGCAGAGTAATAATACATTGACTTTCACAACTCTGGTGGCTTGTTTTCCTGTTGTCATGTCTTAAATCATAAGGAATAAGAATACAAAGAACAAGATTGCCTGAGAACTGAGATAAATCTCCTCCTCTGGTTCAATGTGTGCTTAGCAGGATTTGCAGATATAGACTATCTAATCACATAAATGGAGTTCTGGCTACCCACAGGAACGCCAGAGAGAACAGCAGGCAACATTTTGCTATGGAATGATCAGTTTGGTAGGACTGGTTTGAAAAAGGTTTGGTTTACCTTGGTTTTCTACCCTATATCTTTTCAAATATCTGTTGTTTTGGCTGAAGTTTTATCTACTGTGTACACGTTTTAGGCTGAATATCAGGGAAGCTGGTCTGGATTTCAGAAACCTGGCAGAAATTAATCTCTTTCCAACAACAGGGCTAAGGGAGAAGACACCATGTTTTGCCCATGCAAAACCCAAAAGTTCCTTTCTTGTGTCATTTAGGGACATGTAACCAAGCAAAGAAGTAAATTCTGGGTCATGAATATGTGTTTTCCCAGGCCCATGAAAACCTGTCCAGAGTAGCCAGTTCACAAGTTACCTCCTGACTTTGCTGCTGCTTGAAGAGGGACATACAGACTGTAGGGGAAGAGAGAACTTCAACCTAAATTAAGCTCTCAGATTCACAAACTGACCATGGAGGGGGCCTGGGTTATTAAGGGAAAATCAACCATATTAGGATTCCTAGGCTGGTGTTGTAGTGTAATGCCTGTGAAGTCTTGTCCTGCCTCTCAGTGGGATTCTTCCTTCCCTAGGAAAATCCTCAAGGTCATGGCCTTTTCCCAGCACTGCTCTTTTCTTACCCTTAGAGCTTCCTAAACCCTAATTGAAGCTGCTGATGCTGCTCAATGGATGAAACAGATGTTTCTGGAAAGCAAAAAAAAACAAAGGAGGTTAAAGACCTGAAACTTCTGTGGTATCAGTATATTTGGAATCAATTTTTGTTCAAAGGTGAGACATGGCAGAGAGATGGGGAAATGTTAGTACTGTGGGAAGAGAGGAGAACTGGAATGAATTGCTCAAGCACTCATGGTGACCTGCCACCTTCACCTAAAGCAGCTCTGGGAGGTTTAGGGTGCCCAAGAAGCAAAGAGACAGGGAAATCTACAAAGTGGGGACAAATAGCCACAACAGAGAGACCAGAATTCTTCTTGTCTCCCTTCAGTTTATTTGCCCAAATAATCCACGTTTCTGAACAAAAAAGTAACTTCCCAAGTAACTCAAAGCTTAGTTTTCCCAAGCTGGGCACCTAAGACATACGTTTCATTAGGAATCTAAACTAAAAGCTGAACACGTGCCTGACTGCTGTCAAACAAGCCCAGGTGAAAAGGTTAGAAGTGTAAAGAGATCTACACATCTAAAATCCTGAAGTACAAATACTTGTTGCACTAAGGGTACAGACACCTAAATGGGGAAGAGCACTGCATTTGTCTGCCTGACTCACCAGCAATACCAAGGCAAGCAGCATATGCCAAGGTGCCAGAAGTTTGGAGGATGTGTGTGGGTAACACTGGGAGGTCTGATCCATCTCTAATGGTTTTGCTTCCTCTTTCTGAGTTCACAGCACTGCAGAGCTGTAATTCTCTGCAGATCTGATTCTTATCCATTTTGATTCACTATCCATTGCCCCCAGTGTTGTCTCCACAGGAACAGCAGGTATCACTTCTCCAAAATCCTGTGTCTCATAAAAGGACATTGAACTAGATACACTAGTCTCAAGAAAAAAAAACAAACAAACAAACACCCCACACATGAACAAAACCTCAAAAATCTCAACCCATGAAACCAGAACTATGCAATATGAAAGTGTCACCTTGTCACCAGGCTAACCCTGCAGCAAAGGCTGGTCACTAGTCTCACTCACAAAAGTCCCAGAGCAGAACCCAGCACACCTCCTTCCCCTTCACCCATGTCAAGGATTGTCAATGCCTAATCATAAAATAGTCTGAAGCTTGAGCCACAAGAAGTGAGGACTCTTAGGAAAAACCTAATATGCCTGTCCTCATATTCTAGGAGGGAAACCTTATTTTCCAAAGGCCCACATATTCAGTATATATTCATTTAGCATTTCTGCATAAATGTAAAATTGCGAACACTGTACTCACAGATCCTGCTCTGGTTGTCCACAAAAAGCCCATCCTTTGCATCTGATAAACCTTGCTCATAGAGCCTCCCCTGAAAGCTTGGTCTTCCACCAGTGCAAACATTCTTCAGCCTTTTTCCTGTCCTTTTAGAGAACTTGGTCTGGTGAAATCCAGACAGAGAATGAAGTGCAGAAAAGGTAGACACAGAGAGCAATGGTCAGAAAAAATAGTGCGATGGAGCACTGCTCTGGTCATTAGGTGGTCTTTTATGGTTTCAGTGAATTCACTGGCAACCAAACTGTCTGAGAAGAGGCAGAATTTGTGTTCCAAGCCTTGCTCAAAACAAATTTCACTCTCAGTGGGGGATGCAGACCATGTAAAGGAGAGCAACATAGGCAGGTATAGCTTGTCCAACACTAATAAATAAGCCCTGCAAGCCAGGCTAGCAATGGTTAGAACCTCATAACTGCACCTCCTTGAAATTCAAACAAAGCCAAAAAGAGGTGGTCAGAGCAGGATGATGCAGCTTCCCACAGGGTTGTTTCACAGACGGGGTGATCTGGGACAGAGCTGTGCCCACATAGCTCCAGTGCCTCATTTCCCTGTAAAATTCAAAGAGCACATGGCAACGAGGAAATGCAAGCCAATTATAAGGCAGAAAATCAAATAGCAGTGCCATCTGGTGTGATCAGTGTCAATCACTCCCCATTTGCAATCCCAGTGCAAAAGACAGAGATGGTAAAGAGCTGTTAAAAGATAATCCCATTTGGAAACTGTCATTTCATGCTCAGATTTTAAGATGGGAAGAGGCCATTCTTGCATCCTCTCCAGCACCCTGGCGAAAGGGAAAGGGCTTGGAGATGGGGGACATACTTAGTTCTGCTTTTAACTGAAGCAGTTTGAATATTCAGCCCAGATAACCTGGGAAGTCTGGGATGCTAATACAGCCCCAAAAACCTAAGGAAGTGCTTGTGGTCTGAAATGAGCACTGTGCCCCTTGTAAGAGCAGCCTGGGTAACGATCCAGACCTCCATTCATGTTCTTAACAGAGTTGTTTTTAACGGGGCTGTGCTAATCCTGAGGAACTCCACCCTTCCGCTGAGCAAACACGTTAGGAGCAAAACCTGAATGAGCCTCTATCTGTTTGACAGATCAGGCACTTGCTGTTTAATTACACAGATGAGTAACACCAATGAACGGCTGCTTTTTCTTCGGAGTTTGTTACTGGGGAATGGATGTGAATTAGGCTGTAAAACAAAACAACTGTGGTGTAAATAGTGTAATTGCTGTCTTCTCATCTGTGGCAATCAATGAGCTGTTAAGGCATTTTACATGGCTGCCACGAGCCACTTCACCATCTTGCAGTCTCTGGCAATAAATAACTCCTTTGCAAATGAGAGAGGGAGATGTACTCCAGTGTGAGCCCCACAGCTGCGCTGCATCAGCAGGGACAAAGGCAGTGTGGAACATGATGCAGGCACCCGCTTGCTGACCCCAAGAAGGCATGGACAAGTTGAGGCACTCTTCATTTGGACATATCCTCATTTGACAGCTTTACCTAGGAAAGTCCCCAGAAGGGACGTTTATTTGAGGTCACAATTTGTACCCTAGGTTCCTCATGGAGCCTCTATGTGCTCAAATAGAAAGTGGGGAGGATTTAGACAGTGATTTCATGACCTCTCTAGTCCAGTGTTCACCCCCAGCATTACTGCAGGGGCCATCCTCCTTTTCGTTGGTGCAGGCAGCTCAGTGGAGAAGGGAGTTGGGGCTCTCCTCCCTCTGGGTACTCCTCACACCTGCACAGCCACAACATTACAGGTATTAGGGAAGAAACTCAAACCAAAACCCAGCCTGGCTTGCAGAGAGCTTCCCCAGCAGGTCAGAAGCAGAGAGAGAAAAAAAAAAAATGGCTTTTTCAGCTGTTGCCCCAGGGTCAGAGACCTCATTTAGTCTGTTCTCAGAAAGTTGAGAAATTAAATAGAGCTGTGACTGGTTTGTCATGTTTTGCCCCAAGGTGACAGTGATGACTCAGAGCACAAAAGAGGAATGAAGACCCCAAAGGCCCAGGTTTTCTTCTTACCCAGTTGAATGTCTAAGCCTCTCCCTCTCCATGTAGATTGAAACTTGACACTCAAAAATTTGATGGTTGTTTTCCTGCTGCTAAGAACAATTTCATAGAATCACAGATTGGGTTGGGTTGGAAGGAACCTTAAATTCCCCTCGTTCCAACCCCCTGCCTAGGGACACCTTCCACTAGACCAGGTTGCTCAAAGCCCCATCCTGCCTGGCCTTGAACCCTTCCAGGGATGGGGCATCTACAAGTTCTCTGGGCAATGTGTTCCAGTGTCCCACCACTCTCACTGACAAGAATTTCTTCCTAATATCTAATTTAAATCTCTCCTCTTTCAATTTAAAGCTATTAAGCCTTGTTCCATCACTATATGCTTTTATAAAAAGTCCCTCTCCAGCTCTCTTGTAGCTCCCTTATAAAATGGAATGTGATATAAGTTCTGCCCAGAACCTTCTCCTCTCCAGGCTGAACACCCCCAACTCTCTCAGACTGTCTTTTTAGGAGAGGTGCTCCAGCCCTCTGATCATTTTCATGGAACTCCGTGCTTATGTTACCGCATGTGACATAATTTTGATGAGAAAGCCAGCACACATTTCTGCCCAGGCCACACAGAAGGGGCTGTCCTGCTGCCAGCATTACAGGCAAGTGATCAGGCCTAAGATACCCTGTCCATTATCCCCATCCTCCAGGAGGAAGAGCTTTCACCCAAAAATGAGAGCCAGCACTCAAACCCCTTCTCACCAGCTGCATGAGCACAGCCTCCTTCTGCAGCTCTAGCTCCAGGTGCCCTTCCTAAACAGCAGCTGGAGCTTGTTAGAGCAGCCATAGCCCCCAGCAAGGTCAGCCCTGCCGAGAAACCAAACCAGAACTGCAAAAAATGGGAAGTAGAAAGAAAGCACTCAGTCTGTGGTCACTGCAGAGCAGGTGGGGATGAGAGTGGGGAATGAGCACCTGCACGTCTCTGCCTGGAGGTTTCTGAACCTGGAACCAGGTTTACTGTGCTAAGCAAGAGCCCTGAGTGCGCTATGCCAGCCTACACAAACAGCTGAGGACCTCATCTCCAGCTCAGCCCCATTTGGATGCAGACCCAAAAAAGATATATGAATGTACTATGAAAGAACTAAATCACTGTTTTTATTGTTTGATGTGTTCATCATGGACAGCTAGAAAGGGAACTTTTTTCCTCTAAATTAACACAAATTCAAAAAGATAGTTCACATGCAGTTACAGGCACAATAAGCACATATGCTTGAGTCATGGCTAGAATCGATGGCCCAGGTCTTTCCAACCCCACTTTTCCATTTGTGGCATGAAATTCCCACCTGGCCTGTGGCAGCGTGGCTGGAGTTACTGCCACTTTTAGGCTGATCCTCAGAGAAGGATTTAGTGGAATCTCTGCTGATTCCACCAACTCCATATCTGACCTGCACAGACCAGAAGCTGAAGGCATTGCTTAAGCTCTCCCTAGCTAGTATTTACTAAATGTGAGCAACCCCAGAAAAAGACAAATAACTTGTGCAGGCATCCTCTCAGGCCTCCTGATACCACAACTCATAGCTGTTCGTTTTGTAACTGCCAGCAGCCCTTTCATGTCTTCCTTCAAACAACAGTCAGTCATTTGTCCAAACAAAGTTCATCATCCTCTCTGATCTTTAAATCAGTGCCTGGTTTGGCAGGTATGGATGCCCAGATCCTCCCAGGGCTGGTGATGGCTGGAGCAGAGTGACCACACAGTCTGTGAACAGGCCCCTTGTCCCACAGAGACACTGGCAAGGATCATAACCCTAACTTATCAGCTCAGCAGATTTCCAAGCACTTAACACAGGCAAATTGGATGTATCTGTTCAATGGCAGGACATAGGGACGAAGATAAACATCTCCAAAAGCCTTTGGCCACTTAATGGCTTCTGAAAATTGAGTCACACCACTCTGCAGAAATATGGCTAGATTTTGGCCCTCCTGGTTGCCCCCATCATTTCCCCAGTGGCTGCACCACACCAATACCTACTACAGCAAGGGAGTGTGACAGTGCAGGCTGAAAACCTTGAAAACCTCTCTGCTTTTTATCAATATCAGCATCCTGCCCCCTCTTGGAGAGCACCACAGCTGACTGGCAGTGGTCCAGCTGCATTGTATAGCTGAACTTCCTTTTCATGAGTCCTTGCTCACAGAAGCTCTTTGATTCTGTTTTTATCAGTTCCCAAATTTCCTCTCTGCTATACTGATTTGTGATTCTAAAAGTGGCCAAGATTCACAGCTTCCTTTTTGACTTCTTGGGGGTGTAATCTCATCCACAGCAGAGAAATCTAATAAACTTCATTCACCTCAGCGCAAGGACACTGCCTTCAGTCAGCTGCAACTCCACAAATGGCCACTTATTTCACACTACATTTCAGACACTTCAGCATATATCTTTGCTTCTGCTTCCTTTTCTCATTTGACCCAAATTACTTCTCCTTTCTATGTTCTGTTCACATAAAATCTGCATTTCAAAAAAAAAAAAAAAAAAAAAAGAAGAAACTTTTTTTTTGGCCTGAAGAAGACAAGAAGGATTTTGGTTCTCAATCCCACCTCCAAGCTGAAAATTGGAACACTCTACAGTTCCCGTGTCCCTGACATGGCAGTGAAGCCTCCTACACTCCCTCCTGCCCCTCCCAGGCAGTCCCTCAGGCTTTATCTGCCCCCTCCCATTCCAAGTGCCTGACTCCTCTGGCATTTCTGCTCACCTCCCACATTACAGGCGACCCAGACCTTTCCATGCTGTCCTCATTTGCTCCCTTCAGTCCCAAGGGACCGCAAATGCCCAAGCTGCAGAGCTCCAGGGCATGACACTGCCTGGTTGAAAGCTGATGCTGGGCTACTCAGAGCATCCAGAGCACACAGCCCTGCTGAGCATCTCTAATGGAAAAGCATTTGCCCTATCTCCCTTCTCTCTCCTCTGACCATCAGAAGATTAAAAACAAACAAACAAACCTCCAAGACCAATCAAGAGTAACTAACTGTAGTTCATCCTTGTAAAACAGAGGTGAGACATCAGTCCAGAGACTTGTGACAGCTTTAATCCAGCTGTTTGAGGAAGCAGCTCACCCTCCAGATCACACCTTTCATCTGGCTTGTGTTCTGTGGAGAGCAGCCCACTGGGTCTTCCCAGCTGGTCAGACCTTATCACACTGCTAGGTGATGAGAGGCAGCCAGTGTAGACAGGCGTATTTGCACAGTGCTGCATCGAGGGCAGCTCTGCATGGGTGGGGGAAGGCTCCAGCTGCCTCACTGAGCAGAGGATCAGGCCATGCCCCCAGTGAACTGCAAACCTGCTGGCTGCCAAGGGCTTCTCTGCCCTGAGCTGGACAGAGCTGTGTGCACAGAGCATCTTCACAGTCCTTCAGAGCAGAAGTGCTGCACTAATGAGCTCTGCATGGGGATGTCCAGCTGTGGCTATCTGGGAAATATCAGCTATTCCCAGCCAGAGGGCTGGAGGTAGCTATCACTGTCCTGTTTGTTATAAAGCTCCTTCAGTGCAAAGAGACTGGAGTAGTTGCATGTTGCTGAGCACGGTGCAGTAGCCGATTCTACATCTTATGAGTAATGCAAGTTTGAAGCTAGTTCTCAAAATATATGTCTCACCAGCTAGGAACTGCTAGACTCTAGTTATTCTTAGCCCCCGAGTCACTGTGGTAAGAAACTAAATGGAAATGATTCCCCACAAAAAACGTACTGAAATCAAAATATTTATCATGCTGCTTCTGTAAATGGGAAAAGGCTCTTCATTTTCAGGACAGACAACATGCTGGTTTTATAAGATACCACTTTGTGGCTGAGGTTAACTCATCTGGAGTTTCTGGAGGGAAAATGAGTGCAAGGTGCTTGTAGGGACCCTGCCTCCATGCTCTTGTCTGGGATCGCCTCTGCGTGTTTGATGAGGAATTCACAGACCAAGCAACACAGCTGCACCAGACACATGGGATCCCAACACAGAGAAACTACCATGCTACAACAGTGCCCATGAACACACTGCCTCCACAGGGAGGGAATGGAAAGAAGAAGTCAAATGAGTAAATCCCATGCCCAGTGTGTGAAATGGAACAAATCCACTGTTCTGACTTGGCATTGTCCTGCACCAGGTTAATTACCTCTGGTAAGGTGAGCTCAGTGGAGAAACAGGCCCCTTCCTGGCGGAGGTGGTGATGCAGGTGTGAGACATGAGCTATCCATTCCCCATTTGTTTACAGCTTCATTCATGGAGTTGGAAAACAGAGCTTAGCACCCACACACCTCCGCAGCTTTTATTTTACAAGTTCGTCAGATAATGCTAAGCTGAAGCTTTTGTGCTTGTCTTTTAAAAGCTGATGACAGATTTAAAGACCAGTTTTCCTCAGCCCTGAACAGATTTCTTATTAAATAAAAGAAAACTGGAGTCAGTATAACAAAAGATTTCTCTCCCTGCATGTCTCATATAGATTACATCCTCAGAGCATCACAGCAACAGGCAATTCTTGGCTACATGAATATTCAAGGGTTCTCAACAACTTTCAGCAGCACCTACAGAATTTGGTCTGACTTCCTGCAGGATGGCCTTTGGAATTCAGGTCTTTCTCTGCTCCAGAAAAGAGTTACAGATCTGCAGCCAAGTGCAGCCAGCAGTGCTGTGTGCTTTGCAGGATCTGTGCCGAGCAACTGGGAGACATGACATGGACTACACATCCTTCAGTTCTGGCAGCCTGAAATGAGCCATCTTTATTAGCTTGCTTCAGCCACAAGAAGCCCTGTTGGGGGAAGCAGGCTGCAGTACTGTGAAGCCATCTGCAATCCCTCAGTGATTGCTCTGGAACCTGTGTGAGACCCAAGTCCAGAAAGACAGCACTGGAAATGCCCTTCCAGCTTTCCCTCTCATGCCAGCTTCTGCTGTCTGTGTGGCAAGGACCAACCTCTACAGCCAAGCTTCTCCCTCCTGTGTTTGCCAGCTTCAGCTCCTCTCTGGTCTCTCTCTGCCAGACATGTAGGGGACAGGGAGCAGTTAAAATTTTACAAAGAAGAGGTAGAGAGGACCACACAGAGATGAATTTCTCAGTGCACACAAGCGCCCATGCTGCTTTGGCTTTGCAGCTGCTGACAAAAGCCCCCTGCCATGACCCATCCTTCATTCTGAGCCTGGCCTTGGGGGAGAGAACAGATTTGTCCAGCCTGAAGCAATTCACTGCACAATACCAAGGGCAGGAACATGATTTTCACTCTTTATCAAAGCAGTCAGGCCAAGGGCAAGGAAATATAGTGCAAATGACACACAAGGCAGCACAGGCTGGTAATAGCAAGGAAACAAGAACTAGGCAGTGATTTGAAGATCCCCATCAAGCAAGGGGTATATCCTGCCCTACCCTAATATAACACTCTCAAGTCTTATGACTCAGATTCACCAAGAATCACCCCTTCCTTTTTGTTTTTCTTGTGCAACTGAAAGAAGCATTTTCTGCTGGCCCATGGCAATGTTAAATAACAGCCTTTCTCATGCTGGCTCAGCTGCCTTGCCCCAGAGGCTCCGGGTGGAGATATTCCCCACGTAGCTCACCTGCTGCAGGAGGGATCACGTCAGCCTAAAAGCATCCAAGAAGACAAGCAGGCAGGTCCTTTGAGCAGGCTACAGGACTAAACACACTGCTTCCTGAGGTTAACCTAAACCCCTGGGGCTCAGTGCAGCTATTGCGTGCCTGGAAGGAGGAAAGGTTTATTATGAAAGCAGAAGCTTCCACCAGTGAAGTGTGGAAAGCTGTCAGTCCTCTTTAGCCTGTGCTATTGCTAACCCCAGCTCTGAGTCTCTGCCCCAGCTCCACTGTTCAGATATTAATCAAATTCAGTTCAAAATTAGTATTTTCTTCAAGCAGTTTTCTGATGAGTAACCAAGGCACATTAGTGGCTGAGTCACAAGGAAGCAAACCTTTGTGCAGCAAGAGCAAGCTATGGAAACTCTCTGTCACATCAGTTTTGTGACTGCCTTCAGATGTTTCCAAAAAAGCAGCTTCTCTATACCACAGTTAGCTCAAAACCTGTCAGTGGCAGGGGATAAATGTTTTGAAAATGTTAGCAAATGATTAAATGGTGCCTTAATTGCAAAGAAAAGAAGCATAACTGCACATTCATAGGCGGGTTGCCTTGTCCCATGGTGCACGATCCCATGGGAACAGAGGAGATTTGAGTGCTCTTGCAGACTCTGTTGCCATCTTACTCTGTAACCTTGGGAAAATCAGAGTTTCAAAGTCTAGCACCAATCTGAAGGTCAGTTTTTAGGAGAAGTTTGGCACCAAATTTGCTGAGGTCTTTACAGTGCTGGGGGAGAAGGCAAGAACACTTGCTATGGGGCCACACACACCCTGTGTCCCATGTATGGGACCATAGCCTGTCTTTGATAGCAATAAGGCAATAAGGACATGGCATTCAATCCAAATACTTTTCTAATCCATGTGCATCTTTTGGACTTGCTGAATCACACTAGACCTTTGAGATTAACAGCCTAAATGGACTTTTATCCCTTGAATTTCTTTAGCCACTTTTTGAAGAACTTTATTCTTGAGCATGTACAGTGAACTGTACAGTTTAAAGCCTGACCATGTAAAGAAGAGGGTTTTTGTTTAAAAACTTACTGAAGAAAACAGAGTTAATCTCAGGACCTCGAGCTCTCATTTGACAAGGAAAAAGGTGGTTCATTTTTTCACTATTGCACCTCTCTATTGCACTTACGACAGTGCAGCTTCAACCACAGACCCTTTCACTCACCCCTCTTCCTACTCAGGAAAAAGTCCTCTCATGAGAAGAGGTCCCATTCCTATTACTATTCCTGTTGCTTTCTTTTTTTTTTTTACTTTATTTTGGGGTTTTTTTCAAGGGAGCAAGGGAGTTAAGAACCACTCTGGGTGTGCAGCCTCCCAGCTGTGAGTGCAAAACATTTCTAGAGTAGCTTGTTATGTTTCTCTTTTTTTGTGCACTTTTCCTGTTTGAACAATACCTAACATCTGGTTTGCCATTTCCTAATTGCTGAGCATTGAATTGACATTTTCATGGGGTTATACATGATGAGTTGAAGTTCTTCTTCCTGAGTGGCAACAGCTAATTTTAGACCTTACTGCTGTGCATGGTTAGGATTGTTTTGTTTTCCTTAAGTAAATGAAAATTGCATCTGCTATTCTCCCATTCATCCAATAACCTTTGTGAGATCTTTGTGTTAATCTTTACTGTCAGTTTTAATTTTTATTATTCTCAGTCAACTCTGTATCATCCAGAACTGCTGTCACTTCTTTATTCACTTCTTTTGTAGATCACTTATGAATATGCAAGAAAAGCAGCTCAAGGTAAATCACTATAGCAGTCTGTTAGAAACCTAGAATATCCTGAGCCGGGAGGGACCCACAAGGATCATCGAGTCCAACTCCTGGCCCTGCACAGACACCTCAAAAATCACACCATATGCCTGAGAGCATTGTCCAAATTCTTCTTGAGGTCTCCCCTCTGTGTCCTCTTCTTCAGGCTTAACCAGCTGTAAGTCCATTCCTCCTCAGCTGTGAAAATTTTCTTTTGCTACATATGCCTTAACCAGTCATTAATCCATGCAAATGGCTTCATATTTACCCCTTTGACTACTAGTTTAATCCTCTGTTTTTCTTTTCTACCAATTTTCCAAGGACAATCTGAAGTTTCCTCATATAGTTTTCCTGCACTTTTCTGACGTTAAGATCTCTGGAAAATC
The DNA here is from genome assembly GCA_013400175.1 of Phainopepla nitens. Taxonomy (NCBI): domain Eukaryota; kingdom Metazoa; phylum Chordata; class Aves; order Passeriformes; family Bombycillidae; genus Phainopepla; species Phainopepla nitens. The sequence goes on from VXBQ01010235.1 coordinate 793,277, forward strand.
TGCCCTTTCATCACTATGTGTCTTAACATATTTGAGAAATGCAAATAATAAGTGCTTTAAAAGGGGTAAATTTATAGGAATGTCACAAATTGTCAGGGTAATTGCTGATGATAATCAAGTGCTTTTGTATTTAGAGGCAATTCCATGTACTGAGTCATACATTTCATCAGCTCTTCTGCTGAAACAGATCTCTGTGTTCCTGGCCTAAATATTAAAACACACGCAAAGACTTTGACGTTATTAGAAAATGTCTGTGTGTTTTTATGCCATGTGATGTCATGCCATAGGAGACCATTCATGCCAGGCTCTGAAAACTGCTGCTGCACAAACTTTAGCCTAAAGCTAATCAATGAACCGAATGGGATAAAAACGTCCCAGTAAAAATTGTTTCATCCAGTAAAACAACTGACCAGAGGCAAGACTCTCACTATGGTTGCTTTGTTTTGCAGTTGCAGACAAATATATAAACAAGGACCCAAATGTTTACATTGCAAACATGCTGTGTCTTAGGCGGTGGTTTGCTATGTTTCCAGAGCAACAACTCAAATTTTCCTTGCATTATGAGTATAACCACAAAATGTGCTGAGCAAATATGTTTCATTCCCACAAAACTTTGTGGGCAATTTACAAAAACTATCACCAATCTGCATACTACCACTGCTTTATGTGCTTGAGCAGGAGACATTCTTCTATTGTAGGAGTACCTCAGGCCTCCAAGGATAACTTTGGAAGTTGTATCTTCCTCCTTTATACATACAAGAAACAGAGGTGGAGAGTTAAAACATAATATAATTTACCATAGCATAGGACTCAAGTTACCTGTAAGATCCAAGCTCTTCTTGGCCTACTTGTTTGCTGGTCATGAAGTCAGCCAAGAAAATGTCCTTTAAAAACCCAGAAGTAACAGGGATTAGAGAAAGAAGCGATGAATGAGTTTGGCACGAAAAAAATGGTGGCAAAACCTTTTGTGTCTTTCTTACTGGGCTTTAAAGTGAGACCCTTTGGCCTTGGTGGCAAGATGGACATCCCCCAGCCAAGGGAAGGCAGAGATGCAAAATAAGCATTTCCTTGAAGCCAGAGTGACAAGGGGAACAGGCTGACTTTATCCTTACAGTGGATCAAACCATGGCCCTATTTATTTACGGCCAGGCATGATATACGCATGTACAATCAAATCAAATATCCCAAGCTATTGTTGAGTAGAGATTATGGGGTCAGCCTTTGTTCTGCTGCATGCACCAGCCTTGAAAGGGAGCCTTTGTGGAGGAAAATGGGCTGCTGTTCATATCAGTTTCCCTCCCCAAAACGAATTCTGCATTTCTCCCAAAGACATACACTAGGCCTAAGTCTTGCCCTCACAAAGGGGCTTTGTCTGGGTGCCTTTGCTTAGAACACAGATTTTATTTATCAAAACTGTGCATGAAACTTGGTGCCATGCTGATACTTAACATGCAGAACAAGCTTCTCTGGAAACAAGGGCAGTGAAAATAGTGATCTTAGAGGAGAAGGAGCCATGCCTTGTCCTGCCATGGTAATTCCATCCATCCACCATCTCAGGCTGAGTCACTGCTAGCTTAGCACCAAGGTGTCTCTGGAAACAAAACCCCATGGCTTGCTTAAAACCAGAACAAAGACTTTCTGGGGAAGATATGACAGCTTTTTGCAGCTATCATATATTTTTAATCAGTCTGTGTCTAAATCACTTAGCTAAAACTTTCACAGGCAGTGATTCAAAGGGGGCAGTGAACCAGGCTCTGCAGGTGGTGGAAGGCTACCTCCACCTATGAGGAGCAGGCTGGATGAAAGGCCAAAATATAAGACAAGCTGTATGGGCCACACCAAAGCTTCCATCCAACTAGAGCCACATTTGTTCTCTATAAGTGGCCAAACCAGATGCTTCATAGTTGCTAGTCCTGTCTAACAATTAATAATACCAAGCTAGTAATAAATAGTTATGCTATAATTAATTACAGCATATAGTCATATGCACACATAACACCTCCTCTGTCTCCAACATTTTGCACCTTAGGAACTTCCAGAGCCAAAAATACTATCTCCATAGCCTTTGGTCTATTTTTTTCCATGAATTGATCTCCAGTGATTTTTACTGTTGATAACATCCTGCAGCAGGGAGTTTCACAACTTATGTCACCTAGTGTGAGGGATAATCTCTTGTTATTTGCCTCCAACTCGTCTTCTGCTAGCTGGCTGAGGTTTTTTCCTAAAGCTCTAGATCTTTACTGGACAAGGCACATAATAGCTGGATAGTGTTCTGCTAGACCAAATCACACAGCCCAAGTGCTTGCAAAAATCCTTTCCCAGAAATGCAGCATTATTTTTGCCATATCTGCACATCCAATATTCTGGGAAGGGTAAAGAGGTAGGATTTGCGCCATTAATTAAGTCATTTTGTTATAACCAGTTACATACATGTTAAGCTCATTGGTCCTTCTTTCTGTGGCAGTGGACTGGTCATCCAAGACCTGATGGAAGGAATTTCCATTACAAGAGACAGGCAAACCGACAGAGAAACTCCTGCCTCAAAGTGTATAAAACACTCCAGGCATCCAGGATGCCAAAGGAGAAGGGAAGCTAACAGTGAACCACAACCAAGGCATGAGATGTAAGCTGAGCCTGACACGAGTATTTGAGGAAGCCAAAGGAGGGGCGACCTATCTGAGAGCACCCCCCTGTTGTGAGAGCAGCTGTCCTTGATAACTACCCAAAATGGAAGGGCAAACTATATATCACAGCCTTTCTTAATTCCTTCAAGCTATAAACAGATGTTTAAGTAAAAGGAAAGGAAAACTTACGATCAAACCCCTTTGTGGTCACTAAAATTGGCATCTGCTATTGCCAGACAAATCCCTTTTCAATCACTTACCATAAAGAAATGAAGCTCCCTTTTAACTCAGCCTAGAATTTTGTCCTTTCATCTCTTGACAGAGATAACACTTTTCTGACCATTAAAACCCTTTTTCTCTTCCCCAGTGTAAATGGGTTTATTTCTCATTAATACCCATTTGTTCTTATGCTAGCACACTTCACACACTTGAATAGCCAGGGGGTATTTTGCTCCTGCATGGCACTGACACCTTTCCTGAGATATTCAGAGATGATCACATACCCTCTCAACCCTCATTTTGTTAAGCTTTATCAGTCAAAAGTCTTTTAATCTCATGCTGTAAAACCCCACTGGCATCCCCCTTCTCAGCATCTGTCCCACTTTAAATTCATCATTCTGGGAATTACTGAGAGTTGCACACAGGATTTCAAAGGATGCTCCTAGGTGAGTTATTAGCAATGGGAACCTGAACTCCAGCAACCTGGGCATAAAAGCAGAAGGCTTTCCTGACAGAACTGGAAATATTTCCAAGCTCTGGAAGACTTAGGAAACTTTACATCACCTGGATAAGAGACAGGAGCAGGGAGCCACACATCTCAGCCCAGTCTGGCTGACAGACCAGTGAATGGGATAACTGAATAAATTCTGTCTCCTGAGTTTGTAACCAGTTCCCTCATCCATAGCAAGTGACAGCAAGTGTGGCTTTGCTGTGTACCTGGAAGAAAAGGAGGAGGAGATTTATAAGAAAACCAGGGCACTGAATCAGTACAAAATTACATCCCATTAGTCTGTGCTTTGAGTGTGCCTGAATAATCAGTGCCAAAACTACAGTGCTTTAAAAATCCATTACTGGGAAATACAGCCATTAATCCTAAATTGCGATGAAGGGAAGAAGACTTCAGTCTCTGCTGTGGACGCTCATTCTGAAAGCCCTTAATCTCTGTGAAGTCATGTTTGAGATGCAGTTGCTGTTGCTGGGGAAATAAACATGATGGCACATGAAGAAAAAAAAACGTTGTCAAGTGGGGAGGAGGCAAGAGAAGCAGATGAGCCCTGGTGAAACAAAGGACTCTCGCTCTCCAAGTGTATCCTCTAACAAAACAAAACATGAGGCAGAGTGACTGAAAACATCTTAGAAAAATTGACTGTGCTTAGCTGTGTTATAGAGTAGGACCTCTGTGAGTCTTTATCTAAATTACACAATCTGAGGCATTTCACCCATTCAGTGTCTCTAGGCTTCTTAAATGAGAGGAGAGGTTTATCTTCCATTACAACTGCAAATGTGTGTCTAAATCCTCGTGTGTATGCACCATTACTGACTTACAAATACCACAGTGCTTCTCAGCATTCTTACTCAATCTCCTGTGGTTCAGGGAACACTAAAACATGAACATTATTTTGCACTTGGTATTATAGATAATATCTCTCTTTTTAAGGTTCTCAACTCTCTTGGGGACTCTTCCTCAGGAAAATTCAACTCTTTGACAACTGCTTTGCGACTCAAAACCGAAAAGCACTTTTCTTCTGCGCTCTGACCTTTGCTGTAAGCATTGCAAAGGGCTTTAGTGAAGAAACAAAAGATCAGGAATCCTTCTGTGCAGAACATGCTCTTAACCTTCACCACTGCTGGAAATGAGTCCTGCTTTAATCTGAACAGGGACAAACACAAAAACCAACTCTCGTCATCAGACCTTGGGACAAGAATTCCTGCAGCTGTGCAGAAATGACATTCTCAGCATGGCAGATCTCTGTCTAAAACTCTGCTGCTTAGAAGGAAAAGGAATGTTTGCACAAACACTCACGTCTCTACATTTCTGAGCTCTACTGTAGCCCTGCCTTCATGTCAAAAACACCAAATAAATGTTTCAGCCCTCCTGAAGGGCAGGGCACAACTGCAGGTAAAATATCAGGAACCTGACATAGGTCTGTGGACAGCAAGAAAAAAAAAAGAGATCAGAAGAAAAAAACCTTTTGATTCATATTTTTGGCATTTAGACTAGATGGTCATTGTAGGTCCCTTCCAACTGAAATTTTTCAATTCTCTTCTACCCTACTCAATTTAATATTAGTGTAGGTAGTGAGAACACAAAGTAATACAAGCTAAGAATGATTTGGAAGTAGCTTGCTCCACTGAAAAAGTTGCTTTTTAGGACCTCAATCGAGCCAGGGCAACAATTCCCCTGAGCTTCAAAGCCCCATCTTCCAGCTGCTGTGGTATTTCTTTCCAGCCCTTTCACTGTGGGACCAAGTAGCCAAGCACAGGGATGCTGTTGAATAAAAATGAATTTGCTATCAGCTCTTTTGCCCAAACCAAAGGAAAAAAATGGCCAGCTGGAGGTTTGAAGAGCAAATAGTGGCTCATGGTGTAACCAAAGAAGAATTTGGTCCATGTGGTGGAGTTCTATGTACACATTTCTGACATAATTGGCAGTGATTGCACCAAATAGAAATGGCAATTCAGACCATCCAACAACAAATTCAGTGATCCCAACCCCTCCAGGCAGGGAGATGGAGAGCCCAGGGACAGTTCAGCCTGATTTTTGTGGGTGCAAGGTTCCAAAGTGTAAAGCACACTGCAGATACATGTCTGGGGAGGCAAACCAGCTACTGCATCCCCTCGGCCAGACTACGTGTGCACCCAGCTCTGGACATACATGCACAGTGTGGCTTTATCCCAACAAAGGAGCTCTTGTGTGTTCACTGTTCACCCCCACAGTCATATCTGCTGCTGTCAAAAGGGATTTTGGTGAAAATGAGGGCCATTTACACAGAGTTTCATTTTTTCTCTTTGCCTTGTCTTTTCTGGGCTGTGCCACTCATTCCTACCCGATGATGAGAGCCCTTATGGCCCAGCAGTTATAATTTGTCCTCCATAAGCAATTTTTACAGCCATGTGTATTGTCCTTCTGCGTCCAAGCAGGACTGACAAGTATCAAGAATTAGAGTAAGAATGAATAAAGCAGTGAAATACAGAGGAAGAAGAGCTCCCTTGCTCTTCTCTCTGTCTCTCACCTGCCACAAGTACAAGGTGACTGTGAGCTGCAGCTCTCCTGTGTGTGACCCAGCTCCCCCATGGTCACATTCCCTGCTACCCCATGCTCCTCTGGACAGAGCTGATCAGTGGATTAAGGGATCTACTGCCCAACTGTACCAGTACTCACAGCCACAATGTGGGACAGAGGCCACAACCTGATGCTGAAAATGCCTGAAATGAGCGTATTAATGAGGCAGCAGGAGGGAAGGCACATGGGCCACATCGAGGTGTCCTACCTGTCTGGCTTCCATATGGCAAACCCTGGCAGGGCTGCTCCTGAATACAAAGGCAGCAGACAAAGAAGAAAAATGTTCTCAAGCAGGAAAGATTTGGGTTCCCTGTTCTTCATACACCAAAGCAGCAAAAACTTGCAGAGAATGGAAAAAAGGCTAAAGCAAAAACAGCAGCAACAGCAGCCAAAACAAAATTACTATTTCCTAAAAAACAAATAGTTCTTTCAAAACCAGTTTTATATCCTGCAGAGAAAGATTGCAGAGGACACATCCATTTTTCCCACTGTGTAGATTTGTAAAGCTAATTATGTACCACCTGAGTATTGCATAAGATACCAATTAGAAACATTTGTTTTGGGCAGAAGAAGAAATGATGAGCCACTCTGGTTAACTGCCACCTCTGAGAGAGAAATCTTTTTCTATTTTTCTTCTCTTCCACTAAAAACAGAGGAGCAAACGAGTTTTACGAGCAAACAGTGAAAGCTCAGGTCTCATTTTCCAATTTGAAGTCTCAGAAGTACTCAGCCCTGTGTTCTTACCCTGTAACTATCCTCCAGTCGCCTGTAATCACACTCAGGGTCTCAGCTCAGCTCTCAGTGGCTTGCAGCAGCCCTTTGCAAAACACTTTATTGGTTATCTCTCCCCTTCATGATTTTCCCTGCCAGGTTTTCTCTGGATAGCAACGCTGAGTGGCTCTGCCTGAAATCAGAATGGACTCATGCCCCTAATACCTATAGGAGACAGCACTTCTGACCCACGAAGGGAAACACTTTTCCACCAAATTCTCTCCACTTGGCTGTTAATATTTTGCTTAACTCCACTGTTCCGTTGCTCATCTCTAGAGCTGATGTGTTTTACTAATGGAAAAGGCATCCTTCCCCTCTGCTGGGTTGGGTGGCCCACTGTGCCCATCAATCTGCAGTACCAGGAGATGTTAAACTCGTACTGAGTTTAGTTTTAGGCTGTATCTGACTAGATGTTTACATGGTGATACACCCAAAATCTATGTAAAATGCTCAAATATTAGCTTTACTAGCCCAGTGCAAAGTACAGGATTCAAGCACTGGGACAGGCTACCCTGGGAAGCAGTTGAGTTACCATCCATGACATGTCGATGTGGCACTTGGGGATGTGGTTTAGTGGTGGGCTTGGCAATGATGGGTTAACGCTTGGTTCTGCCATGATTCTATGTTGAAAGTGAAGCACTTGCATTGCAGAGACCAGAGTGCCGGTCCCTGGAGGAGGGTGCAGGATCCCTTGGGTCTCTGACCGATCCCTAGGGTCTCAGGACACGAAAGCCTGTCCCCAGCTTTCACGATTCCCCCCCTCAGCTCCCAGCCCCGGGCCGCGGATCCGAACCCCAGGGCTGGACTGAGAGGGGCAGGGGCTGCAGCCGCTCACACCGGGGCGGCTCCGGCTGTCAGATGGCTCGGCCGAGGAGGGGGCAGCGCTCGCCTCCAGGATGCCACGGGACACAGGACGAAGTGGCACACTGGGGAGCGCACCGGGGTGGGCAGGACCCCTCTGCAGCGAGGGGGACGCAGCACTGGCTCCGCGGAGAGCTCTTCCCCGGGGGATGATCTGCCAGGGCGAGACCAGGACACGGCAGCGGGGCTGCCAGCGGAATACAGCCGACACAACGCCACTTCGGGGCGGCCCGGGAGGAGACAAAGTTCCCCGGCGGGGCCGGTCCGGACCCCCCGCCCCGCCCGCGCCCCGCCCCGGAACCGGGCGCGGCTCCCGCGGGCGGGCAGAGCCCGGCGGCTGCGGGCGCCGGCGGAGGGGCGGTGCCAGCCGGGGTCGCTGCCCGCGGCAGGGTTGCTGCCGTCCCCGCCGCAGGAAAGCCGCCGCGGTAAGGCGATGCGCCGGGGGCGACCGCGGGAGCGGGGCCCTCTCTGCTGGGAGAAGTTGGGCTAAACCTCCCTCCCGGCGCTGCAGCCCGGCCGGGCATCCCCGCTCCCGGCCG
>VXBQ01010235.1:801372-825024 GCA_013400175.1 Phainopepla nitens
GACGGGGCGGGTGTCCGCGGAGGAAGGAGCTCGCCGGGCCGTAGCTCGGCGGGCGGCTCGAAGCTGCAGGAGGGATGGCTGGGCGCGAAGGGATGGAGGCGCGACAGCAGCAGGGAGGTGTAGGTGGAACCCGGTTTGGGCTGCAGGTGTGGCAGCGTCGCTGGGACGGGCCCCCGCTGCCGCTTTGACGGCACAGAGAGAGGTGGCAGCCGCTCCGGGTTGCAGATGCAGCAGCGCGGTGTATAGGTGGGATGAAGTCCGGGTTGCAGGTGGGAGCGCACAGGTGGGAGCTGGTCCGGGCTGCAGCCGCAAACACACCGTGGAAGGGCTGCGTGGGGCTGGCGCTGCCCGTGCCGGGTGCAGTTTGGATCGCAGGTGCAGCCGCACGGTGTATCGCTGTGACGTGGTCCGGATTGCACGTGTGGGTGCAACGTGGTGCGGGTTGCAGGTGAGATGTGCAGGCGGGATGTGGTCCTGCTGTGCCTGGGGCGGGCAGAGCATCTCCGAGCATGGAGTGGATGGATGGTGTGCCTGCGTCTGGACTGGGCCACTTTCAGGCTTTTATTTTGACAGATTCTGTTGTCCAGTGGTTTTCAGACAAGGTCTCCTAAGTCCTGCCCTGTTTTCCCGCATAGTTTTCTCCAGCCTCATCCTCCCTTTTGCTCAATAACTGCAGTGATTAAATGGCTTCTTGCAACATCAATATACAGAGCTGAATTCCAGAGCTCGTGGGCGGGGAAGGAGTGCTCAGACACACTGATTTTAGAAGAAATACCCCAAAACGGTGCTCGTGGTTGTCCCTCCCTGTACTAGATCAACACTGTGAACTGTATGTTCTTTCTTTGGATTCTTAAGACTGAAGTATTTCTCTGGTTAGACACAGTGCAAAACACTTCAGGCTCCCTGGGAGACTGCAAGGAAACTTCTGGTTTAAGTTAGTTGAAAAGGAAAGTTGGAATCAGCACAGTTACATTGAGGTTGCCGTCATCCTACTGAACTTGCTCAGAATTTGGGCTGTCTGGCCACTAATCTCATTTTTCTTCCATCGACTTAAACTTATTTTTCCATTAAACAGAGGCTGCCAAAACTAGAGGGCAAGGGGGAGGGGATCGCAGGAATCTCTGAGGATATGTGATTTTTTTTTTTTTTTGTCCTGTTATAAGTTAATAATCCTATTCTAGGCTGTCATCCAAAAATATTGCTGAAAAAATGCAAGCAGTGTACAAGACCCATTGTATGAAAGATAATCTAAATGTAGGACAGGAAGAGACCTGGCAGGTCAGCAAATCTAAACACAGAATTATATTATGCCTTATTGCACACGACTGTAATTCATTTGTTGCCAGCCTTCTGAGTAGGGGAAATTTCACAACTTTTTTGAACTGATATTATAATCCTTTCTCCAATATATGGCTTTCTCTTACTTTGTATTTGCACTGCTTAGTTCTCCCTGTCTGATGCTTTTCTCTTATCAGTGTAGAAATAGGAGTTGCATGCTTTTCTCTTTGCTGTGCTATGCCAAACAAGCTATAACTTGCTGTCTGCTTTCATGAAGCAGGCTCCAGCTTCTGCTGATCCCTGGCAGTTGTGAGCTGGGCTTCTTAATCTCCGACTTCTCTGTGGATGAGCAGAGCTGCAAAGCTCAGAGGTCTGTCTGTGCCTCTCATGCTTTGACACCTCACCTAGAAATGAATGCCTCACCAGGTAGGTGCTGCAATTAATCTCTGCCTCAGGTTTCTCCTGTCCTGTGATGGGAGGTGGGAAGCTGGGATTTTCCTCTCCAGGTGTCCATCTGACTTTTGTTTTCTGCTGTCAGCTCTCATCATATTCCACTCATTTTATTAATCCCGTTTTTATTGCATATCCCCATGTTCTGTGCTGGTTCAATATTCCCTCAGCTTTCTCCTACTTGCTCTGTCACGAAAGGAGAAGTTAAGTAGGATGGAGTCTCCCTCACTTGCAGTAGTGACCCCTGCTAGACTCAGACTGACCCCTTCCATTTCATTGTCTGTCTGATCCTTCTAGGTCTGTACCTTCTTTATTACAAAATTTTATCTTTTGTTTGCAAACTTCTGATTTCACTGGACTGCATAGCAAGTGGCTTCAAATGTGTTGTAAGCTGAACTTTATCCCCGTTTTGTGTGCCAGGTATGCTGGATAGTTTTCCCATAGTAGCTGAGCAGAAAATTTTCCTTACCCAAGCAAGCTAAGTTTTGTCCTTCTTTCCATGTGATTTACTTCCATGGCATCGATTATTAGATGTGGGGATTTTCTGCAATGATTATTCTGTTGGTGAGGGATGTTTAATCCCACCATTGTACTGTAACCAGCCATGAGTAGAAGATGGGTGTAATTCAGCAGTGGGTAGCAACACAGTGCTGCAGACTGGGCAGTGAACAACATTCATCGAGCTGAAGGAACTTCAGACAAACTCAGTGCTCATATCTGAGCTCAGGTTAAGCTCCCACTTGAATATCCTGGCTCTTAATATTTGCAGTAAGGTCTATCAATGATTCAGACAAAATACCACCAAGTCAACAAAGTCAGCTCACGGGGTCACACAGTGACACTGAACAAATCCAGCTCTGCTCAGTCCAAAATACTGCAGTTGGTAAGTGCAGATAAATATAAGGAGTTTTCCCTGCTCCATTCATTAACATTGTACATTGCTTTTTATATAACTAGATGAAAAATACCTAAATATTTTGCAGAAGGTAGAAACAGCCCTGCAGCGTCATACCCCTCAGTGCATGACTACCTGCTTCTTACCTAATATATTATAATCCCTTTGGCATTATCCACCAAGCTCAAGTTTATTCCAGTGTTTCTCAGCATTGCCTGTGCAGTAATTTATCATACAGTGTTCATGAACATGGTCTTGCAGGGCTGCCTTCATCTCCCAATGGCCAGAAAAAGCACTGAGAGCACCAAGTGCTGCAACAGAATGGGCGAACAATCTGTACTTTAATTTCACTGAGATTTCTCCAGTCCTGTGCTGTCAACCAAAATGCTAAAAGCAAATCTGGGGAAGGAAACAAGTCACATCAAATTTTGAGCCTTGAATGTCTCCTTCTGAAGAAGGGCAGCTTCATGCTCACAGATCTGGTGTGGGGTTGTCACACCATTCCAGTGGTTCCAGTTCTTCAGGCATGCTTTAAGGACTGAAGTGAAGCTCAAATTTGGAATGCTTAAAAAAAGCATTTGGGTGACTTTTCAGTGCCTCTCAGATTCCTTGTCAAGGGCAAGTATCCTCTGGCTCCTAGGAAAAATTTAAGGAATGAGCAACAACCAAGCTTTATGATTGCTACTAGATAATGTCAGTGGTAGGTGAGCTGATTTTATGAAACTGAATATGGAAGAAAATAGGGTGTGGTGTTCAAGCATGAGCCCTTGAGTCATAGCCTGGCATCTACAGGAGTGCCCGAAATTAAAAGTGAGTGATTGTGATGTGGCAGAGGAACATTTGTTGCTGCTTTGTCAGCCAGCCTTTCACACCTGCAGAAAGCATCAGGAGAGCATCTAACTGCATGGTGGGTTTTCTGTTAGATGTAATGAACACGTATTGTTCACGGATTCAGCTGTTTCTACTATTTTAATACCTGAGCTGACATTTCAAAGTGCTGGGAATGCTGGAGCTGCAGATCAATGAGAATCTTAAGCAACCAATAGTGTTTGCAAAAAGCTCTGTTGTATTTGATGGTGTGTTTCAAGGTCTCTCAAAAACTGGCTGAGCTGATAAAAGACACCAGACAAAGCCAGAAAGGACTGAGAGACAGTAGATGAGGTCCTCATTTCAGCATTGGAGTCTCTCAGCTGATTCCAAAATGTTTAAGGACCCCAGAAGAAATGGCTCACTTCAGAAGAGACGTTGCTCCAGCACTATATCCAGTGTCACAAGTACAGGCAAATGAAGAGCTGCTGAATGCTGTGGTTGGTAAGGCCTGATGTTGAACTTGGCATGGTTGCAGTAATTATCACCAGGTGGTGTTACTTGGCATTGACTTCCCTCTTGTTATTTTTACCAGGACCATTATTCAGCTGAGGTGTGAACAGTATTAATTTTGTGGAATGTTTGAGGGCAGAGGAGGGGTTTGCTCTTTGCATTGCTCTCCATTAGAGCCTGTGAGCAGGTGTCCTCAGTCCCTCCTTGGTGCTGAGAGGGCTTCCCCACAAGCTACACTTTCAGCTGATGGTTTGTATTGCTGCTCACAGAGTACCTACAGGCTCTCTGACACTGATTTCACCCCAAACCCAACTTGCAAAGCTTTCTGTTGCCTCTGGTGTTCCCAAGCTGATGGCTAATGCTAACATAGGACATCACTAGTGGCAGCTGGCCACTAGTGGAACTTCTTGGGTTTTCAGTTTTCCAGATGGGAAAGCTGAGTCACATTTTAACAAGCAAGGACATCAGAGGAATTTGGAGATCACTCCAGGAAAGTGTGGGAAAGAAGGCATCCTGCAACCATAAAACCTCTATATTTAGTTGTACTTTAAAATGGAAATTGTTGGTGATTTTGCCATTGCAGAGGTCAAATCAGCTGCACTCCCACCTGCTCTGCACAGGGAGCCATGGCCACCTGTCCCACCCCTTCCTTGTGTTCCCCAGCGGGAGAGACATGCCAGCCCCACTCCTGTCCCAGGGACTGCAGGGCGAGCACTTTGCTTGTGGGAGGCACAGCCTCTCCCCAGCATACCCTGGCCAGCAGAGGGGATGAAGGGAGGGAAGCAGCAGCAGAGCCCTTTCCCTCTCTCCAGATCAACAAATGAGGTTGGCATCATCTTGATTTATTTATTTATTTATAATTTTGGTGAGCAGCTCTGCTTTTGTCAGTGCAGCTAAGGCATAACTGTGTTAAGCTCCGCTCCGTGGGTTAAATTGCATTATTTTTAATGAGGCAGCTATCTCCACACTGCTTCTGTTCTGCTGGTTTCCCCTTTCTGGGAGCTGTCTGCTCTTTGCCTGTCCTGCTTTTCTGTTAAGTCATTGCTGAGCATTGGCTAGAAGCAGTGAGCGAAGCATTAGCTTTATTTTCTTTTTATTTCAACTAGAGGCCCCAGTTGGAAACAGAAGTTCCCACAGCACACAGCAACAGCTTTTTATGAGCAGTGCTTTTCTTCGCACAGCTTACCAAGAAGTCAAACTGTGGCAAATCAACTCCTTCCACTGTCTGGCCCAGATCAATGTACTTCACCTGAATAAAAGGATGGCCCCTGCTGCCAAAGGATTTACTCCCAGTAGTGGTTGCAGCCCTTCATGGGCTGGATGTGCCACCCAGGGGGCTGCAGGAGGAGAGACAAAGCCACACAGCCCTCCCTGACTATCCCTTGTGCACTGGCTCATCTCTTCCATCAGCACTGCAGTGCTGAGCCCATTCCCTCTGTCCCAGCAGGTCTCTTGGGGCACAGGATGGCACTGGGGGGTTCTGGGGTGCAGCTCTGGGGTGCTGCCCCCCTCACAGCCCGCAGCTGTATGCCCTGGGCGGCTGCGTCTGCTGCATCAGCTGTGTGAGTAAGCCTCCCTCCTGCCCCAGAAACAGCCACAATCTCCTCTGTGTGCTTCTAGCTCAGAAAAGGCTGATTCATTCTCTGAAGCAGATTAATTACTTCTGCTATTTAGAAAAGGAAAAAAAAAAAAAAAGAGAGAGAAATCCTTTAGAATTGGTTGGCTTAACTTTCAACTGTGTGCACAATGCAGTGAAGTAAATCTGCTCTGAGCCACAGCAAAAAAGTTCACACGGAGTAGGAGACTGGAGGTTACAATATTTGCCTGTCATGTCAGCAGTGGGCTCTGCAATTTAGAAAGTATTTGTGAATATGTCTTCTTCTTGACTTATATGACAAATGGTGCAAATGAGAGCCTGCCATGAAGGTGAACTGGGGAACAAATGTTTTTATTCCCTGATACATTTTATAACTTGTTTCCTTTCTGGTTTGTGTCTTGCCGATGTGGCAGCTGGCTCCCTGAGTAGCTCTCATCTGAGAGCTGGCTGAGCTGCTCCGTTTCTCCCTTGGAAGGCTGGTTTCCAGTCTGCCTGGCCGTGCTCACTTGTTTATGCACTGATGGGCTGTAGTTCCCCATTTCAGAACAAGCTGTCCAATATTCATGAGTTATTTTATATTTACCCAGTCCTGAGGCTTCTTTTATAAGCCTGGGGATAAATTCTGGGTTTTGTTGTTTCCATTACTGGAAATGGACTGAACCTCCACAAACATTACCAAGCCTTAAATAAGGCCTCTATTTATCTAGAAAGGAAGGGAAGGGACTAACACAAAGCTAAATTGATTTACAAGCCTGTAATTCCCAAACCCCTGTTCCGATAACACTTGTAAGAAAGTCATATGTGTAGAGATGAATCTCTTATGAAATTATATCCTAATATTCATTTTATATTAACTTATCAGACAAATATAGTGATTTTCCTCTTGAAGATTAATGACAGCCACATGTTCAGCTGGCGTAAAGCACTGCAACTCTTTGGACCATGCAAATCTGAGGATATGATTGAACAACTGATTTCTCTGCAAAGAACAAAACAGTATCTGAAGTGATAAGGAAAAACTGAAAAAGGTTAAAATTATAATCATGAGATATTCTGCATATATAGTAAGGTCATTTTGACCAAGCATGAGACGTTTCCCATGATCCCCAGTTGGTTGGGCCATACTAAAATCTCTTCACAATAATATGAAGACTGAGCTAGAACTGGAAGGTTAGTATCTAGGAGGACAATTTTAGGTCCTCTCAAAAGAGCTGGAATGAGTACTGTAGCAAAGTGAAAGGTTAAGCCCGATAATGTTTTAGGATTACTGTGTTACAAAATAGGCTCCTCAAACTTTTTTACCCAACATTAGAGAAAATACTCTGAAGGCATCTTTGGAGTGGATTAATGCTGAAATCATGCTAAGCCAGCCTTCTTCAGGCATTTATTTTAAATGGCTCAAATGCTTAACTTGTTGAATTAGCAGCTGAGCAGGTTCTCTGATTGCCCTTGGTAATGTTCACATTCACACAAGCTTGTACGTGGCAGTATCTGGGGCTGTTCTCCGTAATGTGAGCAATAGGTGCTTCACCCATGCCATTAGGAATCCTGGCTATGGTCAGCCTTATCTGAACACAAACACTCAGGATGTTTGCTCTTCACCAGATGAGATACCAGCCCCTGTGATTCAGCAGCAGCTGAATGGAAAAGCTGATCTTGATAGAAGGGAATCGCTTTTGCAACCTGTTTGGAGAACAGCTGGAAGAGCACTTTCCCCTTCTGTACCATTCTGGTGTCTTTGTTCAGAAGGGATGTCTGTAAACATGGGTCTGGGCAGCTCTTGGGCTTAGTCATGCCCTCAACCCCTTTCCCCTGTGGACCTCCAGCATCAAACTGGTTTCTAGGCAAGAGCTACTGCCTGCCTGAAGATCTTCACCCTTGTGCAGGTGAGAAGGGTTTGTGCTTGTGATGGAAGGATACAGCTGAACCCTGGACAGGACCTGCCTGCCTCTCTCCCTCTGGGGCAGGGCTCAGAAGGTCTTTTTTCTGTAATTACATCTTCTTGCTGCTGCAGCACCAGCATGTGTAGCAGGGAGCAGTGTTCGGCTGCCATGGCACCCTTCATCCTGGCAATGCCTGAGCAGCTCCCCTGCAGCCTTAGCACGGGTGCAATATATGCATGCAGGATAAATAAACAGTAAATATTAGGCTTCTTGCCTATGCGTCGGAGCACATATATCTTTTGGAAACCTGTATGTGGGTCTGCATTCTGGGCAGAACTGCAGTTTGGGGTTTTGGCAGAGGTTTTTGTCAACACCTTTCCAAATTAAGCTCCAAGTTCCTCAAAGTTCATAGTTTAATCTCCTCAGGTGGAAGCATCCTCCCCAAACACAGGGTATTTCTTTCTTGCAGAAACTTCCAGCCAAAAGAACTGCAGAACAAATGTTATGGATGTTTTAAGCAGATCAACCCCATTTGATACAAAGTTCCTGGAAATATGCTGCTGGCAGTAGCAGTGTCCTTTATTTTTGTTATCTGAAGTATTCATCAGATAAAGACTATTTCAGAAGGCTTTTTTTTTCTCCTTTTAACATCCTCTGAAGTGAATGCGTTCAGCTGCAAAGCAATTGGAGAGCTGGTCTGTGACAAGAGAGCTGGAGGGATGTCAGTCTTCAAGGAGAGTAGAGAAATTCAGTAAGAGCCAGCTCAGAGCAGTCAGCTCTGCAGTTCCTGTCTTGCTCCTGTGATTTCCTGAGGATGCTCAGATGTCTCTGCTCCCCACAAGGGAGAAAACTGCCATGACTCTGCTCTCCCAATACCTGGGAAGGTCATCATTAGTTCACCCCATTTACATCCCAGTAGCTCTTCTGGCATTTCCTGCTGCCCCCAATGCATAAGGTCATGTTGCAAAGGCAAGATGCCTTGTGGGCATGGAGGGGATTTGACTCTCCCCCTAAATTTGTATGTCTTTACCCATGCCTAATTCCTCTTCAGTGCCATTTCAGCACTTTGTTTGACACTGGTCCTTCTGCTTACTTTACTCAGAGTTCAGTTCTCAGATGAACAGAGAAATTGAATTGTCCAAGTTTATTTCCCTAATTTTTCCCCTGTAGACATGTAGTTGTTACCACTGGCCCCAGAGGTGCCAGAGTACCCAACAAAACTCATCACAGAGATGCAGAGGTGAATTTCACACCTTGGATTCTGGAATACTGTCTTTTGAAGCTTAGCGATTTAGAAGGGAGTGATATGAGGCATTTTAGGCAGGATCACCTAGAAAGAGCCGTTGCAGCTGACCTCTGGCTGGCACAGGTTTCCTGCTAGCCCAAAATGAGCTGGGTGTCCCCTTTCCAAAACCCTTGACAAGACTTCCTTGAAAAGACACTGGCATGGGAATAAATTTGTCACAGAAACATAGAGCGGCGAGAAGACACTGATTGCTGTAATTAGGAATAATCTAATTCCTAAAGGCAAATGGGTTGTATTTATGTCTGTTTAATTGGATTCCTGAATTTTGTGGACTGGCCATGTGGGCAGTGAAGCCATTGCACTGTAATTCAGAGGCAGCAGAGTGATACTCAAAAAGTAGAGGGTCTCAGCTATGCTTTACCTAACATGGAACTGAACTCCTAGTTCTTGATGTAATCTATTTGATTTTGGTGTAGTTACTATTCAGAGGACCACCAAATCATCTGCTAGAAAATTGGGGTAAAATTTGGCTAATTTGCTGGGGGTAATCCATTTAGCTCTCTCTCTGAGCAACTTGGAAGTTCATGTCCATGTGGCCTGCAGAGGAACAGCACAGCCTGAGAGCTAGTTTTCCTGCCTTCTGATTTTCAGCCCGATTTCGCCACTTCTGCTTTTCTGCTTTTGGTTTTTTTGGGGATTTTTGGTGGGGTTCTGTTGGGTGGGGTTTTTTTTCATGTTGGAAATGATGCAACCTTTCTAGAACGAGAAACATTTCTGGAATTTCTCAGATCCGAGCTTCCAGATGAAACCTAATGGGACCTGGTTGATAACCTTTTACATTGCTTTCACGGTTTTCAAGGACAGGAATTTGAACCATTTTATTTTTTCCCCTAAAACCTGCTGTGAGCCTGGTCCTGCTCCCAGGAACCAGATTAGCGACTAATCTTTTGCAGACTTGGGGATTACACTTCAGGAGTGCATGAAATGTAAAGGGACATTCATTTGCTGTTGCAAAACCCATCCTGAATTAACAATAGTCTTGGATTGTATGGACACACCCCCAGAGTGTTTTTATGGCAGGATGGGGAATTTTGCAGAGTCATTTCCCTAGACGTTACATTGTTATGGTGAAACTGTTTTAATTAGAAAGCATGGGCAATTTGGTCTGTTAAAGGCCAACTGAATTTGGACCAAAGGGCAGACAGATCAGTGTATTTATAATTCTGGTGGAGTTGTGCTCATGTGCACAAGGGTTGAGTTTCCCACCTAAGGCAGGAAGACTTTTGATGTGGGTTCCAACTTCTGATCTGGGAGCTTCAGTTCAGGGTAGAACCTCACAGAGTGAGAAAAAAACATTTGAAGCCTAACTGCTACCCCTGAGCCAGGCAGGAGGTCTATGCTGAAATGGGCCACGTTGAAATATTCACAATTTAATCATGACTGGATTTCAGTTAACACCTCCCAAGAGGCTGAGTGGATGCATTTTGCAGCTGTGGCTCACAAACTAGTTTTCACATGAAATGTCAACCAGAAAGGCACAGAGATGTGTTCTGTAAAAAAGAGCTTTTAATGTCTTCAAAGCCTGCTCAGCCCGTAAAAACTGGGCTGGACTGAAGCTCAGCAGGACCTTAGTGGTGCCTGATGAGAGCAGAATCCTTGTCACAGAGCCCCTGTCCAGCGGACACTCCCTGAGCTCACAGCCTTTGCTATGTGGCCCCTCTCCCGGGGTGGGCAGCCTTGGGTTACAAATCCTCAATATTTAAGCTGTCCTGGTTCTTCCAGCATTGCAAAGACCCCTGAGGTCTTGCACTGTTTAAAGCTCTGGTGCTGCAAAGCCAGAAAACCCAGTGCAGCTTATGCAATATGCAAGGGGCTGTCCTCACCCACGCCCATGCTCTCCATCCCAGCACCCTGACCACCCTGCATCCTCTTTTTTCCTTCTCATTGTTTGTTCTTTTCTTTGCCAGAACATTACCCTGCTTTGGTCATTTCCCTGCTTTGAGTCACCACATGCCAGGAGTGCTTTTTCAGATTGGCAGACAGACATGGAGTGGGGGCAAGGCTCCCACCTTCCCAGCCCACGGGGAAGTGACACCCTTCCAGCCACCAGCACAGGGTGAATGAGAAGGATGACAAATGACATGCAAATGCCTTTCCTGGAGGCTACAGAAAAGTCACTTCCTTGCACCTTTCCAAAAGTGGTATTTGCATACTATCAGACACTGACATCCTGTTGAGCTTTCTTTGAGCGTGCAAATTGTAGAGACTCTCATTTGGGGATTTACACTGTGTTGACTGAAGGTTGCTTGGCAGAGGGAAGGAGAAAGGGAGCTGACTGGGGAAGGGAGGGCTCACACAACTGGTTGAGAAGTATCCTTCCAAGTGGGAGAGACAAGGGAATAATTTGGCTTCAGCTCTGAGGTAGGAATTCTTCTCTCTGACAGTTTTCTCTGTCCTCTTGGCATCCTGTGGAGGTTTTTAAAAACATCAAAAAAAAAAAAAAGGCAATAAAAGGGGTTTGGCTCTCGTATCTGCTTGTGTGACAGCTTCCCACAGAGCAGAAGCCAGGAGTCTTAGAAAGTTACCACTGCACTGTCCGTGTTGCTGGGTAACAGTTTCTATTCCTCACATGACCCCAAATGATGATAATAAATAGCATCCCAAAATGCTGAATGGTGCTGGAATTGCTGGCAGATGGAGGTGCTGCCTCTGCCTGAGTCTGTGGGCACTGGAGCAGGGGAGTCTCCAGACCCACCTTACTCCCAGTCAGAGTTTTCATGGGATCTGGACCTGAGTCCCATTCCTTTCTGGCTGGAATCAGGATGCCCCTCTGGCTCCCCTGGTCCTGCTGACAGCAACAGTGGGGAAGGACTGGGGTGAAGCACTGGTGGTCCCATTTGGTGCAGCACAGCTGGGGGCTGGCCCCATCCCTCCAGCGTGGAATCCGCTGTGACTGCCAAGGCCTGTGGCAGCATGGGAGGCTGCCCAGGGTTCACTCCCACCATGGAAAGCTCCTGGTACTGGTTTGTCCGATTGGCACTCTCACAGATAAGCCAGTTTCCCCCCCAGTGGCAGTGGCCATTACAGGAACAAAATCTGACAGCTGCACCAGTCTGGTTTAAACCTGGCTCACCACGTTAAGGGAAGTGATTATTGAGTGGCTCATGCTTAAAGTAACAAAGAGTGGTTTCAAACCCATTTGAAGCTAAGCTGGTTGAACCTCTCATATAAATAAGGATTTAGAGGCCACTGGAGATCCTGACACAAACATCCTTGAGCATCTTACTTGAGCTTGATTTGTTTGTGGTCCTGCAGCAGCCCAATGAGAAATTTCTTCATTTACCGAGGAAGAAGAAGGTGATATTTTTTTTTTTTTTTTTTTTTTTTAGCTGGTGAAGTTAAACCTGGTGTAACTCCACTGCTACCAACACATGTTGAATGGGCGCATTTACCCATTTTGTAAGACTTCACACAATTCTGTAGCTTTTATTTGCCCAGGAGAGAAAAGCTGTGCTGGCACACAGCATCCTGACAGTGGTGAATGGAACTGAATCAGAACAACATGTTTTTCCTTTATTTATGAAAGAATAAGCTATACTGGCAAAATGCATACAAATTTATACCAATATGGCCACTTTTTGTCTATGTGCTGAAGTCCTTTTGTGGGAGTTTGTTCCCAGCAGAAGCCATTGCCAGCCCTGTGCCAGGCCCAGTCAGAGTGTGGATGGCACAGTTCCTGCCCACCAGCTGCAGCAGGGTGTGTGTCCATGCTCCCTCATTTCCTAAAGATAAAGTATTCCCCATAATGGTTTGCAGCACTGCTGAGGCTACAGCCGACCTGGGCTGTGTTGTGAGAGCTCCTGTAGGCTGTGCCAAAGCAAAGCAAAGAGACCTCATGAACTTCTTCAGTGCTGAAGAGCAAGAGTGGGCACTCATTCCAAAACATTTTCATTTTTCGATCATAAATCACACATTCTGGCCTCTGATACAGGTAATCTACAGAGAATGTAGGTTTAAAGACTGCTGAGGCTACTGGCCGTGTCAGCAGAAGGATGGAGCAGCACTTGATTTGCATGCTGGGGCAAGGTCTGTTGTGCAAACCATGCCTTTGGTTTGCTTGCCTGAATTTCTCACGCTGCCCTGGGAGACTGAGAATGTTGCTGGTTCCTACAGACACTGATAGCCCCACACAAAGGGGTCAGGTTGGTGTCTAAAATAGAGATTTGTGGTTTCCCCCAACTTGTCTTGGTGCATAGGAGGATCGTTTGTTGGCTTTCATGTAGGTGACCTCTTCCGACACTGCATAGGAAAACAGCACAAATGAAAGCAAAAGGAGAGGTGAAGGAAACACATCATGCTTCCAGAAGCGATTTTGGAAAGCACAAAGCCAGGATGTTGTTTCTTTTTAGGGACTGAGTAGTCTGACATGTTGCAAAATACAAAGGCTTGGCATATTCCCAGCAGCAGAGGGAAAACTGGAACTACCCAGAAGCGAAACCTGTCATTAGCAGTCAGCCAGGCAGAACAGGCTCCTGAGTGCCAGGAACAGGCAGGGAAGGGAGTGGGGACTGAGCAGCATAAAGGAGCTTTTCTCACCCTGGCAGCCTTGTGGAGGGGAGCAGAGGACTGTGAGGGCAGCATGTGGGATTGGGACGCTCCCAGAATTCTTCAAAGGGCAGCAAGGAGCTGCTGTTCCCCCTCACTCACCAGCCCCAAAGTCCGTTCTTCTGCATAGGCAGTGGGTCTGCTCCCAAAAAAATCAGAATAGTTTTGACTGCAGATTTTTTCCCTTTCGTTTTCACTCAATTATACTTAGCTGCCCTGAGAAATCTCTTTTTACATGTCCTCCCCAGTCCTTGCTGTGATCCGTGTCATCCTGGAGGCATGTAATAATTTAGACTGAAAGCTGTGCTGTGCAGCTCTGTTCTCCACAGCTTCACAGGATGGAGGAAGTATTGATGTGCCCTGATTCATCTCCCACAGATGTCATCTCCCTAGGAGTGGACTTGAAGGACAGAGAGGCACAGAAAACTGAATCTGGGAAGCATCTGATTTAGAAAGAAGGGAGGAGGAAATTTTACAGGCCAGGTTGGATGGATGCAGGGAACATTCTAACTTTGCAAACCCAGTGATCCAAGGAGTTTGCACCATGAATTATCATGTTGCTGTTGCCACGTGCAAGAACACAAGCCCTCAGGATACCTTTATGTTTCCCAAAGGAATCTCCTAAAATTAAGAGTACTTTTACATTGATGCTGCTTTAGACCTTATAGCAACCTTCCAGTAACTGAAGGGGGCCTACAGGGAAGCCAGAGAGAGACTCTCCATCACAAACTGTAGTGATAGTACCAGGAGTAATGGGTACAGATTGAAAAGGGGGGAAAATTTTTACGGTGAGGGTAGCTAGATGCTGTCACAGGTTGCCCTGAGAGGTTGTGGATGCCACAAACCTGGCACCCAGGCCAGTCTGGGTGGGGCTTTGAGCAACCTGGTCTGGTGGGAGATGTCCCTGCCCATGGCAGGGGGGATGGGACTAGATGATCTTTAGGGTCCATTCTAACCCCTTAACATTCTGTGATTCCCCATCAGGGCTAACCAGCCTCTGAGGGTGAGAGGATGAGGAGAGGATTGCATTTAAGACATGTAGATGTGGCACTTGGGGGCATGGTTTAGTGGTGGGCTTGGTGGTGCTGGGTTAATGGTTGGACTCAATGATCTTAAAGGTATTTAATCTAACGTAAAATATTCTGTGATTCTTTTTTGTGTCTGAGAGTGTCCCCACAGCAGCAAGCACAGTCAGGTGTGCCCAGGGGAGCAGCACCCAGCCCCAGTGCTGAGCAGGCAGCTGGGGAGGCAGAGTGTGGGTGCTGCAGGCATGGTCAGACACAGGGTCTGGGAACATTGCTTCCACCATCACAGCCCCCTCTCTGTCCTGGGAAACAAAAAGCAAAGCTTCCTGTGGCCTTCTGCTGGGAAGGGGTGAGGTGTATTCAGCTGTCCTGTCTGGCTTCTCTCAGCCAACACAGTCCAAATAGCCTCTGTGAGCCAGCCAGATAGATGTGGTCCATTTCAATCCTTGTCTGTCTCACTCTGCTGAGATCATTTACCTGCTAACAAACTCCCGTGGTCAGAGATAAAAGGCAAAACCAGCAGCCCTTCAAGGATGCATACGAACATCTTTGCAACACTTTGCTTTGTGGAAAATATGGAAAGATGTTGCATTCACAATATATCACTCATATCTGTGTTTGTAAACAGATTTATTACACCATCTGCACAGTCGTATTGCCATCTCCTCCATATTCATTTCCTTTCCATGTATATAGTACAGCTCGTGTTTATTTTATTCCCTTTTTACAATTAGATGCATTAGCTACCTTTATCCTTTCCTACAAAAAGAGTGCACTCTCTGTGGAGAAGAATATTTAATCAATCCAATTTGTTCATTTTAGTGCATAAAAACACAAGCCAGGACTGTTTGGAGAGGTGCTGCCTGGTTCTGTTTCTCATCTCTTCACATCTGTGCAGAGCAGGTGGGAGGGAAGGATAATTCAGAACAAATCTGCTGGTAAACAGGATGCTCTCTCAGTACTTCCTGTCTCCTGTTGCACTGGTGGAGCTTAATTTTCAGGAATCAGCTAAGTCTAAGGTCAATAATGCTACTGTAATTTCTCTGACTTGCTGTAGCTGATACATTATAATACAAATACAACATAATGAGGTATTCATACATCTGGGAGCAAAAAGTCAGCCTACTTTGTTACCTAGCTGGATAAGAAATGTTTAGTCACATTCAAATTTAAAAAGTGATTTACTGAGTATGAACAGAAGTCCCACAAGAGAAGGGGAGCTTGCAGTTGGCAGCCACTTGTGCTGCCCCACGGGCTGACCAACACCCGGGTCAGATGGTCCTCAGTGCTGCCCTACACTGAAGGTCCAGCTTGACCCCAGCACTGCAAGGGATGGCTGGGCTCTTTGCACAGCTCGGAGGAGAATTTGACTGCAGATGGACCTCACCAGCCCCGTGACTGTAGATTTGCAGTCACCATGACTGGTGAGAGGTGTAGGATGCTGTCCCATCCCCAGGGCTGTGAACCTGGGGCAGGAAACTTTTGCTTGTCTCCTTCCAGTGAGGAAGGATTTCTCTTCTCCTTTGCATCAAGCCTAACCCACTTTCCTGGGCCTGAATACAGGGGAGGGACTGGGGTTGACTAATCCCATAAAGAATTTTACCAAGAGTGAGTAAGGGCTCTGGGCTGCAGGGAGTGATGACAAATCTTGGAAACTCAACCCTGTGCTTTGGCAGGGAGGTTTGTTTGGGGATTGGTTGGGTTGGGTTTTTTTTATGGTCCTTTTTATCACTTTTCAGCTGTACAGTGTGTTCTCAGATGGTATATTTGCCACTTCATGTTTTTGGATCATGACCATCATTTTTTCAGCTAAAAGAACAGGGAGCAACTGGGTGCTTGGCCAGCTTCTATCCCACTGAAGCAAAAGAAAACTCTGCAAGAGGGTTTCTCCAGAGCTCTCTAAATAGGTTTTTCTGTCACCATATCTTGCTATCTCTTCCACCCCTCTGACCTCTCAGTGCAGACTTTGATGCTGTGAGCTGACAGAACGTCCCACCATCACATTTTCTCAGGGAAATTTTTTGAGTGTCCTACCCCATCACACTTTGTGTCTTTCCAAAAGGCGTATTTAGGCCTGTAATATCATGCCTATCACTAATCAGTGAGCAAATCTTTTGGCTGTGTATTTGCCAAGGGGAGATTGCCAAAATGACTCGTTGGATAAAACAGAAGCTGTGCAGCTCTGCTGTGGGGAAGGAGCCAGGACCTTTCTCAATGGCACAGTCCCCAGGAAAAATCACAAGGCAGGCTTTAAAATGAGATTTTTTCCAACGAGTGTAAAGGGTCCATCCTTTATCTTGGCTTTCTGGAAAAAAAAAACTTCCAGAGATTACTTAGTTTAGATTTTTCAAGCATTTTCTCTAGTCACTGCTGGGCTAGAAAGCCTTGTGCTGAAGCTGGGAAAGGAAAATAAGAGTCTTCCATAATTCCTCCAGTCCCTTAAGTGCTGAGTTTTGGGGTCAACTGGCCCCAGGTTATTTTGAGCTCTTTGCAGCTCAGCAGCCATGGGGATCAGAGGTACTGGTGGTGTGGCAGGATGGGGAGGTAGCATCAATTTTTGTGGGGCAGTCTGTCATCTATGGGAGCTATTCAGCTTTAAAACAGAATCACAGATTCACAGAATATTCTGAGTTGGAAGGGATCCACAAGGATCATCAAACCCAACTCTTAAGTGAATGGTCCATATGGGGATCAAATCCAAAACCTTGGCACCGTGCTCTGACCAACTGAGCTAATCTCAGTGGCCAAAACGATTGCATGCAGTTTTGAAAAGGACCTGTGTTGTATGACTTGATCCCTGTGAGTCTGAAAAATAATAATCCTGCCTAAAACCATTAAAAAATGGCACCAAGAGTTACACTTGGCTTTGCAGTTTCTGTGTGCTGAATCAGTCCTGGTCTTCCTTGCTGCTGGTGGGCTGGCTGGACAGGCCACGTCCTCCAGGGAAACAGGCCATTGCTCCCCATCTCCAAAAAGCTGCTCTGCTGTTTTTGTAGCCAGCCTCCTGCTGCTGTACCTGCTCTCACAGCCTGTCAGGCTCTCACATTATCAGGCATAAACACCATGTGTACAAACATACTTGCTATTGCAGCAGACAGGAAGGAATTAAGTGAGTGCTATAAAATTAACCTCAACATCAGTCAAAAGAAACAAAAGCGAAAAAGGAACAGGGTAATCAGATGCTTTTATGAGCAGGATATGCTCAAAATGATTTCTCCATCGCATTACAAATGCTTAGAAACTGCACAGCCTCTCCAGCACAGTGAGATTTTGAAGTGGTTTAATGGGCATTAGGAGTTCAGAGCTGACAATGCTGCTTCCAACCTTATCCTTTCACTGCATGAAAATAGGTAGTGCTAATTGATTGGTGTAAATTGGCTACTTTTAAAGCTGTATTTACTGGCTTGGATGTGATACAGTCTCTCCACAAAGTCTTCAGAGCCTGAACGTAATGTATGTGGTTAAGGTGCGGATATATTGAGTTTCTTCAACAGAGGACTGGTTCAGTGTGTGCCCTGCATGCTGGAGAGCTGGGACCTGCTGTAGTTGGGCTTTCCATCCCAATTAGTGGAGAAAAAGCAGGACAGGAATACTGGATAGTTTTTGGTCAGTCCAGACAAACTTCTCACTGTCTTTTCCTTTTTTTTCAGAACAAACCATTCACAATGTCAATCAAAAAGGAAGGTGCCCACAAGAAGTGGGCTGCCCTGAAGGAGAAACTCGGACCCCAGGAGACTGACCAGTCAGAGGCCAACCTGGAAAATGCAGAGCCAGAGCTGTGCATCCGTCTCCTGCAAATGCCCTCAGTGGTGAACTACTCCGGGCTGAAGAAGAGGCTGGAGAACAGCGACGATGCCTGGATGGTCCAGTTCCTGGAGCTCTCTGGGCTGGACCTCCTCCTGGAGGCCCTGGACAGGCTGTCTGGGCGAGGAGTGGCCAGGATATCCGATGCCTTGCTCCAGCTCACCTGCATCAGCTGTGTGCGAGCGGTCATGAACTCCCACAAAGGCATAGAATACATTGTGAGCAACGAGGGCTACGTCAGAAAACTCTTCCAAGGTGAGAAGGCAGTTCCCTGCTTCATCCATCACATGCAGCATCAGGGGGGCCACTTCCCTGTTGCTCATCCTCCTGCCCTGCACCAGGCTTCTTGGAAATGGTTGGTCACAAGTGATTCATGAGATTGTTTTCTTCTTTAAAATAAAACTGCTATGAAATCACATTGCCTTTAACAGCCAGTGCTATTTCCACACAAATATTGTCATAGTTTACGAGAAGCTGGGAATAAACCCAGCCTTATCTGTATACAGGCATGAGAAGTCTTCAACCCTTTGGTTGTCAGCAGACACTTGCTATTCAGTCTTTGAGAGCCCCAAGGGCAGAGGAGAGGAACTGAAAGGGCTGGGAGCCTTGTAGCCTGTAAAGAGGAGGGAAAGTGGCGTGTTTGGACTCCGGAGAGCATGCTCTCGGAGCTGCTCACTCTGCTCCTTCTAGAAGATGGTGGGTAACACCACTTACATTCTCCTGCCATTCACTTGGCTCATCGTTAGCTTTGAAATTCATCAGGGCATCTCATAGAACTTACTGTACAGCAGTTAATGGTGCTGCTGCTGGAAGGATAACTTCTGTGCTGCTCCACAGAGATGGCAGCTGTACCCAGAAACCCTTATTAATAGCTTTTTAAAATGTATTTAGTCTGAGAGCTGACTTGCTTATCTCTTCAGTTTTGAAGTCCCCTTCCTTCCTCTTCACCCTGTGTCTTCTTAGCCTATATAAAATATGGATCTGGCATTTTTGTACTGTGAAAACAGGGGGGTATCCTGGACTTTTCAGTATTGGAGCTTCTTCATGCTCTAATATAAGAAAAATAAGACAGCCTAATACACTCCCTCCCAGCTTCCAGGGCTCACAGAGAAAGAGTAGTGCAAAAAGGGAATACATAGGGACCCGTTGGAACAACTGCTTTAACTCATATGCATATTGAGCTTTTCTGCACTAATAATACAAGTCATTAATCAAAGAAAATTGTTCATCTGCTGTTCTAGAAAATACCCATATGTGAAAATGGGAAAAATCTTGGCTGCTGTTGCAGCATGTAACTGGGACATGGAAAAGATGAATAACTACAAGCTGCACCAAAATGCCAGTGGGAGACATGTAGCATTTACTGTTCCCACTAGAAGTTACCACCACATAATGCTATTGGGATGGGATATCTGTACATTAAGATATTTCTCTTCCCATCTTCCATTGTAATGGGTCCCCTATGTAAGTCTCTTTTCTACTACTGCTCATAATCCCTATAGTAGAAGACACTGAGATTCAGAAGATTAATTTCATTATAATTTCTGTTTTGTTTTGTTTTGTTCTGTTTTTCCTACAGCACTTGACACAACTAATGTAATGGTCAAAAAGCAAATATTTGAGCTCCTGGCTGCACTGTGCATTTACTCATCAGATGGCCACTCTTTGGCTCTTGATGCCTTGGACCATTACAAGGCAAGTGTTTGGTTGGAGCAGGAGGAATGGCTCAGCTTTGATCCATGCAGAAAGATCCATGAACCACAGAAAAGGGTGTCAATAAAGTTTATTGTGCATTGTTTTGGTAAGAGAAGTAGGGGTTTATAAAGTGAAAGCTGTAGGAAGATTTTTGGGTCAGTGTAAGTCTATGATGCTGTTCTGTGACTTGTGTGGACAGATGACTGCCAACCACAAGGTGCTTTCTGGCAGCAAAAGCACCACCAGATCAGCAGAAAAAATGGTGCCACATCCACAGATTTTGCTGCCCATGAGCATGCATCAGTTACCAGAAAGCACAGAGGGTGTTTTCAGTGACTTTCTCTGCCAACCAGCCCTTGCTCCATAAAGGAGGAGTGCTGCTTTTACCTGTCCTGTGCACAGTGGGATAAACTGAAGATTTCAGATGCTAATTCCATCTGAGAGCCTGCACCACAGTTATGAGCACTTACAGCTATATAGACCATTCTTGTAATATCAGCTGTGTTACCAACAGAGTGTAAAGAACCAGCAGTATCGATTCAGCGTCATCATGAACGAGCTCTCCAACACAGACAACGTGCCATACATGGTGACTCTGCTGAGTGCCATCAATGCCATCATCCTGGGGAAAGAAGAGCTAAGAACAAGGACACAAATCAGAAACGAGTTCATAGGTAAGGATTTTTGTTATACCTTTCCCTGGTGAAAGTCAGTTACCAAATGGGGTTTTTTTCAGGTGTATCCATAAGGTGCCTGAAGAGACTGGGGAGCAAAACTGCAAATACTAGTTTTCTTCTTTCTTTTGACCTTTATTCTCAACAGCCTTTCTGTCAACAGATTTTTTTAACTTTTCTGCTTTCCCATAGGTTTGATCTTTTCTGGAATCCCAGCAGCACCATATCACTTGAGCTTCTTCAGAACATTTCTATAACCAATCATCTTATGTGGCCACATTTCCATATATAGCAACTACTTGTAAGAGTTGATAAAGTTTCTTCAACTCTGTGTCTACTCAGTTGAGCCACAGAGGCTGTCCCATGGCTCAGAAGTTTTTTCCAACTGCTAGAATCCCAGGCCCCTAGGTACCATTGTTGGGATTCACCTCATACTGAGTTGGTGAGCCTGGGCTCCGTTTCTCTCCAGAGAGATCAAGGAACATTTGACCCTCTCAGACTGATTTTAGGTATCTAATTTGGACTGAGGTCGCTCGTGCTGCAGAAGTGCTTGTGTCCCTCAGTAACCCCAGGGGGATTGTGCAGTGGTTCACACAGGTGCTGCAGATGTGTGCTGTGGTGTCTCATCATTTACCAGATGACGCTATCTACTCTGATCGATCCATCTGGAGATATTTTCACTTTTTCTCTCTGCAAAAAGTGTTTATGAGCATAGCAAATATAAAGATCATAACAAATAAGTACCAAGTGGGTCATAATGCAAATATATCTGTTTTTTTCACTTGCCAGGGCTTCAACTATTGGATGTTTTAGACAAGCTAAGGTAAGGATCTCTACTTAATTTTTTTTTTAATGAGATTTGCAGTGAAGTAGCTGTGGAAACTTAATACTTATCCAACCTTCTGTTGTGTGAAGTGCAGTGTGCCTGGGTGGAGTGGACCATGCTTGTATGCACCCAGTCCATGGGAGCTAGAGGCATTTGGCCAGGGTTAAGATGCTCTTGCCAACCACAGTGTCACGGGGATAGCTGTTGGCACAGATGGCATGCACAGAGGCCCTGGGCAGAGATGGAGTAGCAATGTCCTCATTGAGGCTGTGTCAGACTGAATCTGAAGCGATGCTGTGGGCTCACTGAGCAGCTCACTGTTTTCAACACCACTTCACTGCTGCTGTTGGTCCCAGAAGCATCCAGCTAAAACAATTTACTAATGCATATCTAAATGTAATTTTAAAATTATGTTCTATCAGAAACATCTGTGATAAATTCTAGAATGCAGTCTATGTGAGTTGCAATTATCTGTGTAACTGGAATTGCTCCATCCAACACCATAAAAATTAAAGAAGATCCTTTAAAAGTGCAGCAGCTGTAAAATTCTGACACTGAGTGGTCTTGAGAGTGCTGAGAAAGTCAGCTTTAGAGTGTCTGTGTTTTTTTAAAACCAGTTTTGAGTAACTGAGAAGGAGGTTTTTCAAATAGAAACATCACTGGAATATTTTCAATTAGTCTTGACTTCAGGAAAATAAAGGCGGTGGCCTGGTTCCGAAAAGGTCAGAATGCCACTCTGTTGTTACAGCTCCAAGGAGAATTCCATAGCAAGCCTATCCTGGGCCAGGTTATGCCATGAGAAATCCCATTCCTTTGTATGTGTTGATTGTAGGAAGAGGTGCTTTCAGTTCAAGGAAGGATGCACTGATGGCATCTCATCCTTTATAAATAAGGCAGAGTTGGGTACTTTGAACACCAACTGGCTGAGTCTGAGAGCCAAAGAGGTAAAAGCCTTTTAACAAAAGCAATCATCTGAAAATTAGTTAAGGGCTCTCCAATGAAAACAAATGCTGTAATATTGCAGAGACATCGAGGAGGAGGATCTGCTTATCCAGTGTGACACATTTGAGGAGTTCAAAGTAGAGGATGATGAGGAATTATTAAGGATATGTGATGGGATAAACATGAATGATCATCATGAGGTCTTTTCATCTCTCTTCAATAAAGTAAGTTGCCCCTCGCATGGGGTGCGAGGTCACACAATGGCAAAGTTAATCCACGTTGCTCAGAACCAGCCTTGCTGTGACAGGAGCTGCTCTGTCTTCCAGGTGAGCCGCTCTCCAGTCTCTGTCCAGCTGCTGTCCATCCTTCAGAGCCTGCTGTACTTGGAGCCGTCTCATCACTCCAGCCTCCTGCTGTGGGAGTCCTTGGATGCCGTAGTGAACAGAGCCCTTTTACTCGCCAATGACAGTAAGGATGACACAACCTTCCAGCCTTGCACACTCCTCTTGTTTTCCCTTGTCCCATAAAAGTCTTTCCCCAATGTGCAAGAAATAATCTGTGGGACTTAGTAAGAGCTGAACAGAAGCTGGGACAAAGCTACACCTTCTGTATAAGGTCAAGTGAAGTTTATCCATGTGGTTGGCCACATTTCGCAGTGGGTTTAGGATTCCCAGTCTTGTTTTAATGGTTAATCCCTGAACTTTGGCTCATGGGAATCTGTGGGAATCTCTCCTCACTGGCATCCTGCCACTGGTGCTGGCCTGTCTTGCTGGCAGGCGTGCTTAAAAGTGTTTGTGGGCTGGGCACATGGGAAGGAAATTGCCTAGAAGCCAAAAGTGTAGTTGTGTAAAGTGACACCAGGAAGAGGGCTCTCCGTGGCTCCAGATCTGCTGCTTGGTGAGGGTTGAATAGCATGAACCAGCCTGTGGGGCTCATTCCCCTCCCTGACCTGACTCGTTTCTCTAGTACAAGGGAACACAGTTGAAGAAGTCATTGAGAGGCTGCTGTCTATCAAAAAACATCCAAACAAGCAAAAGCGAGCTGAAAACCGCCTGTCTGGGAGCGCAGCGGGAGGCGTCCAGGGTGAGCCTGAACCGTGTGCACGTGCAGCTCGGTGTCCAGCAGGATCATCAAACCCCACCAGGCCACCAGCAGCATCCTCAGGGCCACAGGCCAACGAAAACAAGATCTCATCCTGCCAGTTCACAGCCTGCTGTGCTCTGCCAGAGAAGTCTAACCCTCCCTCCAACATTGCCCCAAACCCGGCACCTCCAGCCCCACCACCTCTGCCCTCTGGCACAGCAGCCATGAACCCCACATCCCCCATGACAAATACACCTCCAGCCCCTCCTCTCCCTGGCATCCCTCCACCTCCACCCCCGTTGCCTGGCATGGGGGGTATTCCCCCTCCT
>VXBQ01010235.1:825162-876642 GCA_013400175.1 Phainopepla nitens
CATTGCCTGGCATGGGTGGCATCCCTCCCCCTCCACCCCTCCTTCCTGGCGTGACAGGAGATCATATAGAAGCCGTGGTGGCCTCCCAGTACAGCTGCCCCCTTGGCTTGGGCAGGCCTCCCCACAAGCCAGTGAAGACACCAACGCTTAGAATGAAGAAGCTGAACTGGCAGAAGCTGCCCTCCAACGTGGTGAGAGGTGGGTGCTTCTGGCATAAAGTCACTGCTGCTTTAGGGGTGCTTTACACTACTGCTTTTGCTTCCCAGGGGAAGAAATGCTATCTTAAAGTTTGTCAGACGTGGTTGACTCCATTTAGATACAAAACTTCCCTGATTTCCTTTACTTTTGACCTACAGATCTTATATGAAAATGACATTAAACTACTAATGTAATAGTAACTGTTCCAACTGAATTAGTACTTTGGAATAGCTTGTTTATAACTAAAATACTTTGAACTTAAATGAAGAGAAAGGGATGGGAATATTTTCCAAATTCACTATGACGTGCCTTTGATCAGTCTCTGATCTGAGTTCCCCAAACTTTTATTACCCAGCTCATCTTTGCTTGTATCTGGGTATATTAAAGTCATGAGTAAGAGTGCATGTGAGGATCACATCACGTATCTCTTGATTTTTGGGTTACATTTCCCTCTACTAGTGGATTCAAAGTGGAGCATGAAATGTGAGAAGAAGCTCAGACAAGCTGTGTCAGCTTTGTCCTAGACAAGTAAGGCATCCACTGCATGAAAG
The DNA here is from genome assembly GCA_013400175.1 of Phainopepla nitens. Taxonomy (NCBI): domain Eukaryota; kingdom Metazoa; phylum Chordata; class Aves; order Passeriformes; family Bombycillidae; genus Phainopepla; species Phainopepla nitens. The sequence goes on from VXBQ01010235.1 coordinate 825,912, forward strand.
TAGGGAGAGGTGAAATGTAAATAAGGCATGCCTTCAATCACAAGAGGAGTAAAATGTTGGGATTATTTCAGTAGATGATTCTACAGGCATGTTAGGGTGATGATTTTTTTTTAAGATATAAAAAAATGCAGTAGAAATTAATTCAAGCAATCCTGTAGCCAGCATTATACTAGGAGAATTGAGTATAAAATGAAAAATGAAAAAGGACACAGAAAATGCCCAAGTTGTGCCCTCTGTTGGGGCCTCCTTAGCCCTCTGTCCAACAGTCCCTCTGTTAGGATGCAAGGAAGCAAAAATAATATCAACCGGGGGACCAGAAACGAAATGTCTGAGGTCCTTGTCATGCTGATCCAGTTTGCCCTCCATGGAGGAAAATGCACTTTTACAGGGAGGGATGGGGCTGTACAGCCTCTGTGTGCCCAGTGCTGCCTCCTCTTACCAGGTTTAATTGCCCTCCAGGCCCTTTGGATCCTACCTGTGGCACTTGCCCCTCCTCAATAATGACCATTTATCCAGGACTAATATGTCTGTTCTTATTTCATTCATGTTCTGACGAGTGCCCCTGCAAGCAGCTCACCCGGCCCCAGGCACCAGGAGCTTTCAGCTGTCCCTGCAGCCTGTCTGAACACTTTGTCTTTCTTTCAGAGAGCCACTCAATGTGGGCTTCTGTGAGCAGCAGCAGTGAGGAAACGATAGAGCCCAACTACAGCAGCATCGAGCAGCTGTTCTGCTTCCCACAGCCAACCCCCAAGGAGAAGACAGCAGCACCAGTGAAGGCAGAGCCGAAGGAGGTGAGGAGGCCCCCCTCATTTTTTCGAGTAAAGCTCCCTGCAGACAGCTCATCTAATATGAGATATCTTCTTTTTTTTTAATGAAGATCACATTTTTGGACTCCAAGAAAAGTCTCAATTTGAACATATTTTTGAAGCAATTTAAATGGTAAGATATGGCCAGTTTTCGTGACAGTTGACAAAACTTTGAGCAGGTTTTGCAGTATCTGGAAGGTCCTCACAAAATCTGTTCTAGCCAATGTGCTTTGGTGGTCCATGCTACTAAATCATCTGAACATGCCCCATTTTGTCCTACACTGTCTTTAAAATACTGAGTTTAGGAGTTTAATTATGTTTTTACATACAACTTCCCCATATTTTGGTAAAGGAGTTACATCTCCATTTTACAGATAAAGATGGGGCACAGGCTTTTAGGGCAACATAGACTGTGAGATACACCTGGAGGTCAAATCTCTCCTCAAATCAGGGCTAATGGACAAATGAAGAGTTCAATTTTCTTCTAAGATAAAAAAAATATTCAGAGACAGGATCGCAGTTTCAGGATACATCTCTGGCCTTGAGTCATTTGATCAGGGCCAGAAATAAGATTTGGGTCATAGCAGGGATCCAGGTCCTGATTCTAAGTTAATTATGAGGAGATACCTTTCCTTTTGGATTATTGTGACTCTTTACTAGGGAAAGCACAGAGTGCTCGCACAGATAAATCTCTTGGTAGTGTGTGATAGTTGAAAAGTGGTCTTTGGTTGATGGCTGACTCTGCTCCTCTTCCCTGCAGCTCCAATGAAGAGGTGACTGCCATGATCCAGAATGGGGACCGGACCAAGTTTGATGTTGAGGTTCTGAAGCAGTTGCTGAAGCTGCTGCCTGAAAAGCATGAGGTCAGGAGGAAAACAGTACCCTTGGTTCACAGAGCTGAACACATAGTGCAGCCCTGCAGTCTTGATTTTTTATTTCTCATTAGATAGAAAACCTGAAGGCCTTCAAAGAAGAGAAATCAAAGCTAGCAAATGCAGATCAGTTCTATCTTCTCCTCCTCCAGATTCCCAGGTAATTTTGTTGGTCATGAACTTCAGCCCAATCTGTTTCTTTATTTACCTCTGGGAAGTTTAAGTTTCTTCATAGGAGCCTCACAGACCAACACTTACGGATATAACTGGTGGATTCCTTCTTGGAGCTGTCCCTTTCCCTGTTACCCTTAGATGAAGGGCTCTTCCTGATTCAGCACCTCCTCTCCCTCTGAAGCAGCAGAAGCTGGCCCAGTCTCAGGGTCAGATCTGCCCAAGGAGGCTCCCTAACTTAATGAAAGGCAGTGCCAAATGCCCAAGAAGGGGAAACTCTTCTTTCTGCTGATCACAATGCATCAGCAGAATCTACATCCCTGCTGGTCCTCAGGGCAAGCAGCGGCCCCTTGTGTCCCTCCCCAGGCCACACCAGTGGTTTGGTGTGGATGTGGCTGACAGCAGTGCTGTGGAGTGGCATGGGCTTGCTGGTGATGTGGGAAGGGGCTGTGTGCTGGCTGAGATCCCAGTGCCTTTATGCTGTGAATCCATCTCCACCCTTAGCTACCAGCTGCGCATTGAGTGTATGCTGATCTGTGAAGAGACCACCGTCGTGCTTGACATGATTCAGCCCAAAGCTGAAGCCATCCGGAGAGCCTGTGAAGGTATAGATAACCTGAACTTATTTCTGGATCTGATTTAAGACAGGAAATTTTAACCCCCACAAAACTTCCTTGGATCTTTGCAGTGTTACCCCCAAAACTCCCCTGGAGCTCTGCAGTATTACTACCCAAACCCCAAAGAACTCCTGTGTGGTCCATTCACTGGTTTGCTGCGAATGGGATGCAACTTTAGGTATCTCCACTGATGGTCAAAGCCCTTAACAGGACCAAAGATAATTTTCTCTTACCCTCATCCCTTTTTTTCTGCAGCAGATGTATTCCTCTGGAGCACTTTGAAAGGTGAAGTGCTGGAAGTTCATCAGCCCTTTCAGAGGAGCTGAATTTAGACAGCAGAGCTGGCCCTGCTGCAGCTAATTCATCCATCCAGCATTATTTCCCAAATTAAGAACTTATACAGCAATTTTCTCTGCTGCCAGAAAAGCCTACCCCAAACTTCCTACAAAAGTAGCAATGCTTTAGTATTTCCCTGCCTAGAAATGGAACCAGAAGAAAAAGGTTGTTATTTTGGGTTATAAATTGCTGATGCTCCAATATGGTGAGTACACAGAGAGTTTATGCAATAGATTTTGGCTTCCTGTGGCAGAAACCTTTGGTCTCACTCCTCTGAGAGCTGTATGCTCTTCTTGGCACTATCAAGTGTCACCTGGCTTACTTACCCCAACTCCTGCTGGGTGTTTCTCCAGCTGGCATTACAGCTGTCTGCTGGGATAAATTAAAGCTTCCCTCGAAGTGACTTCCCAGCAGCCCAGTTGTTCTTTTGGAGCTGTTCCTGCCTCAAAGCTGAGTGCTTCAGAAAGCACAGCACTGCAGCACCCTGTTGTAAGAGCAAGGACAGGGACTGTACTCTTCATGCCTGGTCGATAATCACCTCTACCATGAGAGACCAGGAAGATGGACACGTGTCTGGTTTTAGCAGCTGGCAGGTGATCATAGGGCAGTCAGAACTGGCTTCACAGCACAGCTAAATGAAGTTGGCAAGATTAAATTTGCAGCCCAGTTACCCTTGCCCACACTGGGAAACTTGCAAGGAAGTCAGGACTTGATTACTGTTAGTGAGAAGGGCCCAGCTCCAGGTTATTGCCATTAGGAAATGAGAGACCAGATGTAAAGAAAGAAACATAAGTTAACAAAGACTTTTACAACCTATGGAACTGAATATACATAGAATTAGTTTCTCTGCATTGGGCAGCAAAGCCAAAATACCAAATTTTTGATATAGTGGAATTCAGAATCCCAATTTCAATGCAGTTTAGGAAATGTTCTGGTGTAACAGAGGGTTTTACTTTAAAGTCACGTATGTTTTTCAGATCTTCTGACAAGTCATCGCTTGCCAGTCTTTTGTCAACTGATTCTCAAAGTTGGAAACTTCCTGAACTATGTAAGGATTTTTTTTGTCTTCTCCTCCCCCCATTACAGTCTGTGAATGATCTCCTTTAGGGATGTAATTTGGATGGACACAGGAGTTACATCTGCTTTCTTTCTCTCTTGTAGGGGAGTCACACAGGCGATGCCGATGGGTTTAAAATCAGCACTTTACTCAAACTAACAGAAACCAAAGCAAACCAAACCCGCATTACACTGCTCCACCATATTCTGGAGGTACCACTGCCAAGTCCTGCACAGTAGGGAAGAGGGAGGGTTTTATCACAGATGAAACATTTGTCCTACTCTACTGTTGGCTAATGTCACATGCTCATACTCATGTCCTCCCTTGCAAGCCCCAGAGTGTCACAAGTCAGGAGCATTTGAATCACTTCAGTGATTCTGGTGGAGGCTGCTTGTGGGCACTACTCCTTATTTTAACACTTGCTCTGCTTCCCTCCAGCATCCCTTCCCACAGTGTCTGCAACTTCCTTTCATATTTGTGCAATCTGCACATCAGCAGCTGCAAACTACAGAGCACAAAGCTGTCCTTGCTCATCTGTACCCATTCATTTCCGGCTTTCCATGGATTTCCCCTTTTTCTCCAGACTGTGCTCGCGCTTTTCATGCTTCTCTCCAAGCCCCATGGCTTTCCTATTCCCTGCAATGCTGTTCTTATCTTTTTTCTCCATGCTCTGCTCTGCCACCTTCATTCATCGATGTCCCTCGGTTTCAGTTACGCATGTTCAAGCCCCGCTTTAGCTGGCAGTAGCTTCAGCAAGGACAGCTGTGAAAGTAAAGAATGCAAGATTCAAGGCCTTTTAGAAACCTTCTGGGACCATAGAAAGTGTCAGATTGCATCAAACCACAGTTCTGCCTCCCTCCATGCTCAAGAAGATCTCTGCTTTGCTTTGAGCTATGAGAGTTTCTCAGGGTTCAGCACTCTTCTATGTCTTTATAGCCAGGGGAAACGCCTTTCCTCTCTCAATGTGCAAGCTACAGAGAGGTGGGCAGTAGCAGAACAGAGCACAGTCATCCTTCCTGGACACTTCTGTCCAGCCTCCCCTCAGCTCCTGACACACACCAAATAACACTTCTTTCTCTCTTCCTCTTCAGGAAGTAGAAAACAGCCACAAGGACCTACTGGAACTGCCAAAGGATCTTGAATATGTTTCAAAAGCAGCAGGGTAAAATTGTGTGTCACTTCCTTTGAATTAAAAACAAAAATAAATCCCATGCACATCAACAATGTACCAGAAATTAGGACACACACAGCTGGTATAGAGATTAACAAGATGGCATCTTAGATAGTTTTAAATGAAAGATTTGGTTGATGAATGTTGAAAGCCCTTTAATATATAATAATTCTACTACAGCTGGCAACACTTAGGACTGAAATTTGCAGAGCAGTCAGTTAAAACTGCCTCCCAGACCCTTCTGAAATGCACACTGCCTTTGTGGTGGCAGGAGCTGGTAAAGGCCAGCTACCCAGAAGTGTTTCTGAAGTACCTCCAGGCAGGGAAAGTGAGCTAATGCTGAGCACAGCGGGTGGAGAACAGCCTTTTGAATGGGTGGACATTTTTTAGCATTCATCTACCCAATACCAAAATTGTAGGTAGGCCTGGCAGCCTTTCCATAAGTACTGTGGAGGGAAGCTGTTTTGCATGAGTTTGGACTGTATAGAGAGTTCAGAGCACGGGTTCAGTTCAGTGAAGTGGTGGGAAGCAGAAGGGTGACCAAACTACCAGTTCAGACTTGTCTGCTCCTTTGTCAGCTCAAGATGCTGGAGTGTCAACTAATGGCAGGGTTCTGTGTGATTTCAGAATTAATCTTGATATTATACGCATGGAGTCTGGTACCAATTTAAAGAAGTTGCTGGAGCTTCAGCGGAAAGTGTTATCATCAAATGAGGATGTGAAACAACAGTATGAGAAACCCATCCAGGTCAGTAATGGAGCTACCTTAGATCTCCCCCATTACACACAGAGAGGTGGTGCATGGTACATCTGCAGCTGAGGAGCCTCATGAGAGGGGAGAAAATACTGCCACAAGATATGCTCTCAGATTTGGAAATAGACTGCAATGCCACACAACCCAAATGTGCATTTTCCAGCTGCACCCCAAACCTAAAAACCTTTGGTGAGGCCATTTCTTAGGGTGTGTGCCCCAACTGCTCTGTCCAGGCTTTTGTATGACTCCTCACTTTAAGAGAAGATGGACACATTCTATGTGGATCACCCGAGTGAAGCCCTTTACTTGGGATTAAGCTTTGCATGGAGCTTTCCATGTCTTGCTCAAGTGACCCCTGTAAACTGGCACAGCACAGTTGTCAAGAGTAAAGATCATCTGCAAATCTTCATTTCTTACCTGCTTCCCGAGAGCTCTGCTGCAGATAAAAGCCAGGACCCAGGCCTGCTCTAAGCTCTAATCCTTCCTCTGTGAGTGCACTTCACTCTTTGTCCTCTGGATGGTGTTTTACTGTGTGCATTTATTGCGTTTCAGGACAGCATTGATGCTTCCCGAAAGCTGGAAGAAGAATTTGAAACCATTGAAAAGAAGAGAGAAGAACTTGCAAATTATCTCTGTGAAGACCCAAGCAAGTTGTCCTTAGAGGACATATTTAGCATCATGAAGACCTTCAGAGATCTCTTCATCCGAGCCCTGAAGGTTGGCATCTGCACACAGGATGCTGATGCCCTAGTGCTGGCAGCTGCCTCCACTCTGATGGACAGGGGTGGGATGGGCACCCAAATCCAGGGGAGAGCCTGGTCACAGCCCCCTCCTTTTGGCACATGGCCTCAGGTCTCCCAGTGAAGCAGTGTGTGATCCCTCCTCCACTGCAGCCTCATGCAGTTCTGGTGCTGCTTGGCCTGGCCCAAACACCAGGGATTTGTGATTTTGGTGCAACTTTAGCTACCATCACAAAGACGCTTTTGGGCCAAGTGTGCAAGTTTTAGAAAAGGGGACACACATTTTAGAGAAGGGGACACACAAAACTTAACCCTTTGCTCCAACCTGAGCAAACTGGCTCAGAAGGGGGATATGCAGTAAAAAAGCCCCCTGTTTGGAAAAAACTGTGGCTTCAATATCTCCCCTTTCACCTCAGCTAGATGTCAGGCAGGTGAGCACACTGCAGGTAGCTGTGTGAGGCATATCACCGCTGCCACCTCCAGCTGGGACATGGCAGAGTCCTGGCCAAGTCAGCGGTCTCCTCTCACCATTTTGGTAAGACAGCCCTTATTCCCAATGCCCATTTTATTTATTGCACAGGATGAGGCCAGAATTTCTCTTCCTTCATCTATAGATCTCCTTTCTCTTCATCAGCCTCCCTAGCAGACATTTACCCAACCTTCTCATGCCACTGTTACCTCAATGCAGGAAAACAAGGACAGAAAGGAGCAAGCTGCCAAAGCAGAGAAGAGGAAAAAACAGCTAGAAGAGGAAGAGGGGAAAAGACAGAAGGGAGAAAATGGAAAAGTCAGTGAGTATCTGAAATGGCTTCAAAAAATAGAGATGGAGCCATAGGAGCTCTTTGCTGGTCCTGATTTAATGGACCAGTAGTGGTAATTTATTTTGTAGGTTTCCAGGTGCTGGCTGACTAAAGGCTTTTAGGGGTCTTCCAGCCTTAGCTAAGAATTGACTTTCCACAGTTGCAGCTGGGCAGAGAAGTTAATTTTAGGTTTGCTGACTGAACAGCAAAGAAGAAAGAAAATCACCACAAATTAAAATTTTCAGTTAACTTTTTCAGTTTCTAAACATAACTTTTGAATCCCAAATCTAAAAAGAAACATTTGACTTATCCACCATCCAAGGTCCCCATATACACTTGAATACTCTTTACCACAGTTGTCCCGAAAATCTTGCATGTTACTTAAATATGCTTTCTTCTGGATGAAAATGACAGACTGAAAAGTCTAGTTGGAAGAAGCTGAGAGGAAAGAAAAATCAAAATTTTTTTTCCTCCAAAAAAAAAAGATTCCCACCAACATAGATGACAAACAGGGAATATTTCAAGGTCGTGGTACAACCAGGGACATGTCCAGGCAGAGCTAGTGCCAGGCTGTAGCACAAAGACTTGGGAGCAAATCCCTTGTCTTCAGCCAGGATGCGCTGCTGTGGGATCACGGAGCACGGGCTGCTCCCAGGCCTGGGGTAGGTGCCTTGCTGCTGCCCAGTGGCTGTGTGTGCTGGGACAGCAGTAGCCACCTCCAGCAGTGGCATCACTGCAGTCTCCTCCTGCCCTGTCTCATGGGCAGATTTAACACCCATCTCTCTCTCCCCCCAGTCAAGAAGGGGCTGATGAAGCAGGAGGAGGTGTGTGTCATCGACGCCCTGCTCGCCGACATAAGGAAAGGGTTCACGCTGAGAAAGACAAAGAACAGACACGAGTCAGATGCAGTTCCTAAACCCTCGTCTGCAGAGAGCCCGGAGGAAAGCCAGTCTGGTAAGGACACAGACCTGACTGTACCTGCAGCTATTCATTCCCATCTGCCTCTGAGCCTGAGCCAAGCACACACCAGCAAGAAGCCTTTGTGTTTGCATTTGGGGCATTTTATTTAAGAAAGCTTTGCAGCCAGTGCCAAGGAGAAGATGAGCGGAGAGCTTTAAACTGTTGCTAGCCAGGTCTGTCACAAAATTAGCAGGAATTTGGAGCAGCATGGCCCTGCAGCTGTGTTGATAAACCTACTGAGGTGCTTGGCCCATGTATCAGCCGTGGCACCATGCTGATAGGGCGCTGCTGTCATCTCCACAGAAGTCCCCTCTGTGCTCTCAAGTCTCAGTAGCACAGTGTGTTTCTGCCTTGGGGACTGCTGTATTGCATCTTAGCCTACACTTGGGAGACTGAAGAAGCCCTTTAAAAAAGATAAGAAACCCTATTTGCAGAAGTACCCAACTCCTTTAGGTGCTTGTGAGGAGACAGCCCATGGGTTTTGCTTATCTTTGGTCTCTTGACCTCAGTGTCAGTGCAGTTAAGCAAGTCCAAGGATATTGGTCTATCCATGGCTCTCCTAGACCTGCTCTGTAAGGGCAGTTTAAAGCTGGCTAATGGGTAGCCTTGGAGTCCTCACACAGCCAAGCCAGCAGTTCAGCCTGGTCCAGGACCTCACAGGCAGGTTCTCTCTTCCTTATGTAGACTTTCAGGCTTCCTTCCAAGTCCTGGACCTTCCATGGAAATCAGCCATTTTGCAGCAAAGACATATTGGCACCTGCTGAAAACAAATCAGGGGCTTTGCTGAACTGGAGCCTGGGAGTCCAGCTGGGGTGACCACATGGTATAAGGAGGGGAGGTACAGGGAGGATAAAGTGGTGCTGCTCTGCACAGCTGCCTTAGGGTCAGTGCTCCCTCCACAGGCAGCTGCTAACCTGAAACCTCTGCAGGGTAGGTGCATCTTGGCTGATTCCTGGTGAAACTGCAGCTGTGGCTGGTTGTGTGTTTTCTGTTTAAAGGAAAGAGCGTTAAGGATCCGCAAGCAGCAGGGAGGCAGATTGATGACAACACCAAGCAAAACAAGGATGATCATCCCTCAGAAAGCACTCCTCCCTCAAGCACTGCCCCGATGGAGACAGGTGGAGGCGTTACAAATGGTATGGCTTTGGGCCAGGAATTATCTAAAAACAGTGCTGGAGGAAGTTTGTCACTGGAGTCCCAGACCAAAAGCCCCTCAGTGAGCATGGTGGAAGCTGATGGAGCCAGTCAGACCATGCTGGGCCCCGGGATGGAGATGGAGCAGGCAAACAACGTGGAAAGCCTCCAGCCCAGCACAAAGAGCGGCTCCTTTGCCTTCTCTGTGGCTGACATAGGCACAAGGATAAGCTTTGTGAGCAGCAGTTCAGCCTCTGCTCAGAGAGACCAACCCAGCTGGACTAATGGGTCCATGTCAGGAGGCCAGGACAAGGAATGCCCAACTGATGGCTCAGAGAATGCTCAGTCTGCTCCCTGCAATGAGGCTCAGCGGGCAGATTCAAAAGAAATGACAAAGGAAAATGAAGACCCTGGTACAGACTCGCTGTTGGACACCTCTCAGGACAAGTCCTTCTCAGAGGAGCCGGCCACTGACTCCTCTTGTTCAGCAACACTTCCCCCAGAGCAAACTCACAGCGACAGGGAAAAGCAGAGGCCATCGGGGAAACGGAAGAAGAAGAAGAGGCACAGCAAAAGCTACTCAGGTAACCTATTTTATAAATAGTTTTCGGGGCTGACTTAAATGTGGGAACCTTCCTGATATATTTGTATACACCTGTTTCTTTCTTTTCTTGCCCCCTGCCCCTAGAGTCACACTGTTTCATGCAGCTATTATATTTTTTAAACCTGAAAGAGCTTTAAAAAGAAAATCACAAGCATAGTTCATTCTGGTGACATGTATAAGTAGTTTATAAAGCAGTAATGATGAATCAATAATTAAAAAGCCCATTACACATACGCAGTAAAGATGGCAATAAACACATCTGTCAAGTGTGCTAAAGACAGCTACAAGGCACAGTTATGTGCAAACAAGAGCTCCAGTGGGCTCCAGAGCAGTGATTAAGAGCAGTTAATACAGGGTACTTAATCAGCAATCACCCCCTCTGAACTACTTATAAACACATAAAAGCAGCAACACCAATGCTGCCTTGGGGTTGTTTGCTTTTTCCCCCTCATTGCAACAGCATTTTGCCTGACAACTTGCCCCAGGGGTACTTTAGATGGCTTCTAAACATTAGGCCCTCAAACCATGGGTGCAGAGGGAGGGGGAAAGGTCAGTCACTGAAAAGATCATCCTGCTGATGCTTCCACTAAGGATTGATCCTCCAGCTGGGCTGCTCTGCTGGGGCTGGGAGGGAGCTCAGCTTCTGGAACCATAAGGCCCCCTCTTCATACCAGAAGTCCTTAACCAGTTCCAAACTTGGGAAGAGTGTCCAAGTCCTTTAGATCCTACCACCCTTGGGTGGGTACCTTCATCCTAAACTGGAGGTGCCTTGTAGGGAAGACAGATGGGTCTGTCAGCCTTTAGAACTTACTATATACTTTCCAAAGCCTGCTTCCTTCAAGACCCTGAGGTCAAACAAATGGGCAGACAAATGGGAAAGTCTCTTTTACCAATGCTTGATGTTTTTCCTTTCAAGGAGGGTGGAGGAGAAAGGAAAGGAGGGTTTGAATACCCATTGCTGAGAAAGGCAGCATAGGTTGAGCAGCTACCACAGACTGACTTACCCTTTTAATGCAGCATGCCCCAGGGTTGTAGTTATTTACATTTCTAAACATGTCACTTTCCCCTAGTTAAAAATAAGCCATGAATGAGAAGTAATCTCCTGTAACAGTAGTTCCCAAACTTGCTTCTCAGGAGAAGCAGAAGCTGCAGCAGTGGGAGCACCCCATGCTCACAGCCTAAAATTAGGACTTCTGGCTTAAGAACTGACCCCAGCCTGCAAAAGCCACAGGGTTCCCTGAGCATCCAGGGATGGCATCAAGGGGATTGGAACTAGATAATCTTTAAGGTCCCTTCCAACCCAAACCATTCAAAGATTCTATGTTCTTAGGAACCTCTCTGCTACTAGACAGTATTTTCATCATAAAAAGCTCCCTGTTGTCACCTTGGCCTTGCCATGATCAGATATATTTAGTGTCTCTCTTTTGTTCAAAAGCAGAGGTTGAGACTGATACTGGAGATAATAAAACAAAAAAAGATTGTGTGGCACAATGAGGTATGTAAACTTACAAAGGTGTTTTTTTGTGAACTAACCACAACACTGGAACTTCACAGACCTAATCAGTATTCAGCATATCACCTAAGCTTTTTGTCTTTGTGTCTAATCACAAACACATGTGAAATAAATTTGTTACTCTGATTTTTACTCTCCAGGGTGTCGATCTTGTGTTGAGTGGAGTCAGTGCTGATCTCCATTCAATGCAGGGTCACAGCCCACATGTTTGTCCTCTGTGTCAGCAGCAGCCAAACTGCTTCTCCCTGCAGATAATTAAAAGCCATTATTCTAACCAAACAATCAAACTTCGTGTGATGAACAAAGTCCTTGCTTTGATCACATTATTTTCTCAAAAACTGTAAAAATGCAATTTCAGTACCTACCTCCAGCAAAGAACTGGAATTCAGAATTTGGTTTGCTTGTGGGCAACCACTTGCTATAGCACTGTTTAAATATGGGTATCTGGAAAAGGGAATAAAACACTGGATCCGGGGGCAAATTTTACTTGGGGCAAGATACCAGCTCTCACTCACAGCTAAATTTGACTCCAGAGTTGCACACAAGTTCCCTGCATCCTTCAGTGATGCTGGCAACATACGGTTGCCCCTCAAAAGAAGTTCCAGGATGAGACTTTCATTTGTAAAACTTCCCCTGTTTTTACAGGAAGTGGAAAGAAAAGCAAGAAAAATAAACAATTGAAACACCCACTGTACTGAAATTGCACAGTTATGCATCGTCCTTTCCATGCTGATGAGCATCTCTTATGAACTAAATCAATACTGTCAAATCTCTCTTTGTCTTGTTTCCTGAAAGGAATGTAGTTGTTCTCCAGCATCCCCAGTTCCCTGGGGCTGGGAGCCCCGCTGGGAGCTCTGCTCCTGCACAGAGACAGGAGGAATCTGTGCAGGATTCCCCACAGGACTGCTTTTGTTCCTGCACCTGGAGCATCACTGCCAGCAAGAGAAAATGGGATATACATTGGCTAGTTACAATCCTGACTACTCCTGCCCTCCTCTTGGCCCTTTTCTTGCAGTACCACAGGATTATATCAAGTGGAAGTAGTTCTGTTGGTTTAAAAATCCTAAGGAAGATTTCCTGCAGGAACAGAAAGTGGTAACAATGAAGCATAGGTGAGAAGAATGGCAGGACCAGTGGACACACTGCATTGGAAAGGCAGCTGGAACCATAAGTAAAAGCTTAAATTATGTATTTTTTTGAGCTGAGTTTCCAGCACGCAGGCTTAAAAAAAGTCATATTTGAAAAAGATATACAAACCACAGACAGTTTTGCTTTGTCCTAGGAAGACATAGAAATGCAGCACAGAGGAATGCATGGGCATACAGTGCCTTTATGAAGTGACCAAGTCAGGCAGGAGTTTCACTGCATCCCTGGAATGCAGTGCCTGGCATTGCACCTGCAGAGCCTGCCTGGGCTTTGATGCCAGGAGGGCAGAGATGAGCTGCACCTTGAAACCTGCACTTCTCTTTTTCCTCTTCTTCTATATGTCACACAGCAAGGGCAGCAGAAGCAAAAACCCATTTGCTCATCTTACTCTCCTGCCAGAGAGCTTCCTCCCCCAAATGCAGCTCCTGTCTTGAAGAGACAGATAAGACAGAACTTCTTGATAAGACAGATTCAGCAAGCCTAGAGTGTTACCAATCAGTATTTTTTCCTAGGATCTACCACCTGATTTTATTTCATTTTATTTTATGTTTTGTCCCAAGCATGCATGGTCTGTTCAGGTTCCCTATAGTTCTCTTTTGATACAGGATATTCCTTTCTCTGGTGGATTTGCTGATGTAGAATCTAATGGGTCTCAGTGAAGCCACAGGAATCTTCTTCCTTCTTGTGCAGATTCAGCTGCAGGGATCAAGACTCAAACCCCTTACAGGTTTTTAGAGCTTCCCTAACAGCAGCAGAGGACCGGCCTGTGATTCTGTGATAATATTTCAGAGCAGTAAAAGACTGTAATCAGCTACTGAGTTCTTGCCTCACCTTGATCATATCTTGTTATGCAGCAATTTCTGCATGTATTTAAATGTCAGTTTTTACACCTAAAGAGTGGTATCCCTCATTATCTTCATGCTCTTGAAAGAAATGGTTTAGCTGTTTTTCCTCTGGACTCAAGGCATTGGTGGTCACACTGTTTGTGTGCACCCTGGTAACCTCTCAACTCATTTCCAACCAAGTCCAGAAAGAGCTTGAAGAATCATCTTATAAAGGTGACAGTAAAAGAGAGGAGAGACTGTACAAACACCTGGACTCAAGAGAGCTGCTCTTTGAGTTTGCCTGCCTTAGACCCTAGAGAATTCCTACAGACAAATGTTCATGTCTGTGCAGCTCCCCTTTTCCTCCTCTCTGTATGTCACTGGGAATGGTTAGGGGAAGGAAAAGCCTTGAAAGCACAAATCCATAAGCAACTGGGCTTTTCCCTGCTCACAGATCTACTTGATTTATTCCCTAGAAACTAAAAGAAAAACCAAACAAGGAGTACAGACCATCTCAGAGACCAGAGCCTGGCGAGGAGGGAGGGAAAGGGCAGAAGGGCAGCGAAGACATGCACATGGCACAGTGGCACATCAACCTTCCCCTGCAAAGACACAAAAGGGATTGAGAATCCAGGTTTTACTTTAATTCTTGAGGGACAGGTGCTTCACTTCCCCTTCTGCAGACTCAGTATTGTCTGTGGGCAGTTTTTAAATGGACTCTGAGAATGTCATCAGCCTAATGCTCATCTTCCTTCTAGGCCTTTGCCTTCATATCTGTCTTTAGAAATGATATTTGGTTCAGTTATGGAGTGAGACAGGCTACAGTGTGCTGCTCCATCCTTCTAAATCCTCTAGATTTAGTTAGTTCAGCAATTTAATACTTAGAAGGATATATGTTACTGGACCAAACTTAAAAGCAAAGTTGCCCAAACTCTGGAACATCAGGATTGGTTCTGGAAATATGAGGTTTTTATTAAGTACATCAAACTACCTGGTTTTAGGTTATCTGAGGAAGAGATGAAACTGATTTCCCTAGTAGCACCTCAACCATTAGATACACACACATACAAAAACACATCACTTTTGTTCATAGTTGCAAATAATTTGCATTTCCCCCTCTTCCTGCAGGTGTCATGGCAAGGCAGAAGGTATGAGAGAACCTCTCACGTGTCCCTGGAGTGCTGCCAGCTTCTGAGACTCCAGGTTCTGCATCAATGAAATGCCACCACGGACAGCTTCTGCCCTATGAAGACCCACAGCCTCTCCTCATGCAGCCTTTCACTCCCCTCCCCAGGACCTAAAGAGCCTCCCCAGAGACTTTGGACCCCTCAGCCTGTGCCTTGCACTGGGCACCTGTGGGGGCAGGGGACGGTTCTGGGTATAGTGGCGGTGAAAGGGCCAGACCTGTCATCCACTGTCCTGGAAGCCAAGTCCTTCAGCTGCTCTTAGGCCAAACTCCTCTTGAAATGACAGCGGAGTGTGGCCCAGGAACAGACTGCAGTGTTTAGCCCTCAAAGAAGTGTTAAAATCAGCAGTGCCTCAGCTAAATTAAGGGTATAAATTAAGCAGTGGCTGTACCATCACGGGTGGAGGTGTTTGAATCCCTCCTCTCATTGCCCACTGACAACTTTTATTGAACCCGGTCCAAGATCCAGATTAGACAAATGTATTTTTACTCTCAATCACTTAAAGCAAGGGAAATTTGTTACAGGGAAAAAAAGAAAAAGTAAAAGAAAAATTATGTATTTTAGTAAGCATATGGCCATATAAACAGTGTCTAGTTCCCACATGATGCTTATGTGCAATTAAGTTGAAGTGCATCAGTAGTCTTAAGTAGTCTTGTCACACATGCTGATGCATCCATCAGCTTTTGGAGAACCAGGACCCTGGTTTCTGTTCCTAAAGCAAAAGGAAGAGGTTTTCTAGAGTGCTCTATTGGACACATTTTCACCATATCCTGTAGTAAATCTCTGGGTTTGACTTCCATTGTCAGCTCCTTGTACTCAAGAGTCTGTGTCCAAGCTGCAGAACTTGTGGAATTATGTTACTTTGGCTTTAAAACTGGGACTGTGCAGTACTGTGTTTTCAAAATTCAGAGCTTTATTTCTCAAGTTTTGTAATAACACTGTATAATAATTTTGTACATAGCTGTCCATTTAAAATTATCTATGTTTCTTGAATCGATGGTGTGATATGTGCTGAAACATAAATCCAGTGGAAGAGCTGGGTACATTTCAGAACTGTTCATTTATATGGTAACTCACTGTGCTAAACTAATGTGCAAGCTTAAGCTTATTTTGCTTTGCTTGATAGGACTTGTAATGTCCTAATAATACCGAAAACTTAGAAGTGAAATCAAGAATTAAATCACTGGTTTGCTTTAACCAAGGCATCACTATGAGCATATTGAGAACTGGTCAAGAGAAGCAGAGGTGAGTTGAGAACAGACACGTGGGTGGGTTCAGTGCAGGAGACACTGCAGAGTAGCACAGCCCTGTTGCAACAGAAAACCCACTGCAGCTGGCAGAAGCAGGGACACCCCCAGCATTCCCTGTAGAACCACATCACCCAGGTTTGATTTGCAGGACTGTCTCTATCACATCTGCAGGTTCCCCCTTTTTCCTCCCTCTTTTCCAGTCTCAGAGCACATCAGCCAAGCACCATCCTTTTGCTCTTCAATCTAGCTCTGCTGCTCTCAGATTAGACTCCAAGCTGCAGAGACCTGAGCATTAAACACATTCTCCAGCTCTGTGTTTCCAGAAGAGCCTGCAGCCCAGGCTAGCAGTGCACAGCCAGCCTCCTCCTCAGCACCCCACTGTTTGATCAATAGGAACAGCATCATTTGGAGATGCAGGACTGGGGAACAAACAGGTTTTCTGGGTGTCACCTAGGGAACCTTTCCTGCTGATGCCCCACTGGCTGCTCACTTCAGACACTATAGCATGTGTCCATTTCTTCATCTGGGTCTTTCAGCTTCCCTCATTTCCACCCAGAGAGAGCAGCTCACTTCCACAGCCAGGGTTTTTATTACTGTGTGCTTACCTTGGCCTTTAAAGAGAGAGTTTTTGGCATTTATCTTTCCCCTGCTTTCAAGAGTTTACAAAGAAATGGGTTATTTTGAGCCACCAGAAGCTCTCTGCTGAACAGTCATCTGTTAATTATCTATTCAATCACATCCCAATCAGCAGACTCAAGCACAACATTTATAATTTATTGCTCCAGAGTAGCTCTGCTTCCACTACAGTGATTATTTAAGAAGAACAGAAGAATTAGAGCAGGTCAAAGACATACATTCAACTGGGATGTGCAGTTTTGTTCCATTTAGGAGCTTGAAATAAAGCTCATGATCCTGAAGATTTTTCAGTGATTGCAAGACCAAATTAATTGTTGGTAAAAAGAATGTCACAGCCAATTCAACAGAGCTGTGGTCATTTAAGTCAACCATGAGTACAGACCTCCAAATAGAATTCTTGTGGTGTATTACAGCAACTGCACATGGAGTCTGGTATGTAAACCAGGTTGTGACCACCGGGTTCCACCAGCAAGTGTCCTGCTGCCAAATAAATGCATATTCAGTAATAAGGCATTTGCTATAGGATAAAATGAAAGTAGGGGAGAAATCAGCAGAAGCATTTTCCAAACATCTCACATCGAAAATCAGCTATGTTTAGTAAGATGGATTTTTAGGGTTAGTTTTTTTGGGGGTTTTTGGTTGGGGTTTTTTTAATTTCAATACTGAAAATATTTCAAAGTTTAGAATAAAATAAATACTTAGTGAGTTTCCTTTCTCACGTGGGGATGGGGAAGACCTATGATTCATGACAATTTGTCCTTTAAAGTCCTATATTTTCTACATAGGATATAAAGCACCTAAGCATGTAATTGTCCTATATGCTTAATAATAATTACCAATTGTTTTTGCTCTTCTGCCAGCTCCCTCCGTAGTCTTGGGTGGATCCCATCCAGCCCCATGGATTTGTGAGTGCCTAAGTGGCACAGCAGGCCACAGACCATTTCCTCCTGGATTATGGGGGACCTATTCTGCTCTCTGTCCCTGTCTGCCAGCTCAGGGGGCTCGTTGCCCTAGGATAACCAGTCTTGCTGTTAAAGACTGAGGCAAAGAAGGCAGCCTTTTCCTCATCTGTGGTGATAATGTTCCCATCCACATCCCATAAAAGATGGAGATTTTCCTTGTCCCTCTTTGGGGGTACATTTATAAAAACACTTTTTATCATCTTTCACAGCAGTGGCCAGATTGAGTTCTAGCTGAACTTCTGCCTTCCTAATTTTCTCTCTACATGACACCTCACCATCCCTATAAATGTTCAAGAAACAACTTGATGTGACACTTAAGTGCTGTGGTTTAGTTGGCACTGCGGTGTTTGGTCACAGGTTGGACCTGATGATCTTGGAGGTCCTTGTCCAACTTTAATGAGTCTATGAAAAGAAAGAGAGATATAAATGGAACTATATCTAGATCATGAGCACCACCACAGCTTTGCACTATCCTTGAAGCACGGCTGAAATCTCAAAGTTATGCCAGTAGCTTTTGTGCTGAATGTGCCATTTGATTCTCATTCCATACAGCCAAGGGGTTGAGAAATACCTTCTGTTCCAGTTAGAGAGAGGCAGGATAAATTGAAATAAAATAAAAATGCATAAGCCTGTTTCAGCAAAATTAACCAGTTTCCATTTGTCTGAACATAAAACCTGGACCTATGGCTTCATATTTCTGGTCCACAGTGGTCAGCCAAGTACAAAATGCAAGCTTAGCAATGCTAAACATCAGCACTGTAGGAACCCTGGCTCATTCTGTCTGTGTGGTAATAGTCATGTCCATGAAATATGGGTGAACAGGATAGTCATGAGGATATGTCCACATAATGTGTCTGAAAGTAAATGCAGTCATGAACCAACTCCATCAGAAACCACATTTTGTTTGGTCACCTCACAATCAAAACTGGGCAGGATATGATTAACAGCTTTCCCATTACTAGAAGTTTAACTACAGAGGGTTAAAAATGGGGCAGTGATAGTGACAGGACCTCTCTAGATGTTTGAAATTACTGCATGGTGTCAATCTTGCAAAATAACCACATGATTTACAGGATTTACAATGGAAATGGGGTCCATAGTAAAGAAAAATATTTCCAATTCCTTAGTTCAGAGCAGGTACTAGACCTTAAATACCAGGGGAGAATTTGATTCACTGCAAGTATTCAGTCAGCTCTGTAAGTAACTCACCCCTTCATCTGTGCAAGCACTTAATTTACATTAGGGACTCTCTAATGCTCTCTTTACTGCAGCATAAACAACTCCTGCAAGAGCTATGTGTGTGACAATTCACACAGAGCCAGGTGTCAGTAGGAATTAGCAGGAGCCCGGTGCTTCCCTGATGGAGAGTTTAGGCAGGCTCAGCTTGCACTACTCAAAGTCAGAAGACAAGAATCACTCTGTGGCAGTCAGCTCCTATCAAATCAGTTTAGATACACTCCCAGTCTGTCAAAGTAGGTTTTTCTAAGATCAGCAGTCTTTGCTGATGACACCTACATTATTACCATTATGGTTGGTTTGCCTGGCTCAGGGCATGCAGAACCTGATGTGTTTGTCTGGTACTTATGTGGCTTCATACAGCATAATCTGCTGTAAGTTTAGTCATGAATTAGTGACAATTAATGACCAAATGCATCAGTCAGAATAGGTGAAGAAGGAGGAGAAGCAGAGGCAGCACAGGTAAAAAGGGTAACAGGTCTATGAAACCTAGTCCTGTAATCCTTTGAAACCCACAACTTGATTTTGTAATCAAAATTAAACTGCCAGTAGCATACAATCCCCAGGACTCATCCTTTGAGACCAACAGGTTTTTCTATACACTTTGCCATGTTTTGTACCTCCATTTGTTCAGATTTTCACAGCTCAGTTAGACAAAACCAGAGTAGTGATGACGATCCTCTGAAAGGGAGCTTGGACAAAACCATTTCCAGGGTCCTTTCCAACCAATGTTTCTATGATTCTCTGTTCAGCAAGAAGCAGATACAAGATAGGAGTAATAAGAGTCCAGAAACCCTTTCAGGTCTGTATGTTAATCCTCTTTGGTGAACCAGTACCATACACAGAAGAATATGCCCCAGGGGTGGTGACTGCATTCACCATACCAGCAGTCTACAAACCCATTCTGAATCACAGACAAGTGGTTTATTTTTCTAAAATACCTCCTTAATTGGAGAGGTCCCAGGGAGAACAGCACAAGAAGGAGGTTCTCTCCCTCCAAGTATTTTCTACTGCTCTACCTTGCTAGAGGTCTAGAGGACAGAGAAGAGACCCTGATCTCCACAAGGCATGTTCTGTGACACACACAGCTGCCTGCTGAGGTCTGGGTGCAAACCACAGCACAACTGCATGTAGATCAAATGAGAGCCAACACAGCAATCTCTTCAAACCATGACCTATCTCAAACCAATCTCAAATATTTAATCCAAAGATTAAAGCTGTTATGTCCTGTCTTTAATCCTTTCAGCTATACAAGGCCCAATTGAAGTAACTGTTGACATCTCTTTTCATTTTGGAGAGTTCATCCCTATTCTCTACAAATTCCTCTGCTAATCCTACAACATGTCTTCTCCCAGCCTCCTGCTTTTCACAGTCTGTCCCCATACTCTACACACAACTTTCCATGGTTCCTTGAACTGCCTCATCACTGCTGCAGGGCCCAGAGACCAGCAAAGTGGTCTTAGCAGCAGGGCCTCCCAACATCTGCCACCCACAGCTGCTGCTGCTGCTGGCCCAGGCTCCTTCTGCAGCAGACCCCAAGGCTCCTGCCTTACCACCAGCTGCCAAAAAGTGGAGCCAGTTCCCTTAGAGGACTTTTTCGTTAACTCCATCCCTAGGACAGAGTCCACAGGCATTAAGCACACACACTTCACAGCCACATTCCTGCCAGCAGCAGGGGCAGTTACAGAGTGAGAAGTGAGCGCTTGCAATTTGTTTCCAACTTTTTCCAACTGCTTCCAGTTTCCAACAGCTTCCAGCTTTTTGAAATGAGGAAATGGAAGCACAGCAGTACCTGGATCTTAATGAGAGGTGGACTGCAAAGACTGAAGAGGCTTTTGACAGACAGAACACTGAAATGAAATGCCAGCAATTTGGGCTACTGAGATTACTCATTTTCTGCCACTGGCTTCCTAAGAGGCTGTGGGCAAGCTAAAACCTGTGCCTCAGTTTCCCATATCTAAAATGGGGGTAATGGCTTCCTTTGAAACACTTTGACAAACACTGATGAAAAATACCACAACAAAATAAGAGTAATAAAAAAGATTTTGCTTTTTCTCTTTACTGTTTGCAGCCATACTGGAGTCAAAACAAAGGGAAGAGGGAAACTTGCAAGGAATTACTGTTCCCCAAAGGCCTCTCTCACCCCAGGTTGCAGAAAAACCTTGAAAACCCCTAGGAATGTAGCTGGAAGGGAGTGAATCTTACAGTGAGAAGACTGCTCGTGCAAGAAAGGATTAAGATCTCTATTTTCTCATACTTCTTATTTTTATCCTTGTAAGAATCATAATCATAAAGAATAAATTACATGAGTTGCAAAGTCAACAGTGAGAAATATTACACCAGGAGCATCTTAATGCAAGTCAGTGCCTGAATCCAAAGCAAAGCAAGTGGAGCCCATTGGGAGCTAATGAGCAACGTCTTTGTTGTAGTTAGGGAGCAGCTGTCTGCATAAACAAATGACTAACCCTCTCCCCAGTGGGGTTATACATCCTGCTGCTCAGCTCCAGCCATTTGGTAAGTACATCTTCATATCTTCAAAACTACCTTACACTGCAGATATTGACTGTTCTTACACTTTTGGTGGTTACCTTGAATGTGTGTGGGGCACAGTTTTTAAACAACTTCCCCCTCAAGAGAAACCTTTTAGGTATTTATAGCACTCAAGGGGAAATAACAGGTCTTCTGAAACATTTCTTGAAATCCTTGTTTATAGTATAATAGTGCCCAACAAATGAAATTCCCATTGCAAAGAAAATCAAGTTTTAGAAAACAAGGTAGCCCCATATCAGTCCCTTAGCAACACAAGCAGTGAAAAATTTGGAGTGTTTACATGATCCAAATCACAAAGGTAAGGTATTTTTTTATTCTGACTTACAATTCTAAACCCTATGCTGTCAAAATACAGCTTCTCTTTCAAGGCTAATGAGAAGTGTGTCTATTTCTAACATGTCAGTAGTCATATAAAAAGGTGGAAATGAAAACCTGTATTGTGGTGGTCCTCATGCATCATCAGCTTTCCCCATAAAACAAAAAGTGGAGTAGTAGAGCACTGAAAACAGCTTCACAGTTAATTGCAAATTAACTAATTCAACAGGATCATCAGAATTGGGCTGATGTATTGAGTCAATCTCTGTTCCCTGCCCTGCCTAAGTGGTGCCAGTGCAAGTGCTTGTCTGGCTGCATTGAGATGCATTTATATTTATGTATGTATTCACCAAGGAGGCTGCACTTTCTAAGGAGAAATTTCACACTGAGATTTCTTTTTAAAATATACCCACAAGCTCATTTGAACATTATCAGCAATGTGAGTTACAGCTGCCTTGAAGTTATACCAAAGCTTTAATCTTTTTAAAAGCATGGATTTCTCTACATAGTCTCTAAAGTATAATCTTTGGAGATACATTATTATAAGCCTATTTATCATTCAGAGCATATTAGCTGTTTCTTGTATAGTACTACTTATTAGTAGGATTTTTAAAATAAGACTGTTCTTTACAAAAACCCTGTAGCATTTTAGATGAGCACTCTGATTAAAAGAAAAAGAGCTTCCTAATTAATAGTCTTACTGATTCTCCCTATAGCTTAATTAAAATAAACAAGCAGCAGAATTTTAACATGAGCATTTCTAATAAGATTTTTTTTTTTAATCATCTCATTTTGTTCCTAATGCTTCTAGTAGAAAGTGGCTTATTTCTCATTAGGCTTTTTCATAGGGCTGAATCCTTCACTTGTCCTGTTAGGGTAATTACAGACATATGTACAAGTTTACCACAAAGATTGTGAAGTCCTAAAGGGGATACATTAAGTTGTTTACTTAAATTAAATGTAAGCCTGCTTTACCTTTGGGGAAACTGCTTATTTGTGAAAACAAAAATGGAAACCAACAACAAATTAATTCAAGTAAACTGCAAATGTGGTTAATATTAATTTTCTATTACAGGCCTTTGACTTAGTTATTTTAACTGGTACCATTTAGTATGTAAATCAAATGTTATTTACCAACTGATTTAACATTTAATGGTTTTAATGTAAGCCATTCTTACTAAATTAAGGCTGAAAAAAAAATATTGCTTTCTTTTGCCTTAGATGCATTGCTTCACAATTTTTCTGGGGCTGTAAGAGTTGGAGACTATCATCACTGTGAACTGCTAGGTTTCAAAGACAAACTGTTCCAAATTACAGGAGAGGCTTTACAGGTATACTGTGGACTAGAGATGCATCAATTGCAGTTTTTAACACAGCTCCCTTAATGAGGTTTTTTCTGTTAGTAACTGCCCAAAATTGCTGTGTCAGGAGGGAAACGGTCATTCATAAGTATTAACCTATCTCTTTGAAAACATAAGTGTGGTGTACGTACCAAAAAAATCTCTCATGCTGCACTGGAAATGAAAGTCCCCACCTAGTTAAAACTGCTGATGCTATTAATCTGTGTTTTGTTCAAGAATGGGATGACAGGGGGTTTTGTTTCTGCCTATATATAGACCTTAAAAATTTCTGGAGGATTGATAGTTTGCTCACGGATCCCCTTTTAGCACAGGCTGTTTCTGTCTTTTTTGATGGTCATTTCTAGAGGTTATAAAGAGAGAAATCACACAGCAGCTCCAGTTACTTAGATTAAGTGTCCCAGGAGACTGCTCATCCACAAGAAATGCAATGGTTTGCAGAACAAAGGTTTGCTCAGGCAAGCAAACAAGCCAAATCTTGAGCCAACAAATGCTCTACTAACTTTGGTTGGACAGTCTCCATGTTTAAAACTGAGCACACATACAAGATAGGGACTTCTGCAGTCTTGTGCAAGAAGCTCTGAGAGAAACTGTATAGTATCAAGACAAATATGAGGATTTTCCTTAGATTAAAATTTGGTTCAAGGGCAAAATAGGAAAGATAATCTTATTCATTTAAATGCTTACCAGTCATTTCCATGTGTAGTCACCAATACCTAAATAGCCCACCCTGAATTCTCCTCCTCAGCTGTAGCTTGTTTAGTTTATTAGGCTATTTTGAGTTTCTCTGCACCTTTCTGCACTCAAGGTAAATTGTGGTAACATGGTTTTTCAGGGTTAAGTGACTGTGTCCCTGCTGTTTGAGATGTCCCCTCTCTAGAGCAACTGTAGTAAGTTCTGTGAGAGGCATCCCTTTACCCCTTCATTCATCCCACCGAACAGCTGATCAACACAGAGGAGAAAACAACCAGGTAGGGGTTTACTGTGCTGATAGCATTTGCTCTGTCTTTTTCAAGTATTATAACAAGAATGTAGAAGGATGAAAAGAAGTCAAAAATGAGCCTTATGGCCACAAGGATTGCCTTGCTCCTGATTTGGCAAGGTGAAACTGCTACAAACTGTCACTTGTAAAGCAGTTAGAAATATTACTGTTGCTTACCTTAATATGATGGTCAACTGTCATTTTTGTGTCTCTGTAGGAATTATGAGTAGAGAGCAGTCATGAGAAACTTTGCTAATCCATGCACCTCCTCCTTGTCTTGTAGAGCAGGAAAATGGGAACAGGGCAAGCCATGGAGAGTCTGCTATCAAGCAAGCACTGCTCTAATCACCACAAAACAGTGTCTAGAAGATCTGTTCTAAAGGTGAACAAATGCATTCAAGTTAATATGGACTTGGAAGAGGAGACCCCCAGTGCAGACCTGATCCTTTCTCCAGCAACTGGCCTTTCTGGGAACTCAGAGCATTGTCCAGGGAGCACATCACCTTCCCAGAAAGACGTTTCCTCTTCTTCCCAAGAACAGTCTGTTGTTCTACCACAGCTGCCTGCACCTCCACCCCTACCTCCTGGGTGCAAGGTGCCTCTTCCCCCTGTTTCCATGCCTGGCATAAATGCCCCATCGCTCCCATCTCCTCAGCCATGCAGCAATCCTGGGTGCAGCCATCCTACCTGTGGGTGTGGGGAGCAGCCCCACACTAAGAAGACACCAACACTGAGGATGAAGGTGCTTCACTGGCAGAAGCTGCCCTCTGACGTGGTGAGACGTACGTGTTTGTTTGTAACACAGAGCTGATGGGTTCATGCACTTGGCAGTCAAAGGAAAGCACTGATGTTGGGGACTAAACCTTCACTCATAAGCCAGCTCACACATGTGGTCCCATTGCTTGCTCTTAGTCATAATCACAAAATAAATATGGAAAGGCAGTCCTCTGCCAATTAGTGGAGGAAACAGTAGTTTGGGAGAAGCTCTGCTGAGGCTCTATGGCTGCTGAAGTTACCTTCTCTTAACCTATCTCTATTTGCTATTTGTTCAAGGGGAGGTGTGAGTGTGCACTGATTAAGGTTTGCAAAAGACTCAGAGTGCATGGAGTGGAAAGATCCTTCGAATGGGTCATGTTCTGTGGCTCTTCTTAATGAACTGCTGGTACATCACCAGTGAGTGAAGTCTCAGCTGAAGCTTTTGTTTTACTTTTTATGTTCTTGCACAGCCAGAAGATGCATCAGCCAAGATCTGAGGATGAGCACTCTTGACAGTAAGGCTGGGCAATGTGTACCTCAGGGTAGCCCCCAGCTTCAATTCATGCTGACTGCAGGCACATGATTTGTGTGGTGTTTCACACACACACACACAGAATAACCCCAAGAGTCTGTGGTTACCATGTGCCAAGGGGGCTTGACAGTCTTGTTCAACTTCCAGCAAAGAGGCTGGAAACACACCTCCAGTTCTGCTGCAGTTTTTAATATTCAGTTCAGACAACACAGATCTCAGTTATTCTTCCTTGCTTATCTCCAAGACAAGGGCACATTGGGGGCAAGAACTTGCTGCTATGATAAAATATATAAACACAGATGTAAAAAAACTGAGCCATGGACTGCTTTCTTGTGCAGAGACACAAACTGAGATTCATCCCCAATGCATTCAGTGTCACTGCTGCAATCTCACCTAAAGCAATAGGAGGTGATATCCTGTCTTAAAGGTTCCTGTGTTGTACAAATCATGTTTTGAACTTTTGTTTGTTATTTGGATAGGTCCTGTTGATTCTGGTAATAATGTTGGGCTTGAGATTCTTTGTCTCTTGCAAAAAGAGATGTTTACCTAATTGGATGCAGCATCCCCTGTTTTGGTACCACAATCCTCCAATATGTAGCTGGTCAGCAGTAGAAAAAACAATTTGGAGCAGCCCATTAAGTTCATCTGCTGCCTTCAGTTCAGTGAATTGAACGTGGCAGTGGTATTCCAGGTTTAATAAGGCTCCAAACCTTTGGGATGCTCTCTGTGGGAGCTGTCACTCTTAAATAATTCACATTTGTCCAGGGCTAATGAGCATCATATTTCATTCATCCTCTGAAGTGTTTTCCCTTTTACAAATCCCACTACCTTGAAAGTGCTCCTCAACCTCTGTGGTCCATCTTGAGCTTTTGTTCTCTTCCAGAAAGCCGCTCCATATGGGCTGTGATGCCGAGCAGCAGCAAGGAGCTTGTGGAACCTGACTATGCAAGCTTGGAGCTTCTTTTCTCTGTCCCATCAATGACACCTACAGAGAAAACAGGGACAAAAATAAAGAAAACAAAAGAGGTACTTGGACTGCTTACTTTTTGTAGAAAATACCAAAGTTCTTGGAAGTGAAAAACTTATTAATTCCTTATTGCTGTCAATCATTTATTATAAAAAAAGTCTGAAATATTTTAAGATCCACTGCCTTAAAAAAACACAGGGGAGGTTTAGAAAGAAACAAGTTGAAGTAACTCTGCTGAAGAGGGATAGGTCTTCATCTAAGACAGGGAGGACATGGGAATTTCAATATTAATTCTTATAAACTGGAATAAACAAATGAATTTCCTTCTCTCTGCCTTTGCCTCTTTCTAAACTAGATCTAATAACCTGTATTGTTGTCAGTTACTTGGGGTTTGATGAATTAAGGTTATTGATAATATTATTACCAAAAAACAATGAATCTCACCCAACAAAAAAAGGAAAGCTTTAGAAAATCTGTTAAATCCAAGGTAAATGTATTTCTGGCTGATTTTTTTCCTTTTTACAGATCACATTCATAGGTCCAAGGAAAAGCCTCCTTCTGAGTATATTTCTGAAGCAATTTAAGTGGTAAGATTTGGAGAATAACATCTGAATTATTGATTTGATGTGTCTATGTGTTTATTCAGATATTAAATGCAATTAATTTAGCAGAAATACTTTGCAAGTACTAGCTTTCTTTAACAACAAGTCAACTCTTTTCCTTTTTTTTTTTTTTTTTTTAATAATGAGAGGTGACAGTCTCTTTCCAGGCAAATAATATCATTTTTCAAACTGGTATTAAATCTAGAATGGACTACTAAATCCTAAAGAGACAATATTCATAAATAACAGTACAATTATGTAGAAACAGATTTTTCTTTGGTATTATTATCATAAATATCAAATTCTGGCATGAATTGTTAGTGAAGATTAGAAGTCTCAAGTCACTTCATTGCTTTTAAAGGGGCATCTCCAGGGGTTCAGATCCAAAATCATACATGGTTTTTATGTGCAGTTTTTCTATAGATAGGAAACAGTTTGAATAATTAAACAAATGGAAATTTACCAAGTCACAGCCCTTATGGAGGGGTGGGAGAGGGAAGGAATTTGTACTAGTTTTTGGGAAAATATCTTTACTTTTAGATTCCCTGAAACTATGGCAGGATGATGATGGATGTTCTGCTCTCTCTCTGCCCTTTGTGTCATGGCACATGTTAAAAGGTTTTCAAGAAGAAACTCAGCCAAGCAGTCCCTTTTCATTAAGAATACAGAATCAGTCAGAGGGATGTTTTTAATTATTATTATTCTTTTTCCATGACAAACTGCTTCTCAGTGGGGAGAGCGGTGCATAGCCTAATGCAGATGCTATTTCCTCTCCCTGCATGATTTCCCTGGGCAGTGGTCGAGCTCTCCTGAGAGCAGCTGGTGACTGAGGATCAAAGAGCTGACCCCAGTGCACTTGTGAGGGATGAGGCTGCTCTGGAGCCAGGTGCTGGCTCTGTTAGCACTGAGGGAGCCCAGCTCTCCAGGGCCCAAACTACAGCAACCTGGAATCATCTCAAACACATGTTGCCTGGCAAGGATTTGAGTTAAAAGCTTCTGGGAGCCATTGGTTTCAACCTTGTCTTTGCTGCAAATGGTGGAGGAATTAAAAAGTAAATACCTTCTCAGTGACACTGGACACCCACAGTAAAAGCAGAGCTTTGGGGTTTGTTGTGTAAATATGAACAAAGGCCAAAAAGCACACACAACATTCTAAATTATAAGGAATGTTGCTTTAGGCTTAAAAGAAAAACCTTTGTTATTTTCATATCTGCACTGTACTTTTGAGGACTAAGATCCAAACTGTAATGGGAGGCAAGTATGGTATGAATTACTTCAGTTACCCCTGGAGTGCCAGCAGAGAGACTGAGGTCTTTTTTACCACGTTACTCCCCCCCTGCTCCATAGCATTGCTCTACTTCTTGCAGCTCCAATGAAGAGATTGCTGTCATGATTCAAAAAGGGGATAGATCCAAGCTGGATGCTGAGATGCTGAGACAGCTACTTAAACTGCTGCCTGAAGACCAGGAGGTATCTATTAACGTGTCATTCTGGTGGAGTTCAGTGTGTTGTGTGCTCACCTCAAAACACTTGCACTGCTAAAGCAAGAAGCTATGACTGGATCCCACATGCTTCTGTTGCATCTAAGTCAGTGGAATTCCAAGGCAGAGTGGTGGGAAGTCCATCCCAGCAACAGTCTGGCCTCTTCACACAAGGGTTGAGCAAGAACACATCAGGAGATTCAACACAGATGTAGACCAAGTGCTGCTCTCTATTATTTTAATTATTTTAATTAGGTGGATGAAGCACATTAGGCTTTGTGGATTTAGCTGAATAGAGAGCCTTTTCAGAGCAATATTCAAAAGGAGGAAGGGAAAGGACCCATCTTCCTAAAGGGGTTTCTGGGGGTCTGTGCATTACAGCTTGCTGAATCTCTGCCTACAGATCAGGAATTCATCGTAGGAGATGCTGTACAAAGGCAAATGACCTTCCAGTCAAAACAAAACCTATGTGTTTGCCCTTGCAAACCAGTTCATATGTGAATTTATTGTTCATCTGCTTTACTCCCATTGCCTGTGCATACAGCAAGTTCAGAAAAGCCAGTTTCATGACTGTAAGAAGAAAATGGCACCAGAAATGTTGGGTGGTTATTTTTCCTGTTAAATTAAATTATGTGGTTATTTTGCTCATTTATTCCCTGTTAGATAAATAGCCTGAAATCTTGCAAAGAAGAAAAATCACAGCTGGCAAATGCAGATCAGTTTTATCTCTGTCTTTTGGAAGTTCCCAGGTAAGTGAGATCTTCCTTGTCTCTTTCCATGAGTGTGGTTCTTACAAGACTTGTCCATAAAATTTAAGGCCTCTGTTTTTTGTGCTAGAGGGATCTTCCTGACATCTAGTCTTCAGGATAAATCATCTGACTTCTATTTGTAGAGCTTGTATGAGAATATTTTCCTTCCCAAAGGCCAGAGAGACTTTCAGACACCTTTGGCAAACTACAGTTAAAATAACCTTGGTATGAAAAAAACCTTGACTGTTGAACAGCTATTCCTGTGTGGTGTGAAGCTGCAGACTGAATCCTGTCACCAGGCTGCTGATTCACTCCACCCCTGGGCTGCAGATTCCAGTTCACCCACTGGAGAGCCCACAAATCCATGAGTGAATCACAGCAGTGCCTGTGCTTTCACCACCTCCCCAGTTTTTACCAAGTCAGATGAGGTGCACACAGAGAACTCTTTCTGTTCACAAAAACATGGTGATATATTATAATTAATAGCCCTCCATAAATCTGATCAGTTGCCTTGCCACAACCAGAGACACATTTTTTGAAAATGTGGTGGTGAAAATGTGGCTTTTCATTTACTCAAACTTCTAGATAGATTTAAATGTACTTTAGAAAATATTTTCCTTCCACAATATTAATCTGTGATGAAGCATAAATGTCATTAAAGGACAACACTGCCAAAATATTTCAAATTTCTGTTCTTGAAGTTAAAAAGAACTAAAATCCTGGCTAGTGTTGCCCAGGAATTGTAAAAAATTATGGCCTCGTTATGCAAGGTAGTCACTGCCAGATGTCAGTCCAGCATTGCTTTCTGAAAGAGGAGATGATAATTGTTTCTAGGACATCTTTGGAAATATCTGTGTTTGATTTATTTATAATCCAGTTCTCATGTCAGAGCATTAAAGAGACCATAAGAATGTTGGTACTGTGCTTTGCCTAAAATGGATGATGCTCTTGCTGAACACAAGTCAGTTAATCAGGCCTGTGGGGTTTGTTCTTTGTGGTGTTTGTTGTGGTTTTTTCCACTGATCTCTTTTTAGCTACCAGTTGAGGATTGAATGTATGCTGATTTGTGAGGAAACAAAAATTCTGCTGGAGTGTCTGTGGCCAAAAGCACAAGCCATCAGGACAGCCTGTGAAAGTAAGTACATCAGTGCTGCACCAGTGCCTGGGCTCAGCCACTTTCTTCTACTTGATTAGCATCAGTGGTAGCCTATGCTATAATCTAATCAAAATTAACCTTTTAATTGCTGAATGTGTAGCAACATAAAAATTATTCCGTGAATTCCTGCTCCTAGAACATATTCTGAAAAATTGCAGTTTGTGCTTCTGCTCTGAAGTAGTAGTTCTGCAGAGAATGAAGAAAATTTCCTTTATCAGAGAATCACAGAACGGTTTGGTCTGGAAAGGGCCTTAAAGATGACCCCTTTCCAACCTCCCTGCCATGGGCAGGAGGGTTGCACTAGACTAGGTTGCTCAGAGCCCTACTTAACCTGGCCTTGAACATTTCCAGGGTTCACAGAATCACTTAGGTTGGAAAAGATCTCTAAGATCACTGGGTCCAACCTTTGACCCATCAACACCTATTGACTAGACCTTTTGACCCATCAACCTTATCAACTAGACCATAGCACTAAGGGCCAAGTTGTTTCTTGAACACCTCCAGGAATGGTGACTCTGCCTCCCTGGGCAGTTCATTCCAGTGCCTAACAACCCCTTCTGTGAATAAATTCCTCCTGATGTCCAGCCTGAACCTCGCCTGGTGCAGCTAGAGGTCATGTCCTCTCATCCTGTCGGTGGTCACTGGAGAAGAGGCTGAACTCCCTCTGACTACATCCCTTCAGGGACTTGTAGACAGCAGTAAGGTATCTCCTGAGATGGAGATATCAGTGCCAGCTCCAGTAGGAATATAGGTTATATTTTTCTGTGCAGTGGAGATTTTTGTCCATAACAATGAATCAATTCCAGTTTTTCCCATAGCATGCACTGATGCAGTCCAGCTTAGCTCTGTGGTGGAGCGGACACAGTGACATACCAGAATCTGATTTGGCTGCCAGAGAAGAGCATCCCAGATGATGTTCACCAATATTTCAGGAGACCCCTCCACCCAAAATTAGGCCTGGTTTCAGTTTTAAGTTGTCTCTTTATTGAAGGGGCTCTTGAATTCCAGCTTCAGTTCAATGGTTTTGGAGAGTGACTGATCTCCTGTTAAACACTTAAACTGCAAACTTTTATGTTTACACACAAAACAGGCTATACCTGGGTGTCTGATGTCAGTGCTATAATTACTCTTTATTGAGTGCAATCAATAGCTCTCTGCAGTCCCACCCTGACATCCCTGTTCCCCCTTGATCCCATTGTGAGGGTCAGTGTTTCTGTTCTAATTCTGCCAGAAACTTTATTCTTACCCCAGATTCCCCTGCTAAAATGTGGACCTTTTGATTATTGCTCTCACTAACAATGATAAGGAGGCACAAAGCCCTTTGCTTTTCTTAACTAGAAAAATATGTGCTGGCAACGAGGGCTATAGATTTGCACAAGTTTATACACTTTCTTATATATGGTTCTCCTTCATAGGCTGCTGCAGGGTTCACACATCTATACTCCAAACTTAATGGAAAAACTAGTTTTCCATCTACTTGTAAAGAAGAGATCACAATAGAAAGTTACACATACCACTTCCATTCAGCTGATTTATTTCTGTACTGATGGACATTATGGATTTTTCCAAATCCATAACAATGGCTTGACATAATCTTGGATGAAAATTTTGTTGCCATTGCTGTCAAACCGAAGGAAAATCCTATTTCAGATAATTTAATTTACTTTATTGAAAATGTCTCTCTTCTTTTTCTTTAGCAATTCTTACCAGTCACCGACTGCCAGTTTTCTGCCAATTGATTCTTAAAGTTGGAAACTTTCTAAACTATGTAAGTAAAACGATTTCTTTACTTGTATTCTAAAGATAACACAAAATAGCACAAGACTTGAAAACTGAAGGAAGGAACTTTTTTCTGTATTTTCTAGGGGCGTCACACTGGAGATGCTGGAGGTTTTAAGATTAGTACCTTGCTCAAACTAACAGAAACAAGAGCAAACCAAAACAATATTACTCTGCTTCACCATATTTTGGAGGTACAACAAAACTGAGAAAGTAATCCTGTGTGCTTTATTCTCAAATATGAATTCCCTATAAGCTAAGGGGCTTTTACCTCAGTAATACCCCACTATAGGTACCTGGAGGGTGAGTCTCTGTGCTGGAAATACTATGAAAACTTTCACAGGTCTCTGTGTAGATGAGATCACATCCATACACAGTAATATTTAGAGAGGTAACACTAGGTTTTCTTCCTCAAGTTCACTTGGCATGTCTGCTTGCTGTTTTCTTTCTCTTCTTCAACTGCTCTCTTGTGTTGACACATATCTCAAATGCATCTGTCAAATGAAATTTATTTTTGTGGTATGAAGACAAAATCTCAGGTCAGCCTGCTCACTGTGGCAGCCCATGGGATGTCAGCCTGAGCACTTAAAACAAGTCTTTTCCTTTGTTTTTAACTCCTTGTGGATGACAACTTGAGAAAAAGAATGAACAAGACTAAATTTATCCCTATGCTTATAAGAACGAAACTGAAGTGTTAATTTTTCAGTCCTGATGTTGTCCAGCTGAAAAGCTTTCATACTTTGACAGCCTGTATAAGATAACGATTTTTTCCCTTCAATTTTAGGAGGTTGAAAAAAACCACACAGATCTCCTGCAGCTTCCCAGAGATCTAGACTTTGTTTCCAAGGCAGCGGGGTAGGAAGTTATTGTTTGTTTTTGTCATGTGTGAATTGCCAATCTCTTTAAAGCCAACAAGGAGCTGAGTCATTTTATGGTGGTGTAATAAGGTCACAGAATTTCTCTGCCCTGGGAGAGAGTGGTTCCCTTCAACACCAAACAGTGTTGAGCTTTAGAATTCAGCCTGGTTAAGACTTTTAGGTGGGGCTCAGTGTATTTTTCTTTCTGAGGATCCAGTACTACTTTAGATGAAAACTCTGTAGGTAGTGAATTTCCCTCATTTTCAAGGACCAGATTCTTCTTCCACATATTGCAACAGAAACATATCTTCCCTGAAGTTTCTCAGTCAGTTCAAGAAGTTTGGACAATGGTTTTGGGGCACACAGTGTGACTTTTGGGGATGGTCCTGTGCAGGGCCAGGAGTTGGACTTGATGATCGTGGTGGGTCCCTTCCCATTCAGCACGTTCTGGGATTTTTAGGTGGAAGCCCATCTGGAGGTACAGAGCCTGTATAAGTAGGGAATGACTGGGGTGATTTACTGGCAATTGGGGGACATCAGGACTCCCAGAGCTGACTATCAGCACGTTTCTAATATATGTGGGTAGAATGAAAAAACCTCTTTCCGGAGACTTCTGTCTTTCTCCCAGGTGCCTGAAAGCCTCATGAGTCTATCGCCAGCTCTTTAACTCAAAGGAATCACATGGTGATATGTTAAATCAGACTACACATTTGTAGCACCAAGATTAACATTTTTAATCCTGTTATGAATTCAGAGGATTCACAGGAACCTTGTAGTGATTTAGATTTGCTTGCAATTCAAAGAAGGAGTAACTTTTAAATCTGTAGATGGGTTGACATTTATTATGTAGCTGCTAAATAATTTCTGAAAGTATTTTAATTCCATGTTTAAACAGAAAAATGCTACGGCTTTGTGAGTTATCTTTGCAGAAGCTAAACTGAATGGTGTTTTCAATTGTGAATTTCTTTTGGGATTGTGTCATAACAGAAATACTTTTCTTGACTGAAACTAGATCTTGCTGGCCAATGAAATAAATGCACTCTTTGTACAAAGTAATTGCCCTCTACTTTAGTCAAACTCTCAAACTTAAATTTATTTGCTAATCAACCTGTGGGAACTGTGCATGGTGCAAATGCTGCAAGGGACTCTCCTAATGCTGCTCACATCTGGATGCACCATGAAACACCAAGCCAGGTTTTGCTGATGCAGTAAATTTTGTCTGGCACAGATAGTTCAGAACTGCAGATGATGTTGGTTTGGCAGTGGTTGTGTTTGGATCTCCACACAAGCTGAAGTAACACAGAGAGGAGATATACAATTTTGGACTATAAATAGATTGGGGAGAAAAGGCGAGGAGGGAAAAGAACCAGCTAAATAAGGGCAGCACAGGGGAGATGAGCTTGTGTTGCCTATGAATAAAAATATGCTGGAAATTTTTTTGGAGTTTTTTGAATACTAGGACGGTGAGATTTTTCCACAGTCCACACAGGGAGGCAGTGAGGGCAAAAGCACAGAGTCTTTCTTAGATGAGGGTTCATGCATATGTAAAAGAATTTATACGGAAAATAACTACCTGAAAAAGCAGGGTCTGGGCTGGACAATTAATTCCACGTTCATTTGCAGGTATTATAATGTTTGTAATAACCTTTTAAGTTAAAAGACAAACGACTTACCCCTTCAATGTACTGTCCCTTTTGTGGACTTTCAGAATCCACATTGACGTCTTGCAGGCTGAGGCAGGTGCCAATTTGAAGAAACTGTTGGAAATAGAGAAACGTTTATTGTTGTCGACAGATGATTTAAAAATACAGCATGGAAAATCTGTGCAAGTAGGTAATGTGAGTGTGACACCTTTCCCACCCTTCTTCCCAAACACCCTCTTCTTAAAGGTACTGTGATTCAGGTTACAACTGGGCATAAAGCCCTATGGGAAAGGGGTCATCACTGGGCCCTGATGGAAGGACCCAGGTTTTCCCAGATTTTCCTCCATTTCTGTGATAGGGTACTGGGATACAGAAACAGCTGAGGACCAGACAGATTTTTCTGTGGGTTAAAGAAAGGAAGGCCCTAAAAATGAAATGTAGGCTGCAACTATAAATGTGTACAGTGCAGCACAGAAACATATTTTGTCTCACTGTACTTGGTGGGGGAAAAAGTGGATAGATTGGCAATATGCTTACCCCCCCCCGCCCTCAACACACACATATTTCCTAACATCCTAGCTTTTCATATTCTCAAAACAGGTCACTTAACTAAACCTATAAGGTAGAAATCCTGCATGTCCCTTGATCAGTCATTCCAGGTTGTGCCACATTTCCACGTGGTTGTATGATGAAATGAGGGAAAATGAAGATAATTCAATTCAGAAATAAATATCTCACATTGTGAACCAATCTTAGTTGTTAGTTTTTAAAGAACTGACTGCTCTCTGTTAAGTGGCTGAGGTCTTCTGGGCAGCTCAGAATATGCTACTTTTTGACATGCATAAATTGTGTTACAAAATGTCTCAGGGCAGCCTCAATGCTTCAAAGGACCTGCAGAAGGAATTTGCCACCATTGAAAAGAAGAAGGAAGAACTTGCAGATTATCTTTGTGAAGACCGAAATAAATTGTCTTTGGAAGAGATATTCAGCACAATGAAAATCTTCAGAGAGACCTTCCTCAAGACCTTACAGGTGGTTTGCCCTTGTGACTGTTTAGAAATAGGTTGAGAACTTTTTTTTTAAT
This sequence comes from Phainopepla nitens, assembly GCA_013400175.1. NCBI lineage: Eukaryota > Metazoa > Chordata > Aves > Passeriformes > Bombycillidae > Phainopepla > Phainopepla nitens. The sequence continues at coordinate 861,499 of VXBQ01010235.1, forward strand.
TAGGCAATAATTTCTATTTTCTTCTACTCTAAGATGGGCTACCTAACCCTGGTTGCAGAAGTAAACGAAAGTAAATTTATGTGCTTGCAAACTGCAGCAGAAAATGAGTATGTGGGCAAATACAAAATTTGGGGCTTTTTTTGTTTCTTTGTGGGGTTTAGTTTTGTTAGTTGGTTGGTTGTTTTTTGGTTTTGGTTTTTTTGGGGGGGAGGGGAGGTTGGGGTTTTTTTGCGGTGGAGAACAGTTCAAGTAATTTTTCCCACTGAAAATTATTAACCAGACTTCAATTCAGTAGGACCTTTGTGGCATGTATAAGAACAAGGAACCTGACATGCTTTACAGACTTTTCTGATAGACGAAAGGTAGATTTTCCAGTAGGCAAAGCCTAATTGGAGGACGTGTTTGTGTTGGTATTTCATTGTACTAGTTAGCTCCAAAGAGTGTGTTCTGTGTTCCAAAAAACCCTTCCAAATCTCCCAATGGATTATATTTCTTAACTTGTAGGACTTTACTCCCTGCAATAAGGAGTAAGAGAATAGCAGCTTCACCATAGAAGTTGTGTAGAGCAGCTCCCAATTAGTAAACTCTCTACTAAACCTCCATTTTACTTCCCTTACTACACACTTCTCACCTGGACTAATGTACCTCCTTTAGGCTTTTCTCAATGCCAGATGATAGTGGCTTCACATTCATACACATTTTAACAGCAAGAATAATCCATTCCTGTGCTACCCAGGAGAGCCCCAGCCTAGATAAACCTTCTGTAGAGAGAACCATGTGCATTACAAGAACTGCAAGAATACAGACAGCTCTGCTGCCAAGAGATACTGGAGGAGTGCTTCAGGGCAGATCATGGAATCAGATGAAAACAATGAAGTTTCTGAGGAAGTTATAGAAGATGAAAAATAGATCCTCTACTGTTCCCACGACCTGTTTCTCCAGTGAAGCACTGAGCTGAAATTTTCCAAGCAATGTAGCTACCCAGGCTCTGGAATGATGTGATACTGCCAGACAATCTGAGAAATTAACCCTGTAAACCACAGATGTTTTGGCAATAGGCTTGATCCTTAAAGTTCCTAAAACTCTAGGCATGAAGGAAAGATTCGAGAGTCAAGAACATAACGGCTCAGCATCTGTGGAGAGCTACACTGGAAATTTACTGTGAAGAGTAATTCCAGCAACTGCAGTTCTTTCAAGAAGCAGTCCCAGTAAAGGTTATGTAGTGTCCTAGTCTAGCTGCAGGAGACTCAAACTGCATTTCTGGGTGCTTCTTGCTCACAGTCACGTCAGAGCAACTAGAAAGAAGCTTCTTTTTATATCCCAAAATGTAAACTCCCTTTCATCTTATTTTGAATTCCATTTCTTAGCAGCACCTCACCTCAAAGGTACCACAGCTGTTAGCCATGTTGTCTGCACCTCTCTCCTTCACTGCAGACCTAGAATTAATCTCCTCTTCCTCTTACCTTGCTTTCTTACTATCACCACAGTAAAGATACTGTTTGTACTTGGAACAGCAACATGCTGAAAAGCAGAAGGTTTTCATTTTCAAAGCATCTTTTTGTTCTGTGATTTTGACTTTTACACTAGAATCAGCCACAGACAGCATCTCTTCCCAGTGCCATTTATTTTAAGCTTTAACGCTAAGGTGTAACTTTTATTTTGAGATGAGTCTTCTGTGTAAAGCAGGTCTCTTAGCACTGCCAAAATCGTTAGTGCTATCTTTCCATTCCCACATGAAATAAGAAGGGAAATAGTTTTGATAAATAGTGATCCTTCATGTCTCCTAAGCTTATCTACAGAGATTTGGGGTTTGTTACTTTGTTCAAACAAAATCTTTCTTCCTTCCCTGAGAGCTCTTTCTGGTCTCTTATCTTTCAGGTAACAAAAGCTGAGTTACACAAATGGAATTACTTTAATAAGACTCTGCCATCTTTCTCTCCATCTCCCTAGAGGAAAAAAATCAAAATCAACCAAGCCTTTCCAAATACCCAAATGATATCCAAAACTGACACAGTGAAAGGAAGCAAGGGAGCTGGTTTGTCACCCAGGGCTCATGACTGTTTCACCAGTTCTCAAAAAATAAAAGAAGCAGATGGCAGGAGGAAGGAGACAGGGAGAAAAATAGCTTCTCAGCTCAAAGACAAAAAAATCAGAATTGGAGTTTTGCTGAGAACTGAGTGGTGAAATAGTGGGGAAAAGAATCACTGTGTGGTTATAGGGGATTGTGGGAAACATTTGATTTCCCCTAGCATTTGCAGCTGTTCACAGAAGGGAGCTCCCAGCAAAGAGATGGTCTATCTCAGGAAAAAGAGAAAAAAATGTTCCACAAAATCAGCTCTAGGAAGTATTTTGTTGATGACAGAGGTTATACAGACAGCTCTGCACAGTGATAGTTCCTCTGTGTATTCCCCTAGGACAACCAAGCTGCAGCAGCTGCTCCTCAGTAGGGTGCATATGGTGTTGGAACAGGATGTGCTTTAGATAGTGTGGGGATAAACAGTTGTCCTGGATCATCCTTTAATTCAAAATTCAAGCAAGTATCTAACATTGCACAGAGAGCAAATCCAAAGCGACACCCTCTTTCACTGAATCTCATCCCTGCAGCTGCCTTCACTAATCCAGGAAGGTGGAGAAGGGATTGTGAGTATTCACCCCTCTGCCCTATTACCACTGTACCTTTCTGGGCTTTCTTGTGTTGAAGAAACTTTGTTAAGTGTATTTACATTGAATTGTTATGTTGTTTGGGGGTTTTTTACAATTTTTCTGAAGAAAAATTTGGTTCAGGCTTGTTCAATTGATAAATTTATTCCTAATGTGCTGTAGCTTGTTCTCACTACTGTGTGTGCTGTTCAATTAGCAGAACAACATATCCCTGAGTTCACCTCCTTTATTTCTTATCGCATATTACATAGAGAAGTTCTTACAGGGTCCACAAATCTCCCTACAGCCATAGCATCTCAAAGATGTTACGCTAAGACTCAGCAGAAATTTATCAGGAAAGCACATAGGAGGCATATATTGATGGAAGGCTTCTAGCCCCTCCATAAGACTTCACCATCTGTACCCCAGTCTCTAAAAAGCACCCTCTTTTTGGGGCAAATGTATCCTTTTCTTTGCCTATCAAGAGTACATGGATTTTTTTTTCCTTTTCAAGGCACCCAGTGACAGTTTCCATAACCTTGAGCCTCTAATACTCCTATATTTCAAACAGACTAATTATATTAATGCTCACAAGTTTTCTTTATTTGTTTGAAATTTCCTTTGGACCAAAGGATGCTAGACTTTTACTTTCTATAAAGCCTGGTTCTATAAAATTGTGCATGTTTTCTGGGACACTTGTTCAGCTCATCTTATGGAAATAGTGGCAGATGATCCATAGCAATCAAACATTTATCATTATCGGGGGAAATTGTATTTTCTGCTTCAAACTCTCTGCAAAGGAGACCACTCATCAAAAATCTTTTTTGCACCAAATCATCAATATCTTCCTGGATGTTACTAGGTTTTGTCATATGACACAGCAGCCGATTAAGTACTGATCTTCCTGCAATGTGCAGATTAACTACTCACTGGTTTCACCCAAAAGCAGGCAAGCTTCCAGGTGGGATGGCAACGTTTGGGTGACAAATGCAGCTCTGGAATAAGAACTGCAGAAACATTTAAGAAAATGGCTTTTATCATCTTTGTTATGCAACAGTTATCTCAGTTATTCAGAACTACCTTCTCCTACTGCTGTGCTAGTTATCAAAAGCCAGAAATACTCTTCCACTGAGTAATGGTCTTCTTTTGCTAGCAGTAATCATTCCAATCCTTTTTCTTCCTCCATTAATCATATTATTCTGGTACCAGCAGCTCTGTTGGAAACCAGAATCCTGCCTATGTACATAAATCCCAACAGGATTTATACCATTCTGGCAATTGTGTGAGTGGTACCAACAAACATCCAGCCTGGACTCCGGCCCTGAACTGTAGTGCAGAAATACTACTGGCAAATTTAATGAGAGCCTGAAGAGAAACTGTGCGTTGCTGTTTAACACAGCTGAACAGTTCCTGAAAATTCTGGTTGAAATCCCTGAATACAAACAAGGTTGCTATGGGATAAATCTCTAGAATGCTAATTAAGTTAAACTAATGTTCTGTTTTGTGGACAAAGGGACTAATTAAGAAGAATGCATTTCAGTCCATAGTTGAAAGTTGCAGTTAAAGCTGATGAAATAGTTTGCTGGTAACATCATCACATGGAGAAGGTCAAAGGGATTGACCAGGAAGCTCTGTTCTGCTATTTACCCTCAAACCCCAGCAGCTGAGAGTTCTAAGGGCACACAGGGCATGTTCGGAATACCTATTTGTTGCAAACTGAGAGTTTCTTAACAAGCTTTTCCTTCAGAAACTCTTATTTATTTTTTTATTTGTCATTCTGTTTGAATGCAGGAAAATCAAGAAAGGAAGGAGCAAGCAGCAAAGTCTGAGAAAAGGAAGAAGCAGTTTGAAGGAGAAGATGCAAAGAGGCTAAAGGGAGAGTATGGAAAGTGTGGTACATTTAACAATTAATTCTGTTTTTAGTAGCCAATCTTTTGTTAATTAGAAGGAATTTATCTATTAACTGTGGCAGATCTGCTACAACGAGAGTGACTTAGCCATGGATGATGTAGTTGCCAAGCAGATGCATAGTGAGACATCAATTACCAGTTTTTAAGTGCAAGTAAATGCTTGGAAGAAATCATGATAGGGATGTTAGAAAAAAAATACCACTCTGAGTGAGCAAGTTTCTCCTACTTTGCACAGAGGTGGAGGATATCCTGCTATTGTTGTGAATAGTTGTTGGGAGACTTTTAGGGTCATAGAAATCTGCCCACAGTTGAACTTCATGCAGCACAGTAGGCAAGTTGTGTCCAGTGTTATTGTTACCACAACATTTGCTTTTTTTCTGATCAGAGATCTGATTCCCTTAAGGAGTTATGTCTGTGCTTAAAGAAGTGTCTGTGCTGATGGATGCAAAATAGCACTTGCTGTGCTGGGCCTCCCTGGGAGTGAAGCATATCTAGTGCTAACATTGGAATGTGTGTATATTAAATTTTTATTTTGGCAAATACTTGGCATCCACTTTTACTGAAGATTTCTGCCAATAAAATTTGGTTACAATTCTTGGTTCTTCAGAGAAGAACCCATTAGTTCACTGCAAAGAAGCCATTAGTAAATATGAGTGGAGTTCTCGTAAATTTTACTCTAGATACTCAACCCTTGGAAGCCTGGTTTTTCTTGTATCTGGTATCTAAATAGATGGCCTCCTTTTAGCTCCTCTTCCACAGCTATTCACTTTCAGAAAAACATTTTAAAAATATATAAAATCCATTGAAAACTGACCAAAACGATGTTTTCAATATTGTCTTGTCGAGTTCTACCACAAATGTTTTACATACGTTGCAATCATAACACACTTAATGTAAAGCTGCAGATTAAAACCAAAGAAGTTTTTTGCTATAAATACAAAAGAGTAACTTAGTATATGATAAAAGGAAATTGAGAAGCAACATTTATCAGCTGTAAAAATTAAAGGTGTACTGCAACCCTGTAAAGAAAAGGAGCACCAAACCCGAAGAACCTTCTGCATTTCCAGGAGACAGTTTAGGTGGTACTGTTGTTATTTTTGTTCCTTTGTGAGAAGGTGGATTTGATTCTTGGGGAGTATAAACTTGAACATGAAAGAGCACTTAAAGTCTGAATTATTTTTCAGTACTGATTTTAGAGAACTGTGCATAGCAGTGGTGACAATCAAGAACTTTTAAAATCTATTTTAATCTCAATCAGAGTATGATGACAAAATAACAGAGGGTATCAGATTTGGCATGGCAGGATGCTGTAGCTCATCTTAACATTCTTCATTCTACATAAAATGGGGTTTTTTGATTTTCAAATCATATAATCAGCAAGTTAAGTAATTGTTTTCTGAAAAAGAGAATGAAGGAGTAAATCTGATGAACCCCTATCAGCCTGTGCTTACAGGATTGTCAAGGCCTGGTTCCACAAAGAATGAAGTAACCCTTTAACTTTGCAGGTATCTCTCTTGATGCCAGCAACACACAGCACACAGGGCAATCCTGTGCAGGGATCTTTAAAGGTCCCAGTCCTGCAGTCTCTGAATCTCTGACCTTAAGTCCAGTCACATGCTCTGTCAGTGTGAATATCTGGTTTGTCCAGTTGTCTGAGGATCATTTCTCTGCAGCTGACAGATCTGCCAGGGACAGCCCACAGCAGCAATGTCTCTTAGGGCCAGCAATAATCTCGCTCTCTGGATTTCAAACAGGAGAGGTGAAGTCAGAAGCACCCATTGCTGATGTATTTAGAGATTACAAGCGAGGGCTTCAGCTGCTGAGAACCAAACTCCGCCAAATGCTGTTAGCAAAATTCAAGTGGAGGGTACAATTTAGACAACTGAGCAATACCTGACTTGATTCCACATATTAAAAACAACTTTTCTGTGAATAAGATTTAAGGTAATATCTCCAAAATAATTTTGTGACAGGTTCATGCTGATTCCAGGGACTCAGACATTCTGGGGTTGGTGGTTTTTTTAACTCCTATGGACATGTTTATCTACGAATGTATATTGATTTCTTTTTTTTTCCTGACTCTTCACAGTGGATAAAGCAACTCCCCTGCTTTATTTTCTTCAGCTTCTGTTGCAGCAGCTTACAGTACCTGGCATTTAAATTCTTCTGGAGAATTCTATCAGATAATTTCAAGGACTTTGTGTTATATACTACTTCAAGAAAAATAACATATATACAGTATATATTTTACTGCAGGAGAAATAACATCTAGAGGTTTCTTTAGCTAGCCAAGTGGAAAAATTAGCTGCTTCTAATGGAAATTTGGGGATACACCTGATGACCAGAGTAAGCAACAGAACAAGAACATTTAAGAACAAAATATGGAAACATCCATTTAACTGTCTGGTGAGATATGTTGTATGTATGTATGCCACTATAATACTGTAACTGCAGCAGAAAATGAAATGTTAAAACATAAAGCACAGTTAAGTTTTGATGAACAGTAGAGAAGTTCCAGACCATAACTGCTATCATTACACATAGAAAGCAACTGCAAAAGCAGACTCCAAATCCAGTTCCACATATTGTTACATCCAGGGTCAAATACCAGAGCTTTCCTCTGGCAAAATTCTTATTGTCTGTTTTTACACAGGACTTACTTGTTTGGCTGTCAGTAACAAGCTGATATATAATAAAATGTCACGAACACAAATTGCTCTTGCAATGGTAAAAGCATCTAGTTTTCAAGAGCTGGAGAAATCAACTAATATTCTGCTCCTAAAATCTTACTGGGTCACTGTTGTATTGCTTGAGTTGGCTTTTTTAAAGCATGTAATAACGGTTTAAAAACTGTGTATGAAGGATAAGTACAACTTTCAGTGCAAAGTTTACTTACAGCTGCATTGTACTCTAGTATATGTTTGCAATCCAGGATGTATTTCACTTTTGTATATCTTTAATTTAGTAAACAAAACTAAACAAAAGTACCTGGATTTGTGAGGCTTATTAGTTGCAGCTTTAAATCACATACTAGCAAGTGAGATCCTGAGCAAGTGTTCTTCTTGTGCTGATAGTGAATACAGTAATGGTATTTTTATTTTATTTAAGTGCAAATGACAGGACAGATTATCTGGATCCTAGTCTCCTAAAAAGATGGTGAATAAATGAGAAAAAAGCTTATTAATTGCATCTGGCAATATAAAATTGATAACCAGTTAAATTAATTTCCAGTGAGCTCTAGAAAACTGCAAAAAAATCTTACAAAAAAAAAATCTTGACCCTGTGCCCCAGAGTTCAATGAGTTTGCCCAGTTTTTTTACTGAGAGCCTGGCAGACTTCAGGCCATGCTCTCACAGGCATAAATGAACGTAACAATATTGCAGTGCTCCTTTAATCTCTCTTTAAATATACAGTCTCCTGCATAATCTCCACCTCTTTATTGGCTGGAAAGATTCAAGTTGAGCTCATTTCATTAAAATGTGTCTTTAAATCTTTCCACAGGCTTTATGAAATCTCATATCTGTGTTTAGTGTTTACTCAAATATCTGAAGTAACGTGAGGAAGCCTCTAGTTATGGTATCAGTGGAAGTGTTTATTGGGCAGAGAAAGAAGTTGTGAATGTCACATCCCTGGAAGTGTTCAAGGCCAAGCAGGATGGGGCTTGGAGCAACCTGGTCTGCTGGAAGGTGTCCCAGCCCCTGGCAGAGGGGTTGGAATGAAATGATCTCTAAGGGCCCTTCCAACCCAAACCATTCACCTATTAAAGGTTTCAGTCTAGGACGCCAGAGACTAAATAACGTTCACATCTCTAGTCAGGCAAAAAAGAGATCTGAAGCAGCAATGTCTGTCATATCCCACCTGAAACCCTTAAATCCTCAGGCAATCTGGGGTGAGAGCCCAAATACAATTTTGTGGGGTATTTACTCTAGTTTATACATTCAATGTTCATGAGGGAGGGATTTGGTAGCAAAGTCACCTGATGTGAGAGCTTATAGCTGAATAGAGGGCACAGACGTGTAAGTGATTGCAGGTTTAGGTAGCAACTGAACATCTTAAATGTTGCTTAACCATTTGACCTGGGCATCCAAACAGGTGTACCTCTCAATGTACCTTTGGAGAGTTTGGGGCAAAGTCTCCAGAAAATACCTACAGCACTGGGACATATACAGTTAATAAAGTTGGTCTAACTCAAAGCAGTTAATGTTGAATCATTTCTGCCTAAACTCTTCTCAAAAATACCCAAGGACAATAGAAATCCTGAAGTCTGGACAAGCTGCTGCTGTGCTTAAATTTGATCCTTATGAGTAGTGTTGGAGCAAAGATGGTCTTATTCACAGCTTCTGTTTCAAGCTCACTAAAGCTTTACAAACCTGTCTGTGCTTTTCAGATTAGTTTGTTAATCTAATAAAACATGCAATCACTTTTCATTTCATCCTACGCACCACAGAGAAAACACATTACCACTCCCTTGTAATTTGCAGCAGGCTTTACATATATGCAGGCTGTTACCATGTCACCTTTGGTCTCCTTTTTCCTAGACTAACACCCTTTCAGCTTTTCAGCCTAGGGCTTTCCTACTATTTGCATCCTAGGATTTTCCACACCTATGTTCATGCACTTTTCTTCAACTGGATCTCATCTTCCCCACTGCGCAGTGCTGGGTTTCCAGCTGGGCAGTTCAGCAGAGCTCAGGACAGCGAAAATGACACCTGCCTGCATTTTACAGGTTGTTCTTCCATTTCAGCAAGATATTTGACTTCTTTTGCAACCATGTTAACATTTTGACCCTTATTCAGAGAGGCATCCTGCTCTCCAGCATGATACTTGTTGCTTTCATCTTCAGTCATCTGCACATTCAATAAATGCACTTTTCTGCAAGCTTCAAGTCTTCCATGGAAACAGAAAATAAAATGGAACCACAAACACTGCCTTTCTGATTTGATGTGCATTTTATCCAAGTAATTAGTTCTTTATTACTCTCAAAGTATACATCTTCATGTGCTTTTGCACCATTTTACTATTTTTATGAGGGATGTGAACAAACAGGTGTTTGGTAAAAATGCAGTTCTGAAAAGAAACTGTATAGTTTGGGTTAATTTATTCTGAAGTAAATCTAAAGTGCACTGCTTTAATCATGTGCACATATTTTGCTCTTGTTAGTCACCCAAAAGTAAAAAGCACTGCATTTTTTATCTGAGAAGGCAAATGCTTGATGTTTCTTCTGTGAAATTGCAAAGGTCAAGTGTTGCCAGATGAATTGGTTTTAATGGAGGAGCTCTGAGGAACAGGGCGGTAATCTGAGACACCAATTCCGATTACTGAGCGAAGGCTCATTCCCTTCTTTATCAGCACCTAGCACCAGGTGACTCACAGGGGACAGGGCTGCTGCCTTCCTGTGACCCTTACAAGTCTCATGGCACTCTGCGTGACCTCACTGTTGATATCTTACTCAATTTAAAAGTCAAATATTTGCTTTTAACTGAGCAAAATCTACCTTGGAGATCTAGGTTTTTTTCCCCATCTTGCACATCAAAACGTATTTAAATCTGTTGGTTTCAGTGGACTTAGGTTTCCTTTTAACTTGGTGCTAGAAGTGTGTTGCTTGGTGTCTCACTGCAGGTAATTAACCTGCTTCGTATTATTTCTATGCTGAGTTAAATTGTTTGGATTTTTATAATGAGACACATTCCCCTGGTTGATTAGTTTGCTTTCAAAGTGTCCAGTATTTTTACATATAAAACAGTTTACAGAAATAGAAGTTTTGACATTAGTGGCACTAGAAAGAAAATAAAACTGGAGTTTATGGCCATCTCAAAATGACAGTGGATGCACCTTTTTTTGAAGATATATAAAAATTATTAATGTATTCTTTGTGGCTCAGGGCCACAAACACCAAAGAGCAGAAAAGTCTGTCATCTTCTGTCAAAAACCTTGAGTCTGTCCTTAAGCAGGGCAATTTACATGTGGTCACATCAGGATGATTTGCTTTTAAAAAAACAAAAGCATAACCAAAACCCAACCAAATGCAAGAACAGCAATAACAGTAATCTGGAAAAATATTTGAGTTCCTATACTAATAGGTGTAGAGTACCATAAAAAGAGAAAAAAAAAACAAGCATGGAAGAATGGCAGTGTAAAATGCCATAAAAATAAAATAAATAAATAGAACTCCAACATCCTCTCTGGCTCCAAAATGTAGCAGTAAACAGCTTCTTCTGCAGAGGAACAGCACCAGAATATGTATTTTTGAGGCAAAGGATTTTTTGTATTCTCTCTGTGTGGAGCTGACTTGACACCAGTTTTGAAGAGAATTAGAGGACAATCAGTAAGGGAACGAAGTGATGCTACTGCTACATTTCCTTGGGGCTCCTGTTTTCAAATTGTAAAAACAACCATAAACACAATGCCTCACAAATATTTATTCCACAATGAGACTACACAGCTTTTATTATTTTATGGACAAAATTATTTTGTTATTAAGTTGCAAAAAACTCTGCAACATGCCAGAACAGAAAAGGAAGCTTTGGAGGAAAATTTGAAAGAAAATAAAGCCTGGAGCTGAATGAAACTATGGTAAACTACAAAAAAGAAAAGCAAAAGCTAAACCAGATCACTCTGGCACTGGCTCCCTTTGACAACTATCAAGACAGACAAAATGCAGTAGACATGGACTTCATTAGGACACTCAGTGTAGTGCAGAGTATGGGCTAAGAACAATTACAAAGGCAGCTAAAGAGAAGTTGTTAACAATAAATTCTGTTCCTCAGCAGGACCAGACTGGCTGCATATGCTCAAGAAGATGACAGACCAGTGCAGAAGTTTTTCAGATGAGGTCCACAAACTGTAACTGTGTGGCTGGGAAGAGAAAATGGTCAGCGCTGGGCATTCCCACGTGAGATGGAACAAGTTCAAGCTTGAGTGGTCTGATGTTGGGCAGCTTTAGGCTGCTGGTATCAGGGCAAGAAGCCCAAAGAGTAAAGCCTATGCTCGAGGAGTTGTGGCCAGACCATTTGGTGCATATTAGACCACAGGAATCAAATGTCTTAAAAGAATTCACAGTAACTAATTCCTGTATTTGGAGTGGCTAAGATGGAATTAATTTCCCCCAAAGCAGCCCTCCTAGAGCTGTGCTTTGCATGGGTAGCTGGAAGGGTGTTGATAACACACCAGTGTTTTGGCTACTGCTGAGCAGTGCTCGCACAGCATCAAGGTTGTCTCTCCAACATTCCTCCCTACACAAGTAGGCTGTGGGAGGGACATAACCAGGAAGCTGACCTGAATTGATCAAAGGTCTACTCAGATAAAGCAAAGAGAAAGGAGGAGGAGGGGGGCCATTTATTATTTATGACATTTTTCTTCCAGAGCAACCACTATATGTGCTGAAGCCCTGCCTCCCAGGAAGTGGTCAAACACTGTTTGCTGATGGGAAGTAGAGAATTACATCTTTTAGGTTCTTCCTTTGCTTGTGTGCGCTTGTTTCTTTTGCTTCAGAAAATTTCCTTTACCTTGACCCACAATGGGTTTTATCATCTTATTTTCTCTGCCAACATTCTGCTGAGGAGGGGAGCAATAGAGCAGCTCAGGAGGCAACTGGCTCCAGCCAAGGTCAACTTACCACACATCTTTCAAACCGAAATAATGGTCAAAATAAAAATAAAGGTTCAAATTCTATAACACAAAATTCCAAAACCCAAGCTGGAGTCTCATCTCTCAGGCCACATTCGATTGCACGTGACATCTGGCTGTGAGTATATACATGAAATGCCAAGTAGCTGAATTGTGCGTGTGAAGTGCCAAGGACAGAAAGAGGCAGCAGTATTTCAGAGTGTGAGATACCAGCACTGCAGTGAGGTGTGGAAAGGAGCTGACTCTCACCACTTATGTGAAACTTGGCAAGTCCAGGAATGTCTTAGGTGAGATATTTCCATCTGAAAAGAGAAGACTAATTGCCTGGTAGAAGGTAACAGGGAACAACATGGACCACAGTGTGCAATTCTCTCTGCCCATATTCAAGAAACATGAGCAAAAATCAGAACAGGTGCAGGGCTGGCAGGTGAGAATGATCAGCAATTTGCGAGTCTGCCTTGAGAGAAGAGCAAAAAATCTAGTCTTTTTCTGCTGAACGAAACAAAGCTGGAGACTGGGTGTAATTCTGTCTATAAATAAGCACACAGGGAAGGGAAAGGAAGAAGTATTTAAACTAAATGGCAACATCAGCATAGAACATATGAATATAAATCAGCCAGAAGGCTGGAAATTAGCAGAGGTTTCTAACTAGAACAGCACTGGAACCTATTCAATAGGAACAGTGAGGTGTTGTATGATTTCACTGACTGCAGAGAACATAGGCTCAAACATCAGGAATTCCCTTCCTGTCTTCTCTTCCATAATTATTACCTCCACTGTTCCCTGCTACATACTCAGCTGGAGCATACGGAGTGTTAAATCTTCTCTACTTCTTTTTCTAGGAGAAATACTGCAAATGCTAGAATTGAGTAAAGCAAATGTCTTCTTCTGCCATCATGAATCCCTACAAGGGGCTGGAGTCTGGTTTATGTCCTATACACACCCATACATAAACGCATCCACATATGTCTATAGGCATGGATAGAACTTTACATGCACACATACAAGGCACACATATGCATGCTTGAAGTGGGCTGTACACACTGCATATTTTTATTTTTCAGGAGTTCATCAGAGTATTCCAATAAGTTTCTTTTCACCCTTCTGCCACAGGTTGTGGAACTACCCTTCTGCATTTTGACCACTGCACAAACCACGTGCTTGTGTGATCTCATAAGTATCACAGCATCTCATCTGAGTCAGAGTGTAAGAGAGGGAACGTGTCACTGGAAAATGCTGAATTTCTGTCCCTTGCTCTCTTGGTAAGGATCACATGCACACAATTGCCAGGAGGAGCATGGAAGCAGCAGCTGGTGCAGTTTCACCTGCACTGAAGCTGCAGCCTGGTACCTTCTGCTGTTTTGCTTCTGTGCAATGAGTGCTGGTACATACGTGCATTTATGCACCTCACACTCACACTGGTGCACATGCCTCAGACTAGTTTGTTAACCTTACACATTTCAACTTGCTTTTTCAAAGGACACTGTGCCAACATGCCTGGAGCTACAGGGCACGTGCTGCAGAAAAAGCCAAGCCTAGCCTGTGACTCGTGCATTGGGAAGAGGTTATAGGTGACAGGCATGGTCTGTTCGCCTATCACAACAGAGAAGTGGGCGCTTAAATCTGTGCTTGTGACACAGCTCCACATGCTCGCTTGTTTATCTGCCTCAAAGGGATGGCCCCGTGGGGTTTTTTTTTTTGGGTCAGTGTGTGAGTGTATGTGTGGGTGTGCATGTGTGCCACGCCAAAATAGTCTCGAGCATCTCAGGCCATGGAACAGACTATGTATGTGCCTGTCAACAGGGTGAGTTCCAGTTCAGCAGTAACAGTCATATGTATTTTAGGCTAACGTGCGTGCCAGTCAAACTCGGAGTGCGCTTGCCTGTGTTTCTCAGGCCAGCAACTGGATGTTTGTGTCTCATGACCCCTGTGTGCTCGAGCACACACTCCCTGAGTGCTTGTCCCTTTCCTTCCGATTGTCACATACCACAGGGTCCTCTGAGGATACCTGTGCACGTGCTAGGCTTCTCTGAGTGCACAATTCCCTGCGTGTCTGACAGCAATAGTCCCAAATGCCTCAACATCCGTCTTGCACTGACAGCAGCCTGTGTTCCTCGGAACAGTGTGTGTCTGTCTGTCTGTCAGTGACACAGGGTCATGCGCCTCAGGATTGTGTGTGTGCGTATGTGTGTGTGTATGTATATGTGTGTGTGTGTGTGTATGTGTGTGTGTGTGTCTCACGAGTACAGCAGCTCCTGTGCCTAGGACCCTGACACCTCAGTAACACTGGCAGTGCTTGTGAGTGTCACAGTGACAGTCATGCACCTCAGTACGAGACACGTGTCCATACATCCGCGTGACACGGCCCCACAGGCCTCAGGCTGCTGTGACAGCCACATGTCTTGAACCCGTGTGCTGTGGCTCTGCCATGCAGCCCCCTGACATGAGTGACACAGCTTCAGGTCCCTGCGCGAGAGCACCTCACAGCTCGATGTCTGTCCATCTGTCTATCTGTACCACAGGCTCATCTCAGACTCATGTGTCTGCCCGAGGGTGACACGGACCTGCATCCCTCTGAGGCGCTCATCACATGCACGCCCTGGGGCTGTGCACTCCTCACAGTTCCACAGCCTCTGTCAGCTATGCCTGTGTGCAAGGGGACCATGTGAGGGGACTGTGCGTGTGAGAGGTCCTGTGAGAGCGTGTTTGTCTGTGTCTGTGTCTGTGTGCATGTGTGTCGGTGTTTGTGTGTGTGTGTGTGAGTGTGTGTGTGTCTGTGTCTGTGTGCATGTGTGTGTGTGTGTGTCTGTGTGTCTGTGTGTGTGTGTGTCTGTGTGCATGTGTGTCGGTGTTTGTGTGTGTGTCTGTGTCTGTGTCTGTCTGTGTCTGTGTGTCTGTGTGTCTGGGTGTCTGTGTGCATGTGTGTGTGTGTGTCTGTGTGTGTGTCTGTGTGTGTGTGTGTCTGTGT
>VXBQ01010235.1:877525-915897 GCA_013400175.1 Phainopepla nitens
CCGTGCGGGTCCCCTCTGTCCCCGCTGCTCCGCCTTTCCTCCCTCCAGCGCTCTTTCCCTCCAGCTGCCGCTCTCGCTCGTGCTGGTCTTCCCCGTCCCCGCTCCCTGTTCCCAGCCCCCGTCCCTCTCCCGCAGCCGGCGGCGGGACGCGAACGCGCCAGGGCGGGCAGCCGTGTGTGCCGCACGCACAGCCCCCGGCCCGCCCCGTCTGCGCCTCCAAATGCCACTCGGAAGGAAAAAAGCCCTGAGCTATAAATATAAATAGCTGACCCTTCGCGATAAGCGACACTGGATCCCGAGGTGCCGGCGGCGGGGGCCCGGGGCTGCCCGCCCGGGGAGGCCGAGCCGCGCGGCCCGGGGGCGGTCAGGGCTTGCGGGGATGTTCCCCTCCTGCCAGGGGTGCCTGGCGTGCTGCTGCTCCGGGGAAAAGCGCTGTGAGCCGGCCTGAAGGCCAGCCCTAATAAACCTCAGGAGTCTGCCGAAGTTTTACTGCAGGGGCTGTTTGGGATGTGCGGATTGCGTTCCCTGCAAAGCGCCTGGAAGTTTATTCTTTAAAAAAAAAAAAAAAGAAAAAGAAATTGAGCATGAGTAAAATAGGGGGGGAAAAAAACACCAAGTTATGTAAAAATAAGGACTTAGAGTTGCATGAAAACAGGAAACATCTTGCATGGCTTTGATTGTAGCTATTTTTGAGTTGAATAGATAGTAAGGGTTCTCAAAACAATGTATTTCCATTATATGAACCAAATTAGACACATAGGTGATTCCAAATAGAATCATAGAATAGGTTAGAAGGAACCTTAAAGATCATCCAGTTCCAATCCCCCTGCCATGGGCTGGGACATCCTCCACTAGACCAGGTTGTTTAAAAGCCTTATCCAGCCTAGCCTTGAATACCTCCAGGAATGGGGCATCAATAATGCTAATAACTTCTAAAGAACTGTTGCCAAACTTTAGTTATGAACATATTAGACCAATACAGCTAATAAGCTGTCTGTTGTCCCTTTAAACTATGTGAGTTCATTAAGATAGTCAGTTTAGTCCAGCTCAGCTGGTATGTACCATGGAATTTATTCTGCTTTAAAATGCATGAAAGCTACTAAAAAGCTACAGACATCCTTGAATCTGAGATAATAAATCCAAGGACATTTTTCTAATTAAGTATATTATGTAAATAAATGTTATCATGCAGGTTAAATATTTAGAAGGTGGAGGAAGTATTTTCATTTGGGACATTAAACTCCCAACATCTTGAATCACCTTGGGGAGAAGTTTCCTCGCAAAAGGTAGCTAATGAATATGCATTACCAGGACCATAGCTTTTTTTTTCCATATTTATTTCCCCCTTGCCTCCCCCAGTAATGTGTTACTAGGAATTTAAACTCAGGCCTTGGGATTGCTTTGATGAGAAAACAAAATTTAAGCGTTTTAGCTGAGGAGGAGCATTCCATAAAGGCCCCTGTCAAACAGTGCATTCTCATGGGGTTACTGTTACTACTGCAAAGACTCATATTGGTTCTTTTTAGGCTCACTTTTGTGGGGTGCCCTGAAGCTGCTTCCAGGACAGATTTGCTGTCCATCCAGCTACTGTCCACTGCAGGCGTGGCCCCCGGGGGCAGCCCCCAATGCCCTCTGAAGGGTACAGGAGTGTGAATGTGTGAGCATGCCAGGAGGGTTGGAGTGTTAGCAACAGCCTGATGGCTTGGATGGTTTAATGTGCCCCTGGGCACGTTAGATCGTCTTTCTGCAGCCTGCTGAGACCGGCATGGATGGAAGGCAGGCGGAGCTAGGAAAGCGCTGGGCTCTTTTCAGAACAGTGTTCCCCAATACACAGTGTGAGACTTGAACACCATTCCTGATACACTGGTTAGAAGGAGATGTCTTCAGGATTAGAGTTCAGGGCTGATTATAAAGCATTTGAAAAAGAAAATATGAGTCATGATTTACTTTTGGGTGGCAAATATTATGTAACTCAGAAGTGGAATTTTTAATACTTCAATGCATGTTTTGTGCATTTGGTAATTTTGATTTTGCCATTTTAATAATGATAATATTTCATATTTTCAAAGCCAATCATGCAGTTAGATAATGATGAATGATTTTTGCCTCTGTTAGAAGATATGCACATATTTAAGGATGTGAACAGTACTGATGAGTTCTCTCAGTGTGATAATAGCAGGTCATTAACTTACAGGTGTAATCACTTTGAGGGGAAATTCATTAATGCTGTGGAAAAAGCTCAGTCTTTGGACCAGAACCTTGCTGCTTGACATTGCTTCTAATACACAAGTGCTATGGCACAGAAAGTTTTTCTTAGTTTCCAGGAGCAATTTCTTAAATAAGAAACACTGAATGACTGACTGGAGATTTTAGAGAAAATGTAAGAAAAATTTGCACCACACTTTTTTGTTAGAGTATGTTGATTGACAAAGTTATTACCTGATGTCTTGTCCACTCCATTTTCTGAGACATTGATGGAAATGATGTTGAACAGCTTGTTTTAGTCCTCAGTGAAATGGAAGCACAGAAAGCTTGAAAATTAATATCTGAAAAATGGATTTTCAGGTCTTCTGAAATAATGTCCCAGCTAGAGTAGTTACTCATCCCAGTAGGATGTTCTTTGAGCTAACCTTTTAAAAAAGGTGGGGCTGTCCTCCTCTCTGTGTAGGGATTTAAATTCAGGACCATATTTGAGTTTGAAGGGGTTTTAAAAAACAGTAATTCCCTAATGTTTCCATGAAAGGAAATAACTTTCATTAACTGCTTCTCAAGTATTTTAGTGTGTTGGTTTCATGAGAATAATCTGTGACATCAGTTGCTGTAGAGGAAATAAAACTCTGTTTTCTGGGATACTAGAAAAAAAAACAAGGAGGTGAATGGTAGTAAAAGTCCATCACAGGCCCAAGGGAAGCTTTAAAGTATGTTAAAAGAAAATTCTGCATTAAAGCCCCAGCCTCTGTAATTTTCCTGAGCGTTCAGAATTTCACGTGAATCAGTTACCTAATTTGTTGACCAGTGCTTAGATTATACACAATCTGAGTTCAAAATAATTAGGTACACACTATTCAGTGACACTGAAGCATGTGACATAATTTAAATATGAAATATTAGTTCACCTGAAGTAATTGATTGAATTTCACCTTTACACTTGCAGCCTTCTTTGTGAAAGAGGATGTTTCAAAAAGAGTGAAAGATCTCTGAATCTTCCTATGGCTGATGCTGTACAAAACTTTTCACAGGCTGCTTTCATTAAAATACCAGATACACAGGAACACAAACTCATATAAAGAAGCAGAAAAGGTATTTCTAAATAAAAAAATAACAGCAGGCTGTTAAGGAACTGAGTAGGTTTAAGTTCAGGTTATTGATGGAGAACATCAAGAACATTTTTCCTGTAAACTGCTCTTTTAGCAAGCAAAGACATTCAGAAGAAAAACATTAGAGGCTAATATTTCTTTCTTATTGTGGCCTCCTGGGGCATGGAGCTGTCACATTATGTCACGCAATACTTTTAATCCCTGGTATATTTTTATGAAAGGGTAAAAACAAAAATTTCCATGGCAAATATTTCATTTTGATGTTTCTTTAAAAAACAGGTTTTGTGTATTTGTTTAAAGCTTTTAACTAAAAGAATATTTGACATAAAGGTGGGAGTTCACTTTTTATGTGGCCTCTTAGCATGTTGTCAGAGTACCAGATGAAGTAATTTGGCTACATATAACATAGGAAGAGAGCTTTGGTACTGTTCAAAACATGATTTCAGATTGTGACTTTAGCTGTGGTAGCTCTCATTCCAGATGTACATTTCTCACATCACCTCATTCCTTATTTTGTGTCTACCTTCAAAGCTAGAACTGGTGGCTGGTGTTAGCTACTAGGGTTTTAATTAGCTGATTTCTCAGCTCAGTTTCGGAGTATGATCAAACAGTCACCTGTCACAAGTGCCAAGGGGCCAAGGTGGTGTGCTTCCAGAGGGCCTGCTTGGACTAGAGCTGTTCCTAAAAAGTCACACATCGTAAGTTCTCAGTTAACTGAGGCCAGCTGGCTGTCATGCAGTTCTAGCTGTTTCCTTAAGGTGAGACTACCTAAGGTACACTGTAATAACTTTTCACTAAAAATGCCCCATAAACCATTTGACAAAAAATTTAAAGGAAAGGGAAGTTTTTTCCAAAAGCCTAACATGAAAGATAGGAAAGGTATTGCTACTAAGTGTGTAAGAGGCCCTGTGATAATCCCCTCTACCTGGCACAGGTCACATCCTGGTTGCTGAATAGATGTGTAAACAGGCTGCAGTGCAAATGCCTGCCTTTCTTCCCTTCACACCAACACCAGTGGCAGTGATTCAGTAGCAGGGACTAGGCCAGGGCAGTTTTTAAGAAGTTTTTCAAACTGTCATTTGGCACCGCTGTTCTAGTGTGCCCATGACAATGCTGGATGTGTCAGTCCTGTGACAATTCTGCCTTCTGGAAGTCTGGAAACAATCTGCATTCCCTTAGGAATTGATGTGTAAGAAGCAACACCAAATAGTAACAATGTGATTGCATTAAGAAGAGCTGTTATTAGATTTCTTAAGCTTCTCATATTAAAGTTTCTGTTTTGCACTAAATATGCAGTCACTTTTAAACATATTTCTTCTATCAAGCCTATGCTTTCAAGTTAAGAATTGCTTTATTTTCAGAGATCGTCTGATCACAGGGACAAAAATTACAGTTGATGTTAACAGTGAAGAAAAGATGAGGAGATTGAAAAGGGTACCAGAAAAACTGGCTCTTTAGGTCTTTTGTGATTGAGTAGTTCACAGTTACTTGGACAGAGAGGTTTAACAAGGTCACAAACCAAGGCTGTGGAGAGGCTTATTTTTCTCTATATAGTAAATGTTAACAAATAAGTTTGAGAAGATCTTACCAGTAAGAAAAGCCTGGCAACGTTTGGAGTTTGGGGAACAATTTAAGCAAGGGTGGAGGGATGTGCCCAATGCTTCCATGCAAGTAACTATTGTATATTACTGTTGGTTTCCCTGTTTCCTCGTGTTAGTGTTTTATTGAATACAATGTAAATGTCGTATATTTCAGTAACAGTACTTTGAGGAAGGCAAAGGAAAATACTGTGGGCGAGCGATTGAATAACAAAACCCAAGCGTGGCAGAAATGCCAGACGAGTAGTTTCTGTGGGTGCTTTAGGTGCGAGATGGGGAGGTTTCCTTTGTTCCTCTGTTGCTGCTGACAGGGCAGGGGAAGCGGCCACACGTTGTTGTGGCTTGTCCCTATTGATCATGGGCTACTGGAACTGTTTGCAACAGGGATTAAATTAGGACAGTTTTATGTGATGATTATGTGGAGTTACAGCGGCTTGTTGGCTACTGTTTTTCTCTCTGTGTGTCATGTGTTGCTCTCCTTTCAATGAGATTTAACTGTGATATTTAGTGTAATTTTTCCCTACTGGATAAAGTAGCATGGAAAGACTTTAATCTCCTAATGATTTAGTGCTTAATGATCTTCAGAGAAGAGATTGATGACCTTGAAGTCATGAGTGTGCAGTGACTGCAGGACTGTTGTTTTTGATTTCTCAAATGTTTGGGAAGGCTGATAATCCCATTTGCATGTACACTCATACAGGTTTCTAAGTCATTTTTTTCAAGATTCCCTGCAAAAACACGAGTTGCTATTCAGCGCGGGAGAGGATTTAAGTGTGAGTTGTTTCTTTAGCTACAATGAAGTAGTCCACCCTTCCAAACTGGAAATTTTTTTTGTAGCAATCTGTCACTTCTAAGGTACTTTACCCAATATTTCATTATGCTTATACATACTTACATGCCACACGATATCATTTTAGGCTTTAGAACAACATGGTGACATTGCTATTTTAAACTAGCCTTTCCTTTGGGCATCAGCGAGATCATCTCAGGACCACCAGGATTATAAATACTGTATGAGAAGGTCAGGTTTAAAGTTTCCAAATCTCCATAAGAAAGCAAGCTTAATTTTCAATCCCCTTTATAAAGCCTGATGAATTTATTATCCTCTACAAGCATCAAAAGAAAACAGCTGAAAATGAAACTGAAATTACATCTGTTCTATTTCATTCCTGTTCTTAACTTGTTTACAGATATAAGAAAAGTTATGTTCATATCCTTGGATCATATTACTTCCCACAGGGACATGACTATGCTTCTTCAGCAGAGAGAATTAAAGACAAGCAGACTTATCCAGGTTTTTTCATGTTTGGTTTCCTTTATTTTTGTATTCTGCTAGCATTAGAATATTTTTTTCCGCTGTAGTGTTTTCTACCAATACACCTTGAATTTATATTCTTCGCCTCTGTTGGTGGAGTAAATATGTATGTTTTTATAGTGGTCTGTTGTGGCATGTTGTTTTGATGTGGCTTGACAAAACAATGAATTCAGTTTGAGAGAAAATAACTAGTGTTTGAGTGTCTACTTTGCCTACATTGATTGTTGTTTAAAACCTGACTTGAATAAAACTTTGCTTTTCCAGTTGCATTTTTCAGATGCTTAGAAAAACCAAAGGATCTGTGTAAGTTAGGGTCATTTTCTTGTAGCAAAGAAATAATACTACATTATTGGTGCAATATATTATATAAGCTTCAGGTTTGTTTTTTTTTTTTGTGGTACAAATATTTTTGTTTCTTTAAAGGGTCAAAAATCTTGCTCAGTTCTTCTCAAGTGTTTGTGTTTATAATCATACTAATTATGTCATGAGGTTTTAGAAGGTCTTCTCCCATGAGAATTTGGGAGTTTTTGAAGAGATCACTATTTTAGTTGGGACAGTTGGATCCTATGGATTTTGCTCCTTTTTGAGAAAGCAAAGGGGCGCACTTGAACAGGGGCAGGAGTCAGAGCAGTTCTGTGCAGAGTTGTTTGTGCTTGAATTCATTATTGCAATATAGTCTTGGCAAAGAAGAACCAAACAAACTAGATATGGCTGAGGGTGGTTGGGGTCTGGAGATAAACTTGCAACTCAGACCTGTTGTTTGTAACCACTGCAGCTTTAAAAATCATCATTCTCTCAGTTTTTGTAGTCTTAAGGATACTTCTGATTATTCTCCACCCACCTCTTCCCAATGGGTTGAGTTAAAAAATAAAAAACAAAAGTTATGGTCCACCTCTTGAAACCTGAGTTGGAGCAAGTTGGATGTTACTTGGCAAAAGTTAAACTGGAAAAAAAATTAGCAAAAAAAACTTCCAGTAAGGGAAACTAACAAGCACCTATGGCAACAACCTTCCAGCTGGAATGTGCAGCACTTCCAGTCATTGACAGAAGTGTTCACACAGAGGTGATTCAGTGACATCATGTTGAAGGGTCTACATTACAAAGCACTTAATGTATTGCACGTGTCTGACTGGATTTTTTTTAATACCCATGATGGTCAAACCTCATTTGCAATGGTGTAAATAACGAGACATCCCATGAAAGTCAATGGATCTATGTAGAATAAAGTTCATGTCAGAGCCAGTCATGCTGGTAGCACTTATTAGCTACATTTATTCAAAATAGTTCCAGGCAGTTGCTGATGTAAATTAGAAATAGTCTTTGTTAATTAAATTGTAAAGAGAAGAAACAATTTATGTAACAATGTTCCTTCTTATTTATTCATATAAAAAGTGCTATAATTACTCAATTCAGGTAACAAAACAGAAGTATTTTGTAGCCTGCTTGATGGTATGATGAGAGAGGTATTTGGCCTGCAGGTACAGTTGAATTTCAGAAAATGTTTTGCTCCGTTGATGGATGGCATTAGTATTACTGGGACACTTCTCATTAAGAGAGAGAGAGACAGGAGTCACAGCTTTTGTTTTCAGATGAAGGCTTCCCAAACTGCTGGTTTGTGGCTGGTATTTCAATTCATAGATTATAAATTCATATAATAATGCCAGAGGGGATCATCTTGTAATCTTGTCCCTGTACCAAGGACACAGTATTCTAGTAGCAGTTGCACGACTGCCAAAAGGAGAGGTAATACAATCTTTCTACTCCTACTTGATATTCCCATTTATACACGCGAGGTTCGCCTCAGGCATATCAGCCAGGACTGAAACTGTGTTCAGATAGCCCCACGTGCTTCCCAGCACAGATATCTCCTTGAACTGTGTTTTTGTTTCTGATTTGTTTATTCAAAACCTGGTTGTGACATTTCTTACATTCACTGCATGTGGCAGTGGTCTATGTAGTGCTGGTGTGTCACTCACTCCGTGCTGGTGTTGGCTGCAGATCTTCAGTAACCAGTTTCTGCTATTTCCCCATTGTTAACTGGATGAGGATGAGAACTCATCACTCTGGGATCCATCAAAAATAAACCTGTTTCTTGTCTACACTCTAGTTATAGTTTGAAACTATCATTCGGTTTTAAGGTTTTTATATGAGATCTGATTTTTCACATCTATCTACTTAATCAAATTGTGTTTGGGCATTCTGAGGAGCACTGAGCAAATGAAGGATGTGCCAACCAGGAGAGCATCTGGTAACATTCCTCCACAGTACCTGCCTGGCAAGAGCAGACAGAAACACCTGTGGGCATCAGGACACATTTCCTTCCTGTTCAAACAGGTATCATTAGGCTAATTGAGAGAATTGAGTTCTGCTGCACGTACTGGACAGCCTCACTGCTGCTCTGGAAAGAAATTCTCTGTCTTGGGATGTTTTGGCTGGAGAAAATAAAAGAGAGGCTTTTAAAAATAATACAAGCTGAAACAGCAGCCTTTAAGCAGTTTGTGAAGTGGGTTTGTTTCTTCATGGCTTTTGTAAGTTCTGCTATGAAGACAATGACTGTCCTCTGGCAACCTGTTCATAATAATTATCAGTTCCCTGGTGCTGTTTATGCCAGCTACAGGTGTTAACACTGGTAAAACACAGCCTCTCAGTTTAGTGTATTGATACAGTTCTGGTGTCCAAGCACTCTGGAATAGTAATAAATGTACATCAGTGCATCAATACCACAAGTAGATCAGTACACAAAAAGCTTGGAAATGGACTTTCTTTTTAAACAACATGCTGTAATGAAAAAAGGCCCTACAGTGTTGCATGGGGTAGTTTAGTTCCTCTAGCTCCTTCTAGTACTGGGACAATATGTAATTTTACACTTGGATTATAAATTTTCAGAAAATGTAGATTAAAATCTTACAGGAAAAATATCAAATTTTATCTGTGTACGACGTAGTCATTTTTTAAAAAAATATTTAAATGAACCCCAGACCCCACTGCACCTGTGGAAGGGACATACCCTGGAGCAGGGGAGGAGTGTGAGGAGAGTACGTGGATGCTGCTGGAGCAACTTCCCTCATGCTGCCTTCCTGGGAACAGCATTTCCTACAGCAGAATGGTTTAATGGGGATGCCCAGACTACACAGCAACTTATTTCTAGTCACACCATCATTTCACAATACAGATCATGCCAAAATGGCACTGATGATTAATCTGTCAGGATTGTTGCCTCAACATTCCCTTAGCTGGAGACATTTTTTTAAGAACTGCGGAAGATACCATCTCTAGGGACCTAGGAAACTGCAGATGGTTGAAGATAAATAAATTTTGGGTGGGCTCAGTGCTATGTGGCAGAGTCTGAATATTAAATGGAAGTTTATGATGTTCACATTCTTGAAACAAGGGCCAAGCAGAGGCTCCAAGTTTCTTGGCCCAAGAGGAAGCATCCTGAGGGTCCAGAGAACACTGTCACTCGATGTGTTAGTGTTCACACCACTTCAGTGAAATACCATTTGAGGGAAAGAGGGGAGCTCACACAGTTGCAGTGTACCAGGCAGTCCTCTGCACCTTAAAATGTGCAGCCTTCAAATTAACCCCATTTAAGATTTTAGGTTCATTTATATTTTGTTAGGAGAAGAAATGGCTCATACAAGCTGTATATTAACTCTCAGAACTGGAGTAAAATTAGAAAAGGAGTAGATGTCTTTAATATCTCAGCTATTAGGCTGCCAATATGCTTTTAGAATATCTATGTAACTGAACATGAGAAATTACTGAGATGACCAGATAACAAACAAAAAATATCTCATCAGACCAGTGTAATGTTTTGCAAGTGTGGTCATGTCTCTTGGGTAATTCAGTGCTCTGCTATCACTTCAGTTATATTTCTAAAAGTATAATTAGTTGAGCTGTAAAAATATACTTGGAAAACACTTGCTTAGGAAACACAGGCCAACATGAGCAGTGCAAAATGCAGTTCTAGAGATGTCAATGCTAGTTTTTAATTGGAGAAATGCTGGTTTAGGTGGTCTGTCACTGAATTTTTGATGTGCATTATCTATCCAGAGGGACTGAAACTATATAAGAGATTTTGGCCATTAAAGGATGTACAATAGCTGATGGTGTTTCTGTGCTTCAGCATTTTTTTATGTATGCCAGCTTTCACAAGCTGCTTGATTAGCATCCCTTTTTAAGCATTTGCTAAAGAAAGAGCATTTGTCTGGGTGGCAGTTGTTCAGGAAATTTTCCAAAAGCATAAACTCTCTTTCATAAGCATTCTCATACTGGTGTATCCCATCTTCTGAAATTTAAGGATACAAGGAAATATCTTTGTGTATAATTTAGGAATGCTGTTATCTCAGATTGTGAGTCCTCAAGCCTGATTTCATTTGTTCATATTCATGTTGATTAAGACAAGCAGAGTATAACTATAGCATTGTGACAACAAATACTTTTGAAGCAGCCTGGTTCCCCATCTTCTGAGGAACAGAGGAAATTGTTACTTGTAGTAGAGGTTAAATTGGTGTTAAATGATGGAGGTAATTATTTTAAAGTTTTTATCTTGCCATCATCTGTAGTTGAGCTGAAAATGAAAGCTGGGAGTCCCAGAAGAAGTTAGTAGCTTTTTCTTTCAGCCTGATAATAAAATAAATCAGTGTTTCAACCAGTGCAATCCACCAGTCAGACCTCTTAAATATCATGTAAAGTACTCTCCTGCCTGATTTATTAACTTTCTAGGTAATTGAGTGCTTTTAACTAGATCCAGATTCCTACAACTGGTTTATTATATCTCGGAGGCAAGCAAAATAGCCAGGATTCTCTGGACAAGTTATAATTCTGCATTATCAAGACTGTTGGGAGTCCTTCCTATCCCAAGGATTCACTACCCAGCAGTTTTTAAGTCAAATGAAATTTGTGTGTACTATTTTTTCTGTTCTAACTCCTTCCCAGCTCCTCCTCCTTAGCAGGTTATCTGTTTAAAATTAATTGTTGAGCTCAAATGTTCCAAAGCTTGAAAATTATTTTTCTCATGTTTGCAGACATATTTCTTAAGATTCTCCATCGCACTGCTTAATAAACATTCTCTTTTTGTAACCCATAGTTTTTATTTTCATCATATTGTATTTCAGAATTTATCCACATTTTGGAATGATTTTCAGTTGCCATTTTCCTGCGTTTTACATACAAACAGGCAAATGAGTAAATGAAGAATAAATTAAACCCTGGAATAAGGTGTGTTCTAGTATTTATTTTCGTAAATGACTCTTCTTTCTCAGAGTTTCTATATAATTCCACTCATTCAGCCAACACTCTTTATTATATGCAAATGAGCAGTGGCAGTCTCAGTTCCCCTTCCAGTAGATGCCCTCTTTCTAGACAGTTTAAATCATTCAGTTCTCATATCAAACCCAAAAATATTTGTAATCATTTAGGAAAACTGAAAGCCTGTAGCACCACAGCAGATGAGTAGTCAGGTTTTCCAACCTTATCAGTAGGAGAAAAACTTACATTAAAACACAGTAGGAAAAAACACTAAGCCTGCTGAGAAAACTGGACCTTTAATTCTTAATATTTCTGGTCAAATCAACTGATGACCTTGATTTGCTCACCTCTTTCCAAGTTGCTGTGTTGCCACATCATTCTCTTTTAAAGCTGTTTGTGGAAAAGCAGTTCAGTGAGGGAAATACCAGCTCCTGTTCTTGGTTCTGGTAGGTAGTGATGTAAGTCATGAAATGTAGCAGACTATCAAAGTGGTGGTGGTGGTGGTAACTGGGAAGATCACCTCTTGACCATTTTCTGAGGTGGTTCTGTGTAGGGCCAGGAGTTGGACTTCGATGATCCTTGTGGGTCCCTTCAAACTCAGGATATTCTATGACTGACAGGGTCTTTCAGTGAAGCTGCAAAGTCTGCACATGCTTCCAACCTGACAAGGAGCCTTCCACACCAAGAGAAACAATATCTGTTTGTGATGGGGCAGGTGGGAAGAGCTCCCATTCAAAGGGAAATACTGGGCTTAAACTCATTTACAGAACATGCCTAAAAAGGATGGGCTTCTGTAGGCATGTCAGAGGCAGGACTCCAAGGACAGTGGTTAATTCCAGGTTGTTTTCCTAGAAAGCTTCAGTTCTTGTCTAGCTTATGCCACCACTCCTATATGAACTCCTGCTCTGCCCCAGCCCTGCCTTGACTTCATGGTATCCTTCTGCTTCATAATTCTACAAAGTCCTGCTGAACTGCTTTAACCCCCTCACTGTCCTGTCTGAGCCCTTTTTACGATGCTGCAACATGCTAAGAAACTGTAAAGTGGAGAAACAGTGACCAAAGGCATGTATAAATAAAAAAAGATGGTCTTGCCAAATCATCTGCTGAGAGTTTAGACCACTATTCTTCTCGTTTCTTTCTCTTGCAGGGTGGGAATAATGCAGGCCATACCGTGGTTGTTGATGGCAAAGAATATGATTTTCACCTATTTCCTAGTGGCATCATTAATCCAAAGGCAATTTCTTTTATTGGTAAGACATTTTGGAACTTATTATAAAATATGACATTGTGTAGTGGATAGCTGCAACTATACTTTATAGTAACAAGGAAAGAAAAACATGAATCTCAGTCAGATTTGTTTTAGCTTGAGCTATTTGACTTTTATTTCACTACTGCTTTAACGTGAAAAGTTACTGTACTTTCAGCGTCAATTTAGTTTCCACTGTTAGAAAACTGAAAGCAAGAACATCTTATCATGTTCCTTCTTATACTTTATGGTAAAGTTTGGACCCCACCCTCTACTTGCACTCTCTTTTTATACTTTCAGAAATATATGTGCTATTCTTTGAGCACAAAAATTCCAGGACTTAGCTAAATAAATAATAAAAAAATATTTCTCACATCTCTTTACTGACTTCCCAGAAATAGGCCCCAAAATGCAGGGCTCTACTTAGGAGGTCATCATCCAGTCTCCTTTTTGTTCCCACCACCAGCTGTTTAGGATGATGATGTATTTTGCTATAAAGATGGTCAGTGCAGATGGCATCATAAAAAGATTTGCAGCATTCACTGGACATTAAACTCATATTTAAATGTAGGCAAATTTAAGCCTCTTGTCCAAAGTTTTGATTCTTTCTGAGACAAAAGATGTACAGACTATTCAAGAAATGAGTGTAAGTTCTAGTGAGTCCTGGAGTTTTAGTTTTGCTCCATTTAATAATTTCCAAATGGATAACTGGAATCTATTGAACATATTTTTTTCTCCCAGCTAAATATGGCATTGTCTTGCTTTCCTGTTTACTCCCTTGTCAATTAGTAACGACTACAACTTGAGTTATGCTAAATTTAGGCCGAGACAGGCTCTTGCATATAATTCTGACATTCCCAAGAAGGAGGCAGCAGCTGTTTCCAGCCCACTGCATCACTAATCCTCCGTGTCTCGCCAGTGCTGCTCTTTATCACTTGTGGGTTCTATTTTGTAGCTCAAAAGCAGAGGGAAGGCATTGCTAATGTATCACAGCAATTCGAGCTGAGTTTAAAACAAAGACCTGAATATTGAAGAAGACTTAAACATTTTCACACAAGCTTGTCAGTGTGGTAAGGCCAGAGACTTCTCTGAGCTTTTCCCTGTGAGCAGTTGAGGCTGGAGTTGCAGGGCAAAGTCCACCATGAACAAAGACAAGAATGCGCTTACTTCAGCTGGCTGTGCAGCAGCCCGGCGTTCTCGCCTCAAACGAGCCAGCTCTGGTTTTCCTGAGCTTAGCAGCCCACTAGCTGCTTCCCCCAAACCAGGATTTATCCAAAAAGCTCTCAAGATCACTTGGTGTGAAATCCAGCTTTACTTTTTAAATAAATTTTTAGACAGCAAGTGTTTACAGGCCTTACATCCTAAGACTAAGTGTTTTATTCCTTGCTTTAAAATAAATCATTTATGTTCCCAAAGGTAATGGAGTGGTTATACATTTACCAGGCCTGTTTGAAGAAGCTGAAAAGAATGAAAAGAAAGGTTTGTATCAAGTAATTTTTAACCTACCTTTATACTGGCAGCCAGATTGAGAGTTTTTGTAAGCTGTTGTTTCTGACCATAAGTATTCAGTGCAGTAAAAACATTCTGGGTTTTAAAGGAGGAACCAGTGTTTAAAATGTTGAAATGTGTGGTAGTCTTTAGACCTATTTTCAAGAGCAGTCTTTTCATGGGTTTCATGGAGTTTTATGGCATTTGATTCTACATTTGATGGAAAATAAAACTTAAAGTGTATGCTAAGCTTCACTTGACCTCAAATAGGGATGATTTAACCCAACATTTCTGTGCCCAAATATAAACTCAGTTGGTTCTCCTCTGGGCAAGGCTTTGGACCCTATGACCTTGCAAGGTCCTCTACCTCTTAGATTGTTCTGTGTTTCTATATAGAAATTTTCTATTTTCTGAGGCACAAATGGAGTTTAAGTGATGTATTGTGTAGCAAGTTAAACAAGAATATTTATTTAAGGAATTTTGTGTAAGCCACAGCATTCTGGCATTTAAGAATAAGAAGTATCTTTTTCCATACTAAAATGAGAAAGCTGGTAAGTCAAAAATGAGAAAAGTTTCTCAAGAGAAAATTGCTGATATATGATATTGTCTTGTGGTTTATCCATTTTGTCTACAGTTATCTTAACAAGAAGCCATTTAAACTAGCAAAAAGACAGAAAAAGTAAAAGCCAGTATCAAGGCTCGACCAACCAGCTGAAATCCTACCTTTCTTCATCTCTTGACAGGTTTGAAAGATTGGGAGAAAAGACTGATTATATCAGATAGAGCCCATATAGGTAAGTGAAGATTGAAGGGGAAAAAGCCCTCACAAATGGTTGCTTAGCTCATGATGCTAAATTAAATTAATATTCCACAGAGCAGCTATGTATTTGATCTAACACAGCTTCTTATTATATTGTGTAATCTGAAGCAAGATTATGGAATCTGTATCCACTGGAGAGTGATGTTTTACATGTTTTCATAATGTTTAAGGAATACTCGCTCTGTTTTCACTTGAGGAGGCTTGTGCACTGTCAATGACAGCAGAGGCGCTTTGTCTTGAAATTATGCATGTCTGTGATTTAAAGAATATTCTTCTCCTTTGTCCTCTCACTATATCCATTTGATTTTCCACTGCAGTGTTTGACTTTCATCAGGCAGTAGATGGACTCCAGGAAGTGCAACGTCAAGCACAAGAAGGCAAAAAGTAAATATTTTCAACACTCTCATTTCATTAATAGTTACGCAAATTTGGAAAATCGGTATAATTTTGGAAAACACAAATGCTGTGTGTCTTGGAAGAGCCTTGTTGATGTTATTAATTCTGTACTTCTGTTCTGTTCCTACTTATGTTAGTGCACAAACTGTCAGAAGGGCCTCATGCTTTACTGCCTACCAGGAATATTAGCAATACTTATGCAAAGCCTGAACGGTGCCATATATTTATTAATATGGGACTTTAATATCTTGTTATCTCTCAGACCTCCTGCCCAGTATATGATATAGTGAAGAGCTTTGAAAAAATTACTTTTCATAAAATGTATTTTTGCATGTATTTATACATACTGGGGGGGGGGGGATGTGTTTCTTTTTACTTAGCATTGGCACAACAAAAAAGGGGATTGGACCAACGTATTCTTCCAAAGCTGCACGAACAGGCCTTCGGATTTGTGACCTCCTCTCTGACTTTGATGAATTTTCTTCAAGGTACAACTCTTTTCATTCCTAAATATTATGTTAAAGAATGATACATTTTGCCTGACAGAATTGCTTTTAAGGAGATGTTTTTAAATGTGTCTGAATTTTGTAAATAAATTGTCTAGAAGGAGAAGAAAACTGGAAAGAATGTATGTGTGTGTGTGTATTTCCTGTCCTTCACAGAGTTTCTCATCATTTGAAATGTAATTTTGAACACTGGGAAATGCACTGGTTGAGGTGTCAGAGTCCTGGGTATTTTCTCCCTATAGCTTTCTGTGCATAATATAAACTGAGCTCTTGCCAAAGGTTCTGTGATTCTGTGACTATGTTCCTCATAGATACAATTTCAATATTTTACAGATTTAAAAACTTGGCACAACAGTACAAGTCAATGTTTCCCACATTGGAAATTGATACAGAAGGACAGTTGAAAAAGCTAAAGGTAAGGATTTATCACTTGAAATATTTATTTTCATTTTAAAAGGTAAAAATGCAGTGTACCAGACATACCACTTATTGAGCTAATTTAAATGAATATTGCATATTATAAAAGCTTTTAATAAACAGTAGCTATAGTTTATAGTAGAATGCTCTTTCTTACTGTAGGCATTAATGTACGCTCTGTGGAGGATTTAATTCTCGTATAATATTTTACCATTTTGAATGTTGTTTAAAATGACTGTTGTATCAAAGTAGTCAAAAGAATGCAGGTTGATGACTTCAGTTAGTGTCCTGTGTGTTGGTGGGACTTCCTTGCTTACTGAAGAATTGTTTGTGGAAGCATATTTCAAGACCCTGGTATTAACAAGAAAATTGTCTTTTTACAAATAAATCCAGAAGAGCCACTGGTAAAACAGCTTTCATGAATATGTAAGAAAAGAGGATGTTAAAAATATCCCTTACCTTTCCCAAGTTTTTTCTTACATGTTTTAAGAGCTGTCACCCTGAGGATATTTTTTAATATTCAAAAGGAGTGATATTTTTTTCTTTTGGTGCTTGGACTAGTTCTAAGTCCCATTCTCAGTGTAGCTACACTGTAGACACACTATCTAAAGACTATAGCAACAAAATTCAGCAGATAAACCACATCTCTGTGAAAAGAAATGATACAGAAATTATGGCATTCTAATGCCATAATAAGTCATGTTTTCTTATATGAGTGGTACAATAGATTGAAAGGAGTATAAGCTTGTGATTGTATTTTTCAGGAAAACACAGTTATTGAGGCTGAAAGCTTAGACTTATCTGTATATTTTGTCTTTCAATGTGAACACAGTGTTCCCTGCTTCCAGCTATTGTCTGAGGAAGTTGACATTTGTACTCAATTTGCAGGGATATGCTGAAAAAATAAGACCCATGGTTCGAGATGGTGTGTATTTTATGTATGAAGCTCTTCATGGCTCCCCAAAGAAGATCCTTGTTGAAGGAGCCAATGCAGCATTACTTGATATTGACTTTGGTAAGTTGTTTTCTTAACCCAGCTTAACTCCTAAGAGATCAGTTTTATTTTGATTAGTTTTATTTTGATTTGTGTTTATATTGAATTTGCAAACAGCAGGAAAATAGAGAAAGAAAATAGTCTTTCCTTAATAGGAACAGATCTCCCAGAAGTAAAGCTCATTAAGACAGAGATTGTATCATTAACAGGATTAAGTGCTTATGGTTTAAATATTGATTTTTACTGAAGTTTATTCCAGTGGAGCTGAAATTTCACTGCAGATGTTCTTGTCTTGATTGCTTTTAAATGTGTGTGCGTATTTCCAAACAATCCAGGTAGTCATTGCAGTGCTGCTTAGGTAATTCCTCTGCCATGGCAGGAGGATTAAACTGGTGCAGCAGCCTCTAAGTCTTGCCACTACAGTTGGTCTCTGCTTTGCTTTCTTACCAAAAGTTTAATTAAATCAATGAAGAAAAAATTAAGGACTGACGAGATTCTCCTGTCCAGAGTCACAGTGTAGAGATCATGAGAAACTTCTTAAGACACAATTTGTGCAGATACTCAGAGCCACTTGTGCAGAGCACTGGGAATGCCAGACTGTGACCTTTACACCAGGTTCTCCATGAACGTAATGGAAATAATTTCTGTGACACACAGAACACTGAAAAAAAGCTTCACCCAGCAGGAGCATCATAATAGATCCTGTGCCTAACGGAGGTAGTATTGAGATGCTTTCGAATTTCTCCCTCGTGTGCAATCCTCGACGAAAGTTGTAAAGAATGAATGACACATAATAAAAAGAATTTGCCCCCATCTTTGGCTGCTGTTCCAGTTTACCTTTAAAGCCAAACATAGAAGCGAAAACCTCCTTTGAGCTGATGAAGAAAAATCAGTCTTTGTTTGTCACCGCTGCTGACAGAAGGCCGTGCTGCTGTGTTTCCCCGACAGGCACGTATCCCTTTGTGACCTCGTCGAACTGCACCGTGGGCGGCGTGTGCACGGGGCTGGGCGTGCCCCCGCAGCACGTGGGGGACGTGTACGGCGTGGTCAAGGCCTACACCACCCGCGTGGGCATCGGCGCCTTCCCCACCGAGCAGATCAACGTAGGTCCAGCCCTGCGGGGTGGGGGCACGCGGCCGGCAGCAAGGAGCGCTCAGGGGGACGGGCTCAGGGTTGTTCCACTGATAAATAAGCACGGTAATAACGATGCTGAGCAGTCACACCCACAAAGTGAGGAGAATTGCGCTATGAGCTTAAGGTGTTTGTCCTGAGAGGAGAGAACCAGTGTGAGGATGTTACGCTGCAGCGACCACACTTCTGTTGTAATGATCCATGTGGAAGCAGATGTTGTCGTCTTACATAACATCATTAGGTGTATTTCAGTGGTGAGAGTTTGTTGTGGACTGGAACTGTCAGTGCGTCCCAGAAGAGCTTAAATTGCAAGAACAACTTCTGTGCTTAACAGCCTGTGTTCTGTGTGATTTGTAGAATAAATGTGGTGTGTGTGTCAGCCAGTCATGCACAAACGGGTCGATAAAAAGAAAGGGAGAGATTTTGGTTATTTTAAACTGTCTGCTGTACTCTCATTATCAAGAAAGCTCAGGATATTGATTATGAACTATGCACACAGCAATCTCTAGGGCAGTGTTCCGAATCTAATTTAAGGATTTAGTCACTAAAATCCTTTCTCTAATGGCTCAGATGAGTTGATGGTATCCTTTGGGTTTATGAATCGTGAACATAAAGTTTCTTCCTTCTTTATTTTTACCACAGTAAAGACACTGCCAGTCTGAATGGAACAGCTGGCAGTGTCAGACTGCAGTAGAAGCAAGGAACCCTAGGTGTTTTGACCTAGATATTGTACAAGCATTTACAGTCTTGTCCCCAAAACCAAAAGATGTCAAAAGACCAGACAAAGAAAGTGAAAACAAAAAAGAAAGAAAGAAATGCAAACAAAATTTTACAAAGGACTGAATTGTCAAGGAAATCTTCCTGTTGGATGAGGAAGGAAGAAAAATCTCTCCTTGGAATGTCAAAGTCCTGTTAAATATGTGATTTGGAATGCTAGAGATTGCAATACAAAAATCTTGTGCCCAAGGGATTTGTTATCTGCCTTAGTCCTCTCCTAGTAATTTTTTTTTTTCCTGGAAAGCAGCTTTCAAATTGGAGCAACTGTATTTTTTCTTGCTATTGGTCTATATTTGTTTGTATTTGTTTTCCAGCCACATTTTCAGTGAAACACCATCAGCCTTCTCTCTGTGTTATTCTAGGAAATCGGGGATCTTTTACAGTCCCGTGGCCACGAGTGGGGGGTGACTACGGGCAGAAAGAGGCGCTGTGGCTGGTTAGATCTTGTCATTTTGAAATATGCTCATATGATCAACGGATTCACTGCGTAAGCATCAAAGATTTTGCGCTACATTTGGAAGTGATAATTTTGTGCTTCGCAGAATAAATATGTAGGTAACATTAATATAAGTCCAGTAAAGTGTCGCATTTTAAGCAATACAGTAATGCACAGTGGGCAGCTGAGAATTGTCTTAATGCTAATAATAATCTAATTCCTTTGACTTTTTTTTTTTTTTCAAATTAAGTGATTTTACAACATGATGGCTGTGATTTTTTTTTGGTACATATTTTCCCTTTGCTTTCATCAGAGGGCCAGTGTAGATTTGTTTTCTACAGTTTTCAACAAATATTGGTTTTCTAACAGTTTACTTTAGTGGTTTTGATCCACTGCTTTCATAATGACTTTTGCCATGGTCTAAAACCTGTTGGGTTTGAGGTTTGGTTGGCTCTAATGGTTCCTACTTGTAGGACCAATTCAGCATCCTTTGGAACTGTCTTGATAAGTGAAATTAATGGAGTGATACAAGGTTACAGCAACTGGCACAGTTTTCATTCCAGTTTCAACAGGTTCATTTATTTACAAAGGTGTAGTCAAATATTGCGTTATACATTTTGCTTTTAATGGGCTGATTTTTATTTTCTTTGGGACCGAGTGGCTTCTTTGGTTGGTGCATTCAGGCAAACTTGTCCATATGTGCAAACACATGACCTTGACCATTTTAATATGCTGTAGACTGAAACATAATTTAATATTGTTTATGCTACTACAGTTACAAAGGAACAATAGTCTTGTTCATTAATTTATCAAAATGGGTTTTCAGCTTTGGGGTTTTTTTAAACTGGATTTATACTTTGCTTTAACTTATGCAGCTCTAGTTTATGTGGGAAATTTTAAGAAGGCGTTAGTTTCTTTCCATTTCAGTTCTGTACAATTACTGCACTTCTATCAACAAAACTATATCCTCTCTGATAGCTGTGATAGCTAAAAAACATGAGGAGATGAAAAAAGTTGAACAACTAGCTCTATGGTGCTTTTTTCTCAAAAAGTCTCTTCGCTTAGTCCTTTCATTTATCATGTACTTACTGAGCACATACAGCCTGGACTATTGTGCACATACCTGTCTAAATCCTTAGCTGCTCAGATTTTTGCCAGGCAACATCTAGAATACAGTTCTGAAGAATTTGACTAGTTTTAAAATGCCATTTTATTCAGATCAGTGAATACTTCAGTGTCTTCTTGAGGTTCCATTTTTGTCTCCCGATTCACAATTATTGTGATTAATTCGCAAAATTAATAAGGTTCATTAAACTGACAGCACAGCCCAGGCACTGAAATTCAGGATGAGATCCTTCCTAATGAACTGCACATATGGTTTTAGTAACCAGACTGTGCTTGTCCTGTTATAAAAGTGTAATCAGTCAATAAGTCTGTTGGACAGTTGTTGTGAATCAGTAGGAGTAACAGAAATAGTCACTGTCACTGATGTCCCGTGTCATACCCATCCAGACCAGGCCCAGGAGGTGCCACTTTCCACAGTCAGAGTGCACTGAGTGAACACTGTGCACCTGTGTGAGCAGCCAAGCATTTGGAAATGTCTCGTGGTGTCTCAGCCGTGTATTCATCCCAGAGGCGTGAATTCAGTTAACAATGTTCACAGTTTAATACATTTCTGTATTTCTGCTGGCTGGGCTGCTTGAGCTGCATTTGTGAGAGGGAGAAAAAAAAGATGGAAAGTGTTAAAAAGGAGATTCATCATGTGTGTAACTAACTGATGGTTTTTGTGCAGTTTGGCATTAACAAAACTGGATATCCTTGATGTCCTTGATGAAATTAAAATTGGTGTTGCCTACAAATTGGGTGGAAAAAGAATTCCATATTTTCCAGGTAAGTTGTTAAACCTCTATGTTAATTTTTATCTTTCCTGCCTGTTAAGCCAATTTTGCTTTTTAAAATCACACTTGATTTCTTTTTCACTAGACATTCTGTGGCAATTTATGGAGCTGCAGTATCTGTATAAAGATGGCTGGTACCATTACATTGGCATTTTCCATTTACCTTGCATCTGTGTACAATGGCAAGAACTCAGAACTATAAAATCTTGTGTTGGGGACTCTATGTGTTGTCCCATTCAATTATTTTATTGGCAAAATCAGGGGTCTGAAAGTCAGCAAGACTGGAGTCAGTGACTGTGTATCATTGGCAATAGCATTTAATGAAGCAAAATTGAAATAAAAGCTGTAAAAAAATGAGATAGAAACAAGCAGAATAAAGCTGCTTCTGGATAGCTTTATTAAGCTTTATTAACAGCAACAACACTGTGGATAATAAAAATATATATTGCCCACTCAATAATTATTCATGTTAACACTTTTTAGATGTAATAATACATAATTTTTTTACATAAATGATGTTTTCAAGATATGTGTAACAGTTTCTTTCAAGAAAAGGGATTTGTTCTGTTGAGTTTAGGGAGATGCCAGAGGCACAGGGTGGACTGGCAGCAGCCAGCTTTCCCACCACTCTTGGTGGTTCTTGGCTGTGGACACAATGAGAATCCCAGTGGGGAAAAGCTTGTAGACATCAGAGTTTTTCACAAGACTGATTTAATTTGGCTCTGTAAAGATGAAACTCTCTGAGACAGTAATGCCTTGTCTACTGTTTTATTGTGTGCAAATCTGAACCAAAAAGTGGAAGTACTGTAAACCGCAAAAAATTTTATTTCCTCAAAAATAAAACTGTAGTGTTGTTGTTGACTCCATGTTGACAGCATAGAGTACATCCTACAGTTTTTGGAAGAGGAAACTGCATTCCTGGATCCTCTTGAATCAGATTTATCTTCCTAAGTATCAGAATTTAACCTCAATTAAAAATAAAGGAGTGAATGATTGAATAAACCAGTAAAATAATGAATTGAATTAATTCAAATTAATTGAATAAAACATACTATTTCTTTATATATCAGATTTTAATTGTTGTCAAAAGACTTTATTGGTCAAGAGCCATAGTCTGTTCTCTTAAGGCAGAGCAGCTAAAATCAACTGTGACAAAAAATTTCTTCCACAGCTAACCAGGAGATACTACAGAAGGTGGAAGTAGAGTATGAAACAATGCCTGGGTGGAAAACTGACACAACTGGAGCACGAAAATGGGAGGACCTCCCACCCAAGGCCCAGAATTACATCCGCTGTGTGGAAAACCACGTTGGCGTGCCAGGTGAATTTCTCTGTAGACGTCCATGTGAGGTTGCCACAGCAGACAGACCCAGCTCTGTGAAAGTGCTCAGTTTGTTAGTTGGAAGTCACTTTATTAGGGCAGGAGGGAATGAAAGTACCAGTGGTTGGGCTGATGGGGGTAAATGACAGCTTGCCAAGAAGCAGCAAAGTCTGGTGTTCAGCAGGCAGGGCTGCAGTGCTGCAGAGAGCTTCAAGCTGCTGCTGGCAGGGATTTAATCACAGGAAAGATAAACGTGTTGCTCTTGGCCAATGGCCACCTTGTGTCAGTGAAAACTTTGGGGTCTGTGCACCGCGCCTCAGCGTGTAGTTAGGCTGATGTCCTCATCTCCCCCTTTCTCTCTGCATCCTGCACTGCAGCCCTGTTTGAACTTAGATGTCTTTGTTTTGGGTTTTTTTCCATTCTTACTCATATAAGGAATTGTGTTGCATAACAGGTACAATATTGCTTAGCCCAGTTCTTCCACTTTGGAAAAATGAGAATCATTGATCTTCAAAGGTCAAGTCACCCAGTTTCCTTCAAATCTAACTGCTAGAGCTCTAGATGTGCCGAGAGCTAGGAGTGGCATAGATGGTGGAGTTTGCAAGAGAATTTCCTCAGTAACAAGCTTAGAAATCTGGCATGGCTGCTGGTGTTTTCCATAAAGCACCTCAAAGGTCACATCAGTGGAGTACAGGCTGGTTACAACCGTGGCAATTCCTGTATTGGTCGCGGATCAGGAAACATCTGATAGCAGACTGAAACTCAGAGAATGGCCTGTGTGTGGCCAAGGACACTCAAGGGATGTGAAAATACAGCTCCCCTTACCTTTATTCCTCTGGTTTGCTGTGCAGAGTCAGGATGCCTTGCTAGGTTTGATGGCTAAAGGAGACCCATCCACTATAGTCAATTCTGTAGCAACCATGGACAATAAAACTGCAGTGGAACAGCTGCAGTGTGGAATTTGGGGTGGCTGCTCACACTGGGTAATGTTTATGGTTAGAGCCTTACATTTAAAAATATTAGAGTATGTAGGCATTGCTGTCTCCTGTTCCACATCATGCAGACTTCAGAGTCTGGCACAGCTCTGGCTTCCTCGATGCAGGGATGTAGCTAAACATCCTGTCACTCAAAACAATGGCACTTAAACCTGCAACAAACATTCCTGACCTTCTGTTAGGCCTTCCATCTGCAATGCTTTGTGTTTATAATTACTTCATGCTTTCAAACTTCAGTATACTGCACTTTTAGTCCAGTAGTGCAGCTGGAGTAGAGGGATTTTTGGCAATGAAACTTTCTTCCTAAAATTGGTCAGTCAAATTGGTAGTGAAGCATGATGAAAGGTGAAAATTATTCCAGTTCATTGATTATAGTATTTACTCTCAGTAATTGTTCTAACAGATGTGTTTTCCTTCCTAGTTAAATGGGTTGGAGTTGGGAAATCAAGAGAGTCGATGATCCAGCTGTTTTAAACAAATGAAGAACTTCAGTGATGAGAAGCACAACTTGGCGTTCCTCAGTTCATTACTGCTTCCTCTTTAAATGGAAATGCTATTTAAAACAAACAAATTCTTCTAGGAATTAAATAGAAACACAACATATATTCTGTATTGTAACATTTTATTTAAGTTCTCAGTAAATTCTGTGTAAAATCTCCTTGGTGTCTGTCATCAAAAAAGTAAAAAAAAAATATTCCTAACAAAACAGGGAAATAATTTTTTCAATTGATCCATGTTACTATTTGAAGGTACTTTACACCTATATACTACTTCTCCTTCCTCAAACAGTACTAAGCCTTTTCCAGTAATTATTGGGTAACTTTAGAATTCTGAAGCTTGGATTTTTTCTTCAAATGTTAAAATATCTGTGTATCTGGGTTGGCAGTACTAGGACAGATATCATGCACTGAAATTGCTTAAATTATAGAGATTCTCAGTTTATAAAATACAGCAAAGTCAGGTGGGCATTTTCGACTGCACAAAGCAAAGCAAACACAATTATGTATCATTTTTGTATAATGTTTTTTGATAGCCTACTAAAATGAATGGAGAGCAGCTAAAATGTAAAATGTATTTATCACAAAGCCTATCCTAGTAACTGAGATAACATCTGTAAAGGGGCCAAACTGGAGAAAGCTGACCTGTGTAATAATTCTTTAAACTATTCTGTGTTCTAACAGGCTGGAGACTGTTAGGGGTGTGGCCTTTCTTTTATGCAGTAGGAAAAGGAATGAGTGAAGGTGGAAGGAAGAGAGTCCTCAGGGTACAAAACACATGAGGAGAGTGGAGCTGAGACAGCACACTGCTGTTTTCTCCATGAGCCTGGGACATTTCTTCCTGCTAGTCCTGTGATTGAAGTTTCCCAAGTTCTGCTGTGGTACTCTGCTGAGGAGCTTGTGGCTCTCTAAGGCACTCGCTTCCACAGCTCATAGGTTTCCAAGAATAAATCAATGCATGACTCAATGATGACTGGTGCAGTATTTACACCCCTCACACATTTTGACCTTCCTCAGCAAAATGTAATGCCTATTTATAGAAGGGGATGATACGTGGCAGCCAGGGTTGGGACATGTAGAAGCTGTGGAGAAGTCCCAGAATCTTCAAGAATGTACTTGGACTTCTTTGTGGATCTTCTGATTTGTAATGGTTGTGTATCAAGAGCTCTCAAAAAAAGCCTACCTCTTGTAGAGGAAAAAAGTTCCCTAACTGCAAAATTCTCCAAGTAGATGATCCCATTTTTTATATATGTGTCAGAGAGCTATAACAATATTTTTGTATCATTCCCATGGGCTGTGGAAATGGCATGACATCCTCAGTGAGGCCATTATGCAGTGTGTAAAAACAGTCCTTTTCTGACATGGTAACTCCAAGGGTACTAAACAATGACACTTGGCCTTAGAAATGGGGATAAAAGGTAAAACCTGCCAGGAGGATCTTGTGCCATACTCATCCCATTTGTCTCATCTCATTCAATATCAAATAGCAGATAATGTTCAAAGCCATTTGTGTCAAGGAACACTTTTAAAAAAGTACCAGTGCAAAGCACTAAATGTAACTGCTTACAGATGTTTTGCTGCTTGTAAGGCAGAATTCTTGCACCATCCAGCTCTGTGCAGTCTCTCCATGCCCCAGTTCATTACAGATTCTGGCTTAATGCACAAGCAAATACCGTTTTTCTCTAAAAAAAACACAGAAAAGAACCTAAAGCTGTGAATCCTTCCTTCTGTTTTAACTCTTTTGTCCATCTTTGACAATTTTTTTTTTGCTGCTGGTTTTGCAATCTGTAAAATTGCAATTAGTAATACATTCTCACTGCCTTTTGGAGTTCCCTGGGTCAAGCCCTGCAGTCCTTGATCTGAATTGAGGAGGAAGCTCTCCTCATGTATTTATGGCTGTTCTGATGAAAGACCAATGAGAGTTCTGATCTTATTTAATGTTTGCGAAGCTCTTCTGAAAGGTACTTGGTAAGTGCTAATTATCACAAGCACTGTGAAGGGTGCCTTATTTATATGAGGTACTTTAAGCATAAAGATGCTTGCAGATACAGTAATTAAGTTTTGTTTTCACATGGCTTAACCCTGTGACATTTGCCTTCTGAATGATCTCGAGCTGTTCCTTTCCTTGGCCCCATCTTCCTCTGTACATTCGTGCTGGGAGGTGCCCGCTATATTTAACCTTTGGTTGATTTATAGGCAAAGTCCACAGTGACTAACGA
Source organism: Phainopepla nitens (assembly GCA_013400175.1). Classification (NCBI taxonomy): domain Eukaryota; kingdom Metazoa; phylum Chordata; class Aves; order Passeriformes; family Bombycillidae; genus Phainopepla; species Phainopepla nitens. The sequence continues at coordinate 904,147 of VXBQ01010235.1, forward strand.
GCCACTTGGTGTGCTGAAAAACAGGATTAAATGATCAACTCTAAACGGAGTATTTGGCATATTGAAGACAATAGCTTTTGTAGTGTAATTTTCACAGGATTACTTTCCAACTAATCTTTTTATTTTCCATTTTTCTGTTTAGTATCCATTAGATCCATGTGGCTTGTCCTTGCTCTCAAGGATTCATCAAAAAACCCAGTGATGTTGTCAGTGAGCATGATGTAATAGGCAATTATCCCATGGCTTACTCTGCTACCATAAAAATAATCTCATGCATTTCATTTCATAGCATGGGTATTTTAAACAAAAGTTCTACTCCTATTAAATTTTACATGTGCTGTCATTGAGTTAAATGTGAATAAGTTAAGGCTTTTATCAAAAAGCTCTTTATTCTACTGAGAGACACAGTGGTTAATCGGAACATTTTATTGTAAATTTCCTTTAATTTTGGCTGTTTTCCATTTATGTTACTTTGTATTGTTTGGAATTTCATTTAATAACAATCATTGTGATGAATTTAACTACTTCTTTCTCCCCAGCCAAATTCAATAATAATGGCTAAAAGTGGCTGATGCATCATTCTGTTTGATATCTGGATGGAAGAATAAGGGTAAACGTTTACTGAAAAGCTGTAATTTGTGGTAAAGATTATAGTTTTTTAAAAGTAGCAATTACAGATTCACTCCTGCACAGTAATGTTTTTGAGATATTTTCGTACACTTACCCTTACAATATGGCCTTCCTAGTCAGATATACACTTCGTAACACATTCACGATAGGATTTTGAAGCTTTTGTAATTTTTTAATTTGGCTATATATGGCCTTACAGTTCTGGCATAATGCACTTTATAACAGGAAAGAAAATGAAAGCATTTCCATAGTAATGTGCAATCTATACTTAGACCTTATGCAGATTTTTTTCAGACTTATTTTGATCCACACCTGTTTATTTTGTCCTTGAAGATGTATTAAAACAGATTTGAAGTAACAGTGCTTGGTCTCTATTTCTCTTAATTTTTTAACGAAATAAACTTAATGCAAAAACCTGGTTTAATATTTCATGAATTTTCAAAAATGAGCAGCAGCATTAGTGAATGAAGGTATGTTTTCTCTCAGTCTACAAATTTTCATTGTTTGGTCTTTTTTCACAAATTCCACAAACTTTGTCTCTCTTTCCCATTTACAAACTGAGCAGGGATCTACCTTTACCACTGGGATTCATGGTTAGTCATCTTTAGTTAGCTCACCTTAGTGACCAATGGTTTTATGAAGGAAAAATACATTTTCTAAGTGATGCAGAAATTCTTGCAATAAAAGTTGGTTCAGAAAAACTGATGTGAACTCCATGAAGCAGTTTATCAGCAACACTGAGAGAAAGCAGAGGTGGATACTGGCTCAGATAAACAATTATCACCTCTAAAACTGACTGGGCTTCAGACAAGTGCTGTTAGGGCTTCCAGAAACCTCCACAGAAAGCACTCCTTTTCTCATCTGTTTCAGGAGCCAGAAACAGCAGGTAAGAGACCTTTCCAGTAAATGACAGCAGGTCAATGCCTCACACACACCACTCAGGGCAATGCCTGAGACCTGTATGAGAATTGATCTGCTAATTAATTAGTATTTCTTCATTTCATTTGCATCAGTTATATATATATGCACACACACATATGTATAATTTCAGATAGAATTATCTTTCTTTGGTAGCTGAAGCATCTGAGGTAGTGTCATCTAAATCCATGTCAGGCTGGCAATGCCCAAGTCAAAAAACCAAACAATCCCCAAAAAACCACATACATACACAAAAATTAAAAAACTAACAAACAAACAAACAAACAAACAAACAAAAAAAACCAACCCAAGCTGGAGAGCTCTGTCTGATGATTGAGGTGGAGGAAAAAAGTAGACATTCCTGCCCCTAACCTCTGACAGTAATGCTTTACGTGGGGTCAAGTCCTAGCCCACTCATTATTCCCTGTGGCAGTGGCCTTGCCTCCTGTACAGTAACATGTCATGTCCACCAGAGAGCTGGTCTAAAGCGTCAGATGTTGGCAAAAAGGATGAGCTCACATCACCCCTTTAACTGGGCATCAGGCAAGAGAGGAAATCCAGCTCCAGCCATCTCATATCTAGAAGTGCCTGTTTGTGGCAGTCCATCGGGAGTAACCTGGCCATTTGTTGGTCACTAATGAGTGTGTGAGTGCTTGCTTTGTCTCTTTATTAGATCCAGATTGCCAGTGACAAAGAGGATGCCCGAAGCATGGAGCCTGCTCCGCTGCCACCATGCCACAGGGACCCGTGGCATGAGAGAAGTGGGACTGTACAGCCTGCTTCAGGGAGGTAGGGAACTGGGTCCTTTTCTTCCCAAATCACTGGTCCATCACCAACGAGCTTTGCTAATGGGCAAATTATTTTACAGAAGATGATTGCAAGATTTTGCCATTTAATCTCTTATATACTGACAGGAAATGTGTTTCTAGTATCTGTAGATTTCTGGAGCAGACACTGTTCATTAAATATTTGCCCATCACCTCTATGAGATGGTTAAGAAAAATAAAACAGGAGAGAAGGTCTTTTGTAAGCACATACACTTTATATCTTCCATTAATGTAAAAAATTTTGTCCAAGAGCTACATTTTTCAGTGTTGAAAGCAGTACAAATTTGAACACTGTCTAAAGAAATGTGTTGGGCAAGAAAATGTCTTTGTCAGGAAAAAAACCCAAACACTTGTGTATTTTAAGGTTTTCACAATCTCAAGATAATGCACCCTTCCTGTGACAGGCATTACCTTTCAGGAGCTGAGCACAGACACCAGAGTTTACATTGCAGGGCTGTAAATAGTGCCTCAGACAGCAGTGTTGGGTTTCAGGTGATACCTTTACAGTGCCTGAGGAGTGGCAGAGCACTTCAGACAGTTTAGTGACTGCTGAAATCCTTAAAATACCCTGGGCTGAGTCACTGGAAACAAGTTTTCTTAAGGACTGCAGAATATATGTATAAGACTGTCTTAAGGACAGTCAACTATATGTGCCTTTTCAGCAGAGGTGGCAGTGTCCATTTTTCCCCACAGAAGACAGAATTTTTCCTGCTAACTGGGCCTAATTCTTGAAATGGTGAGGAAATGGTGTTGGTTACTGAGGTTTGTGAGCCTGGCTGGCCTGTACGTGGAAAAGATCCCAAGCAAATGGTGCTGGAGTCAGCTGTTGGTGAGTCTAACAAAATGACAAGTGTGGAAGTACAGCGTATCACCAGTCATGATCATAAAGGGACGTTTCATGGTGTTCTTTGCTTCTGAAGAGGAAACTCAGTTTGTCAAACCTATAGTAATTAGAGTTGTGTTTCCATTGATATTCTCAAAATAGTGCAGCCCTCTACCATGAATGGACACCTGCCCTTTGAGCTCTGTATTCCAGAGTGGCTGAAAAATGGCAAAGACATGGATGAGCTTGGGGCTGGGCCACGGAAAGCTCCTGAAGCTCAGGAAGAGGCCCAGGGTTCCTCATGTCTCAGTACAGGCTGGGAAGCACCTGCTTAAGGAGCAGCTCTGCCAAGAACAACCTGAGGTTTAAATGAGATGTCAGGATGAGCATGAGCCAACAGTGCACTTGCATCTTGAATAAAGCAGATGGTCTGCTGGGCTATACTGAGGGGGATAATGGCCAGGAGAGGGAGGGAAGGTGTTTCCCATTACTCACGTTGATGAGTAGTGCCACAGATTCCTGCCACACGGCCACTGTATGTCCACCATCCATTGTAATGGCATGTTCTGCATCCTTAGCAAGTGGGTGAAGAAAAAAGGGAGAAGTGCCAAGATTATGTGATATTCCAGTTTCAAGACTCTGCCTTGCTACAGATAAGACTCGTTTTGTTCCCAGTGCACAGCGACACGTATGTCAGTACCACAGTCCCAGGTGTGCTGCTCCATTACCACCCCATAGCACTGAAAACAGTTCAGATTTTGTACTCCTACTTTCTTCTGCTTCATTTCTCCCAGCCATTGAGGCTGTGCCCTTGTGGGGACCTTGGCAATGCCTCTTATCACTGTGTCATGCTTTCGTTGGAAGGTGAGTTCTTTCAGAATTCAGGAATGCAGTTTGTAGCTGTACCAACAGGGCCTCAGTCATGTCTGTCTGAGATAAAGTATAGCTTGAAGACATTTACTGAGTAAGTTCGCAAAAGGTTTGCCTTGTCATTCTGAAACAGCATTAAGTTTCCATTCATAGCTTCTAAGGGAGTTTATTGGAAAAGGGACTAAGACATCAAACTCATTCCCTGAGTATTTAGTCCGCTGATTTTTAGTACTGTATGTTCTGCAGAAAAAATAATATGCCTTCAGCAATCTCTGCTTGCCTATATTGGGTACTGGAATAAGTTACATCTCCAACTTTGCCAGAACAACTGAAGTTGGAATAAAATGGCAGGAAGCTCACGTGCTGGGTGCTGGACCTGGCCTGAAGAACAACCTGTGCCTGGGAGAAACTGGGTGTGGGCTGTGAATTTTGAAGAGCTAGGAGGAATGTACTCTTCTTCATTGTTCAATCAGTTATCCAATGCCAGTATCACAGTTTTATATTGGAACCAGTTACAGTGGTGATACATTTGTATATTTAAGTAGCCCTTCCTATAGCTTAGGTAGTGATAACAGATCAATATTAGAAACAGAGGCATTACTGAACACCTTCACCAGCAATCTGGGGACCTTCTAAATCTTGCAGATAGGAAAGGAAGAAAGAAGGACAGGATTGTGTCGCACCAATATCTTCTCTGAAATCCTCATGCAGAAAAAAAAATCAAAACATATTAATGTATATACATGATAAGAAGCTACTGAGCATAAATACATAGAATAAGTTATAATAGATTCTAATATAGATGGAAAAGAAGTCAAGTGAAAGAAATAAAAGAAGTTAGCTAGTTAAGGCATTATAAATAGGATAAAGCATTTTGTCTATTAGAGATTGATTTGCCCCGCACTATGTAATTAAAATACTAAAGCTGGTACTGATGAAAGTCGGGGCCCTGTGCAAAATGCATTGATGACTTCCATGCAGAGGAAACATGCCAGCAGCACAAAAATGTCTTGTTCTCTTAATTGGCACCCTGGATGGTAGGGCTAGGATTGAGCATTACTTTTATAGCTTATACCACACCACTCGTGCAAACTGCTCAGCAGAGAGCAAAGAGAATGAGTGCCTTCAAGACCTCCCTGCATAAATGGATTTCATCTGCAAAGGCTCTGCTCAGGAAATTTCCACATTAGCACTTGTGATGGTCCCTGTAGCTTGTGGCATGTTATTTTGGCAATGTTCAGGGAACTGCCTTGACTCTGTGCATCTTCTGTACTCTGCACAGAGATTTTCTCTTTGCACTGCTGACAACACAGCCACACATATTTAAAATAAACACACTTTGTGGGCTGCTGCTGGGGATGGTTTGTTAGACTTGGTGAGTGCAGAGCAGGGTTCTTGGCCAGCCTGCACTGACACAGCCCCTTTGAGCTGAGCAGATGCACCCTGAGTTATTCCAGCTGAATGGCTGCTCTGGGGAATGGAGAGAGGAGAGCGCACAGGGAACAACACAGAAAGCTGTCTCAGAGCAAGGATTCACTTCCACAACAATAATAAGAGCAGGGCTGGATGCAGCTGCAATGTGGAGGGAGGGAGGAAGGTTTTGCCCATCCCTTCCCAAGCCTTGTGGGGGAGAGGATGTTTGAACTGTGCAGGGACAGTGAAAGGACAGAGCTACCTCTCAGAGGCTCTCCCACGTAAATCCACGCTGAATAATGGATAGCACTACTTAGACAAAGATTTAAAGAATTCTCAGGAAAACCACCTAGCGTTAAATCAAAAACATAGTTGCCTGCAGAGAAAGAAAACAGAACACTTGGCACTAGGTTAGGTCAGCGATAGCAGTTCTCACTGTCAGAGCTCATATTCCTTTTTTCATGACAGATTAAAATAATCTAGAAAGAAGCAAACGGAAAGGAAACAGTGCAACAGAAATGAAAGCGCACTATGGAAGGGCCAGGAACAACAACAACCGGGGAAAGCAGCCCTTTTGTAAATCCCTGTCAGCAGAACAATAACATCTTTGTAACAGCAAAAATAATTTATAGTTTTGAGGGTGCCCTCTAGTGAGTGGGACCCTCGGGTGCTCTGGTCTGCTGAGCAGCACTGGTGCATCTCAGGACTGGCAGGAACAAAACACGCTCTGCAACTCAACCATGCTGTGCTAATTTAAGAGCAAGCACTGGTCTGGGGTGACAAGATGGCAGAGCTTTCTCTTAACAGCAGCATGTCTCAAGAGCCAGCCCTTAATCCTGCATATCATCAGCTTATCAAATATTTTTTGGATGCATGAATCTCATCAAGAGCTCACCAAGATGAGGACATGAACTCTGTGCTAGGAAGTCCTCATGGAACAACATGCTCTTGTGAACAGATAATGTTTGAACCAGGTGTAACCCTCTGATCCCAGTTGTAAACGTTGTCTGTTAAGGCTGATGTACTAAGAAAAGGACACAGAAGAAAGAAAACAGCCCCTAGCCCTTCCAGTAAAAGCAGTTTTGTGCAAGGATTTTTTTTTCTTATCTGCAGATCCATATTGCAGAGCAGAGAAAGGACAGTGCAGTGGGACTGAGCACATGGGGTGTGGTGCTTTACCCTGGGCCCAACAGGGGATGTGTGCCCATCCTGATAGTCCATCCCACATAACACAGACTGCATGCTGGCACATGCCCAACTATATCAGCTACTATCATATCATTTCCTCTTGAAAGAATTTCCAGATTATTTATTTAACCGTTTTGGCATGAAAACATTAAAGAAGAACCAGTGAGTTGGCCAAAAGCCACTCATTTTATACCAGTTCAACCAAGGAAACTCCCTATTTGAAGAGGTGTAGGAGGCAGAGCCCTACCTCTATGTGAGGTGCTTTGATATCTTTCTAAATGGCCTAATATTGAAGGAATAGAAAAAATTGTGAAGTTTTACTACAAGCACATGGAGAGGAGGGCTTTGGTAGAAGTGAAGCTGAAGGAATAGATAAAGTATTTTAAGGCCTGGATCGCTATTTATCTGCCACCTATTTCTGAAATGGAACACTTTCACCTTTTACAGTAAGTTTCTTGCAAAACATGGCATAGAGGGAAAGAAGTAAGGTTGATAAATATTTAGATTCACAAGGCCAAATCAGCTATCCTGTATATTTTCCCTGAACTTACCTAAAACAGAAGGCAAATTTTCCTCAGTTTGCTGAGCTTGTAAGTTCTTTTCCTTTTAAGAAAGCTTTCAGTATTGAATTGCAATGCCTGTGACTTACATTGTGATTTTTATCTGGCCATTTATTTCTAGTTCTATTTTGGAGTAGTTGGAAGCACTGAGTGACAGGTAAACATTTATTATGATTGTCTCACAGATAGATCAGATGAATCAGAAACAAAAATAATTTAAAATCTGTAATTGCTTACTGGAGTACAAAAATCTAAATCTACAAATCTTGTGGACAGTCTTTAGTAGTTCAGGTCAGAATGTGATATACTTAATTAAACTGATCTCAGTGCAAAAGGAATGTGAAGACAACTGTCACCAAGGGACTGTGATCCTAAGGACAGTAAATTGGTAAAACTGAGGAACCTTCTGCCCATCCAGTGTATTTCTAAGTACTCTGAAGAAGGGATGCAAGCAGTGATGTATCAGAGAAGTGTCTGTGCAGAGCTCTTGGGGTACCCAGGGCTCCCTCCCTTCCCAAATGGTTTTCCATGCTGTGAACTTGGATGTGGCACAGGACACACTGCAAAGGAGTTCTTCAATATGAACAAAACATTTCAGCTTGAAAAAAAAGTGGAGAGGAATATAGGCATCTTCATAGTCATGGATGTTATTCAGAGAATCAGTAGAGAATGGTTATTCATTGTCTTCCATAAAATCAGACACATGGGACACCCAGAGTTCTTCTGTGTCTGCTCTGAATTTCTTGAAGCAGTGATAGAAATAGAATACAGGAAAGACAGGCTTAACAACAACAGTCCATTTTGTACCTTGAACTTGCTTACTGGAAATGGAAACTGCTGAAAGCACATGAAATGCCATTTTTCTTTGTGCTGTAAGTGACCAAACTATCAACCAGGCAATTTGTCTATAATATTCACACAGGCACAGGAGAAGCAAAGTAGCAAGAAAAATACTGTAATTTTTATGCTATGGGTTTTGGTTTGTTTTTGGTTGGTTGATGTTTTTTGGGTTTTTTTTTGGGGGGGGTGGTCACAAAAAGGTTTTCAAGGATAAACCAAAAGCATGGTATTTCACAGTTACCTTCACTGATTGGGATATGTTTGGGCTGCTTTTTCACATTCAGAATCTCATTAACTAACCTGAAAAATCACGAGCACTAATTTTCAGGAACACTCAATGCCAACAAGCTGTGCCAGGTCAGGTCTCATCCTTTCTGCTACTTCTAAATCACCAGTGGATCTTCCTCAAGGCTCACTGCTCTGGAACTAATAGAACACTCTGCACCATTCTGCTGGGTAACAATTCAGAAGACAGGCAGGTGAACCAATTCCCTCCCTGCAGGGTGCTCAGGCCTGCTGGTACAGAGCAGACAGAATTATTCTGCCTTCATAGCTTGTAGAGAGAAGAGAGCTGGTCAGTGGCAGATGTTGGTGAAGGTGAGTCTTACAAAGCAATTAAGAGATGTCACCACCTGAGGCTGACTCAGAGAGCTGCAAAAGAAGATTCCTGCAGTGGGGTAGTGGTGGCAATGTGTCAAATGTAATCAGCTCTCGGCAAAAGCTGGACTTGATGATCCTTGTGATTCCCTTCCAACTCAGAATATCCTGTCATTCTGCGAAAGTGCCCTTAAATTTACTCTTCAGTGACAGCACCAGCAGCACTGTTGCAGCATGAACTGCTCCCTTTCAAATCTACTTCATATTTGAGATCAGTGTTTCAGAGCACTCCTTTCCCACAAGTGGAATACTGCTTTTAGTTCTTTCTTTGTATTTCATCCCATTCTCACACAGCTGAGTTCTATCCATGGTTATCCCATGCCACATTAATGAAACATGTGATCCACTGTCCTCTATCCTGACAGGGCTCTTTCCAACTGGAATTACATTCTGAATAACCAATATTCCCCAGAGAACTTCAGGAACATCAGAATGTATGACTAGTGTAAATTTCCAAAGTAGTTTCCTTAGACAGAAAAAAAAAGGCCATGAGTTTTCAACATGCAGTTGGAAAAGTCTGCTGAACATCCTTAAACATGCATTTGCAAGTACATGCAGAAAAAGCCAAAATAGACATCTTTACAGATAAAGAAAAAGTGGCAGGAGTAAGATTTTGGAGCTCAGAAGGGATTTTTGTGACACACTCGGGGAATTGCTGTGAATTACAACCATGGCTTCTGCTCCACAGACCAGAAGGCTGGGCTGATCAGCTCTACAGAAAAATAAAAAAAAACCCAACACATTAGCCTGTATGAAACCAGAGTGGTTGTACCTGCACACTATTAGCAGTTCAGCAATCCCTCTCATCATTTTGGTGTTTGGACAATGCTCTCAGGCATTGGTGTGATTTTTAGGGCTGTTCTGGGCAGAGCCAGAATGCAGAGCTTGATGATCCTTGTGGGTCCCTTCCAACTCAGGGTAGCCTGTGATTCCACAGCCATAGTTAGGCACTCTGCTCAGTACTACTAGTCTTGGCCTTTCAGTAGTCTTGGAAGAACTTGAGCAATGAAACCAGACCAGAATTAGTTCATTAGGTATTGTGGCCTGTGTTCAGCACACTGATCTATGTTGTATGCCTCGCATAATTGTATTTTCGTATAAATGATTGTCATTCTAAATCTTGTGCTAGTATTGAAAATATACATTGCATCTTTTTTTGAGTTGCTGAATGAAAGAAGGCCTTTTAAGTACTGATTCTGACACTACTTTTTGAGGAGGTCGTTATTGTTTGGGTATTGGTGTTTTGAGGTCTTTTTTGTTTCTTTGGGGTTTTTTTCAGGAAGAAAGGTAAGTCTTTACTTGATAACTTGTTTTTGACCAGAACAAAACAAAGAAAACAGGAACAAGTCCTTCCCCCTTAGCAGATTGTAAGTTCATTCATGGAAAAATTGCTCCTGTACCTGGTTGTGATTCTGTCCACAGTACATACAGAGAAAGTTCTGGATTCAGAGACCTATGGAAGAGATAAAACTGTCGAGAAGAAATAAAACTGTCTTGACAGACCACCGTCAAGTGACACAAAACATAGCACCTAAACTCCAACACCCCTTTTAAACTTGTTTGCCCTGAGGAAAACAATGTATTTTCAAAATATACATAGTACCCAGACTGGCAGCCACTTAGAATTGCATCTGAGACTTTTAACCCATGAAACCACATCTGGGGTGCTATAGAGCCAGCTGTAAATAGCAAACTAATTACAGTAATTCCCTTTCACAGCAGAAGGTCTTGGAGACCTTCAGAGTTAGCTGAAACTGGGTGTTAGTCCCCAAAAACTCATTGTGCCCATAAGTGGTGAACCCGTTCCTGAGGCTGGCTGGTGCTGAAGAGCCCACCAGAGCCCCTCACCAGACAGGGATTCTCCAGCCTCCTTGGTGGTCTCTCAAAAAGGAAATTCTCAATCTTGTGCACATTTTTGTTGATTTCACAGCATTCAGACAGCCCAAACCTGGGCAGGGGTTTTAGGCTGAGCTCTGTGAGCCCAGCGTTACATGAGGGCCTGCCAAGAAGGGAAAGGAGTGTTCATAACCAAGCTGGATGTAGAACTGGAAAGGATACTCAGTAATTTTACAAATAAAATGAAATTGGGAGGGGCTGTTGATTCACTGGAAGGCAGAGGCCCTGCAGACAGACCTCAACTAATTGGAGGGCTGGGCAATCACCAACTGTATGAAGTTAGAAAAGGACAAGTGGCAGTTTCTGCACCTGGAACATGGCAACCCTGAAAGTAGAGACAGACTGGAGAACTAGGAAAAGGATCTGGGGATCCTGTATGATGGTTAAGTTGAACATGAGTCAGTAGTGCCCTGGCAGCCAGGAGGGATAATCCTGTCCTGGGGGCATCAGACCCAGTATCGGAAGGGGGGAATTGTCCTGCTCTGCTCTGTACTGGAGCAGCCTCACCTCAGTGCTGGGGGCAGTTCTGGGTGCCACAATCTAAAAAAGGATTAAAACTATGAGAGAGCTTCCAAAGGAGGGCCACGAGGATGGCAAAGGGTCTGCATGTGAGGACGCTGTATGAGTGGCTGCGGTCACTTGGTTTGTTCAGCCTGGAGGAGACTGAGGGGGAAACCTCACTGCAGTTACGAATTCCTCATGAGGGGCAGAGGAGGGGCAGACACTGATCTCTTCTCTCTGGTAACCAGCGACAGGATGTGAGGGAATGGGCGGAAGCTGTGTCAAGGGAGGTTTAAGAAAAGGTTCTTGACCCAGAAGGTGGTCGGACTCTAGAACAGGCTCCCCAGGGGAGCGGTCACAGCCCCAACCCTGACATCGTTCAAGAAGCCTTTGGACAATGCTCTCAGGCACAGAGCGCGAGTCTTGGGGCGTCCTGTGCACGGCTAAGAGCTGGACTCGATCATCCTCGCGAGTCCTTTCCACCTCAGCCCATTCTGCGATTCTGAGTTTATCGACAAACTCGAGTCCCAAAGCTGGTTCCGCTTTGCCCCGCTGGCTCCGCGCCGGGCGCACGGAGGTGACGCCTGAGGGGCGGGGGCAGCGAGCGGGGCCGGGCCGGCGCCTCTGC
>VXBQ01010235.1:916090-1010076 GCA_013400175.1 Phainopepla nitens
GGCCCGCGGCGGGATGTGCCGGCCCGCGGCGGGATGTGCCGGCCCGCGGCGGGATGTGCCGGCCCGCGGCCGTGGGGAGCCCGCCCCTAACTCTGCTCTGCTCTCCCGCCGGCAGAGAGGACCCGGCGGCTGCTCTTCAGGGGTGCCCAGGCGTACATGGAGGGCGCGGCCGCCGCCGCCCGTGCGGCGGAGCCGGAGCCGGCCGGGGAGGCGCAGGGCGAGGGGCCCCGCTGGAGCGGGCAGCTCCTCATCGGCCACGACGGGAAACTGCGGCGGCGGCCCGCGGACAGGGGTGAGTGCCCGGGGCGTGTCACAGAACCGCGCCGTACCCTGAGCTGCCCGGGACCCATCGAAGTGCAGCTCCTGTCCCGCCCAGGACACGCCCGACGTTCCCACCATGGGCCTGAGAGCGTTGTCGGAATGATTCTTAACCTCTGGCAGGGTTGGGGGCGTGATCGCTTCCCTGGGGAGCCTGTTGCTGTGCCAGACCACTGTCTGGGTGAAGAACCTTTTCCTAATATCCAATCTAAACCTCTCCTGACAGAACCTGAGGCCATTCCCTCTCTTCCAGCCCTGGTCACTACAGAGACCAGTGCTGCTCCTTGGCTTCTGCTCCCAAGGAGGTCTGTACTATGATGTTTTGTGCTGTGTAGTTCTTCTTTATTAACTTTCCTTAAGGGAAGTGTTAGCTTTGAGCGGACGGATTTCGGAACTGCCCCGTGTATGTTGTCCTTTAGCATCCCTTAGCGTCTTGCCCCTGAGCAGAGGAAGAACCAGGAGGGTTCCAAGCGGCGCCCCGTGTCCCTGTGCATGCCCCAGCGCCCTGCCGAGTGCTGCCACCTGTAGCTGAGCGCCGAGCTCCCGGGACTCCCAGCTGCGTTCTCTGCCCTGCGGCAAAGCTCATCCGTTCTTTACCGTGTCTCTGCCAAGCAGCTCCGGCGGTGGGAGCGTCCCGAGCCTGCTCGTCGTGTGTGAGAGCGGCCGACGTGAGGAACGCGTGTGCGCAGTGCGACCGGTTCGTCTGCCAGAGCTGCAGCCGGCTCTGCAGCTGCTGCAGCACTGTCACCTGCTCCTTGTGCTCCGCTGTTGAGTAAGTGCCTTCCGAGATTGGAAGCTTATTTTGGTTACACATGCCGTAATAGTTGGGTGCAGCAGATATTTAGCTCATACACCTAAAGGTGTTAACCTCTTCCTGTGCTTTAGCAGCAGTTAAACTGTCTGAAACGTGCCAGCCAAGATGCCTGTGTAAAGCACTCTAATCAACCGTCCTGCAAGAATAGTTCAGCTTCTTGTTTAAATGATGTAGGAGGCAAACATTTCTCTTGCTTTCCCACCATGCTGGCCAGTGCTGAATGCATGCACTTCCAAGGAATAATCTTAATTTTTTTCCCTCATTGTTAAGAGTTCTGTGGTATAAAGAAATACTGAGTGTGCTGTGTGGGAGTCCCACGGTTGCAGTTGATAGTGGAATAGTATGCCATTGTTATGTTCTAGCAACAGTAGGCACACTGACTTCTTTTTTCTTCTGTTTTGTTTTCTTTTTTATTTTTTTCCCCCCTAGTTATGGTGATGTGGGAGAGCAAGTTCTCTGCAGTGGTTGTTCAGTATTTCAAGTCTGAAACTTGATGAAATAACCCTTGTGGCTAAAACGTCCATGAATTTCATGAAGTCTTCTTACACCTGGTCAATTAATCCTTTTAGCATGTGAATTAGTTATGGAATTTCTATGTTTTATATCTTTTTATATTGTACTTTTAAATATTGTAGCTAAATAAACATCTATATTTTAAAGCTTTTAGATTATTTTGAGTCGGCTTTCTCCTTTACCTAGCTGTGATATGCCTGTCTGGAAGGGACCACTCTGTGCTCTTACCTGGTGTTCCTGATGTGATATAGGATTCAGAATATTCTCTCCATGTGTTGATCATGCTAGGACACACTTTAGTGGGATCAGAATAGCAATCAGTTGCTCCTTCTGTGCTTTCAGGTGAGTGTGAATCCATTCTGGAAACACAACATTTTCTTTGTGAGCTAACTAGGAAAATCAGCCAGGCCTGGAGGCTTTTCCAAAGGAGAGAATTTGCTGATTCTGGTTAAGTTTTTTTTAAGCTATCACAAATATCTTGTGATTACTGACAGCTTGAATGGTTTTAATCTTTCCATGGTAACTTTGATAGAAAGAGCAATAGCACACCAGGCTTGGAGCAGAAAAGTTTTTCTTGTTAGTAAATTTTCCAGTACCTTCACTGAAATATCTTTCTTGGAAAGCAACTTATCTATATGAGTTGATCACCTACACTGTCAACTTTATATTGTTCTGAATACCCACTCAGAAATAGCTCATGAGGTGGTCTGAAAAATGGTCAGCACTCAGGGGTACCTCTCCATAAACTAGCTCATTCCTCTTTTTTTTCTTTTTTTTTTTCAAATCACTGCAGAGGCTTTGTATTGTTTGTTCTGTAAGAGTGAAGTAAAGTACTACTGGACAGCCCCTCAAAGTAGTTTTCTTTTACGGATTTTGCTATGTTACATAAAAAAACCCACTTTTCATCTGGCAAACCAACTATGTCTAAGAGAAAACTACAGTGGTCTTTACCTCAGGAAAATACTGATTTGAGTGGCTGATTTCAGACTGTAGGATAAAAGGAATAGATTTGACACATACAAGAAAAGAAATCCTTGTGGCACAGCTAATGGTCTGTTTCTCAAATTCTTTGCCCTGAATTCCAGAAGCAAAGCCTGCCACTCATGCTTCCCAGTCTTCTCAACTGTAATTAGTATGTTTTGGGTGGAGTAACCTTGTTTTACCTGTTTCCCTCCACGCTGGCCATTTCTGTTTGAAGAGATGGAAAGGCCATTGCAGTGCAGTTTGAGAGCCTGACTTCTCCCTCGTGGGGACACCTTTATTTGACATTCTGCGTATTTGCCTGTCAGAATACTGCAGCTACCCAAAGAGAATGGTAAATGTTTTAGCAGAGGGTGGCTGTTGCTGGAGAGCAGCTCTTCTTCATAGCTGCACTGGCATGGCTTTGGGTGTTTCAGCCACAGGAGGTGCAGGGTGACATCCTCTCTAGCCTGTGTAGCACTCTGTGTAACTATGCAGACACATTTTAAAGCATTTGTGCCCTTTAGGCTTTCCTGAGAGGTGTCACTGCACTCTCAACCATCTGTGCCAACTTAGACTGACCATCTGTGCCAGCCTAGACATGCTGATGGATCTGGTTAGTTTTCCTGTTCTGCACGTTTTGGAGCCAGTTAAAATGGGAGACTTTACTGGTTCTTACTCCAGTCTTCATTTTGAGCAACTGTGAAATGTGTCTTATCTTCATTCCTGTAACAAACAAAAAAAGAAGTCTCAAGTCAGGTGATTTAGTAGTGAAAGAATTAGTTGGAATGTGCAGGAATCCCACAGCATTGTAAATCTTTTCAGAGCTCTAATAGATGAAGTCAGGGTGGTGGCAGATCTCTGGTGCAGTTCCTAGCTGGTATCACGGGGCAGATAAAAATGTTTCTCCTGTGCCAATCATTTTAAACCACAAAGCTTAGTTTTATGGATGGGAAGAAGCTGTGGTATACTGTGTTTAGATGTTAGTTTTAGGAAAGAGTTTTAAAACTTGGCTTTGTTTCATCTGAAGCTTTAAGCAGTGAACTAAAGCGTTTTTCAGTCAAGCATATTTTTCAAAATGAAACCTTTAAGTATGTGTCTGCTTTTTCTTGCTCTCTCCTGAGGGTGAGAGACTGAAAATAATGTTTTGCTTCTAGGCTCTGGGAGAGATGAGACATGTTGTTTACAAATGATTTGTGTTTCAAACTAGTGATAGAAATAGTTTTTTGGCTCATTTAGTTACTGCTGTATTTCATAGAAAGCTGTCCTCTGTAAACAATGACACGGATTTCACGGCTTAATGTTCTTATTTGTTATCCTCTGGCTGCTTGAAGGATGGTTGGGCATTAAGATAGATGCCCAATGCAGCATGGAGAGCTGGGAGAAGAAAAGCAGGAGGGCTGGAAGAAGGTTGGAGGCTGAGAGGAGAAGGGCAGGAGGAGCACAGAACAGCGTGGCCAGCCCTTGCTTCATACATGTGAAAAATGGGGTTTAGTGGTTACCACATCTGCTTATCTGGCTTCAGAAGATGAGAAAACTGCCTTTTGTCTACCAAAAGACTCAAATATTATTCAGGAACGTTCTTTTTCTACTCCTGTAGTTCTCAGATAAACAGTGGGATGTAAGACTGGAGACTGTTTGTAAATCTTTATAATGCCTACAGGAAAAAAAAAAAAGTGTGTGAAGGGAAAAATCTTTGGGTGAGAGGTACAAAGATTTTGCCTAATTAACTCCTCCTCACAAGGGCTTGTCTGTTGCCACTGCTCATTGAGCTGTAATAGAGTTACAATGCAGCACATAGGGTACCCCCTAGGACTGTAAAGGAGAGACAGAGAAATTGCCTGGTTTGTTAACTGAGCAGGAAATTGGGTTTAATACCGTGCTTTTTTTGTTGTTATCGTATGTTCTTCCCCTCCTACTCAGTGCAAAGTGTCAAAAATCAAAGTTTGCCTGCTGTTCCAAGGGAGGGAGATCCCCTGAGGAGCCAGCATATTGATGGGTAAAAATATCCTGCAGTAATGATTTTACAGATGGATGAGAAACTTCTGAGGCCTGCATATAATTACTGGTGACATATGTCTCAAAGAGCAGACTTTTGTGTCTTAAAGGAAGTTAGCTGATCTGATCAGGATAAAACAATTCCTTTTAAGACTAATAACTGAGTAAATTCTAGAAACGTGTGGTTTCATAGACACCAGATGTTTAAGGACAGTCTAAGGTGGTAAAGGACTGCAGTAGTCTCCAGTATCTCCAGACTGTATTAGAACAAACCCACAACATTGTAAAAAAGCTCTCTGAAAAGAACAAATACACTTGAGTTGTCTCCTTCAATAGCATTTGTCCTGTGCATATAGTAATTCCCAAATATTTTGCAGTTCAGTCCAGAAGTCTGCTTTCTTTCCAAGAGAAAAGTGAGCCATTCTACAGGTGGTCCAGACAACGTGAAAGTTAAAAATAAATAAATGTTAGCTCTCAGTTCTGCGATTGATGTGTCTTTGGTTTAATACAGCCAGCACCTCAGCCTCTTGCCCTCGTTTTTGTTTTAGTGTCCTACACCTTTGGACAGCTGCCTTGTAGCCAGTTCACAGGGTTTTTTTGGTATTCCTTTCTGAAGAGGTGATAACTAGATGCAGTTGTATTTTATCTCAGGACAGGGCATAAACCCCAAATAATGCAGGTGAGAGAGAAAGACAATGTCCTTTTTTTCCTTATGAATAGGGGTAAGGCATTTGGGCTTTGCTTCTGTGCTGTATTTGCTGCCATCAGTGTGACACTCAGAAGTGGCAGCAATATGCAAAGGGCCTGAATCTTCTGAATCTTACTTTGAAGAGATGCAGCCATGAAGTAGAAATGGAAACAGTTATATTTGTCCCCAGGTTTGTTGGGCCTGTTTTCTTTTGAAAATACTCAACTGGCCTCTGGCTGGATTGGTTAGACAAGAGCAAATGCCAGCACCATGCAAGCAATAAATACTTCTCTCTTTCACCTGCCAGTCATTGCGTGATGGCTTTGGGTTTTGACAGGATCAAACTGGACTAAAAAATTGAATTCCAGAAAAACTTCCCTGTCATTAAGCTCCCAGGTATGGAGTATGTGTACAAACTTGCATCTACTGCTGCACTGTAGCTTTTGGTTAGGTGTGGTACTGTTTCCTCGTGGCAAATTCTGCAACTGAAAGCTCTTTGTGCTGCTGCCTGGACGTGAAACCCTCTGTGCTTGGAGGAGCTCCAGCTGGATAGAGTGTGACAGAGCATCTCCTCAGTTTGTTCTGTGTGTCAGCGTTTGTCCTCTGTTCCTTGCAGTGGTTTGGTGCCGGTGGTCAGGCTAAGCTCAGATCCCAGGCAGTGTGGGGCTGTCCAGGCAGAGGGAGGAAAACCTCAACCCACCCACCAGCAGCACTCAGACACGTGCAGAACAAAACTGCTGCAGCAGCACGGGGGCTGCAGAGACCAACCCTGCAGCACAGCCTCGGCTGTGGCAGCTTGGAAAAGGAGAGGGATGTGGGGGGCTCTTCCCAGGCGGCACCCCTCTCCCAGCAGGCCTTCAGATGAGCACAGGCAGGGCTGGGACAGAGCCCCTGTGCCCCTGTGCTGAGTTACTGCTGCTCCTGCCTCCACCCTCCTTAGGGCTTTCCACTGCTGAGGAGGGGGAGGTGACAAAGCTCTGAACATTGTTTTTAGTGGGGTAAATTGGTTAACCTATTAAAAGTAGCCTCAGAAAATGGTAATGATTCTTTAAGAAATAAGTAGGAGCTATGTAATTTAAAGAGAAAGACTTCTTGTGGGTAGAAAACTGGAGGAAAATTCTTCTAAATTACTTTTTATTTTACATTATTGAAATTGCAATAGGGTGAAAGTGATCACGCAATCTGTTGTATATTTTAATGGCAAACACATATGCTCACACATACATAACTTTTTTAATAGATATTTTATATTAACAGATATTGAAATTCCATACCTTTTACAGTTGATTGCATTTTGAATTTCTACGATCGTAATACAAGCTTTAATATTTGCTGGTGGTGTGTGTTCTGGGCTTTTGTTATTTTGTTTTCTTCCTCTGGGAAAAAACTCAGCTGGAATCAAATTATCATGTCTTACACTTTTATTGAAAGTTTTTAGTTCTCATGGTTGTGATTTGCATTAAAACCCTGTGATAGATGTTAAATTACTTATCTCTTGCAGAGCTTATTATTGCTTGAGCATTTTGTGGTTACAGGATTTACTTTAAATTTTAGGATTTATCTAATTGTATTTTCTTACGTTGTTTTGCTCAAGTGTAATAGCTTAAATCATGATCCCCTTCTCATTTATTTGTTCTGTATGATGCAGATGTGTTTCAGTTTCTTCTTTCCTTGAGAAAGGCCCAGTGTGGAGGGCAGCTGTCCCCTTGGTAACCTGCACAACCCTGTCAGACCCTCGGTGGTGTCACCAGGTACTGTCCTGATCCGTTCTGATTCTCTCAAACTTGCATTGAATTCCAACAGCTGCCAGCAGCTCCTTGTGCAGAAGTGCTCTTTAATCTGATTAGAGGTTTAAGGTAAAACATAATCCCTCCTCCAACCCTCGCAACAAAATTTCATCCTCAAGCCACAGGGTGGCAGCACGATGTTTGGTTTATTTCTCTTATTACCCAAATTCTTGGATTTTTTTGTCAAGTCCTCACTCAATTGATGCTGTAATAATTGGACTGTTGGTTTGGGGAGGAAGTGTGTTTTAAAATATTCCCCTCATAAATCTGTAGGTCAAATATTGCCAAACCAGTTTTTTGGGGTTTTATTTTAATGCCAGATATTTTGTACCGTTCATAAAATATGGCCTGAAATGCAGAACAGACCATTTTGCTCCCTGCAAAGATGAGCAAAATGTAAATCAAAAGGAAAAGCATAAATTGATCCCATTTTTTTTTGTTTTAATTCTATAGTATCAGTATCACAAATAAGGGTGTTTATATGCCAACATGTAAGTTGTATCACACTTTTCTTAAAAAAAAAGCCCAACAACAGAAAACGCCCCCACCAAAAAAAAAATAAGGCAAAAAAACCCCAAACCAACCAACCAAACACAAAAACCCAAACAAACAAACAAAAGAAACCCCAACCAAATATTCCCATCGCACATTTCTTTGCATTTAATTAACATATCCTACTCAAGTTGCTTCTCATAAAGATGTGAAAGATGTCCATGATGACCATGTGATGTGCATGCCAAGAGCAAGACAGTGAATCTGGACCAGGAAATGTACAGTGGGACAGTGCCAGTGGCACCTGAGGGATGGTCCTGGTGGTGGTGGAAAGAAGGTGAGAGTTGTGCCAGTCTTTGAGGAGAACAATTTGGGCAATTATGAGCTGGTCAGTCTGACCTCAGTCCACAGGAATATTATGGTGTGAATCCCCACAAAAGCTGTGTCCAGCTCTACATCCTGGCACATGGAGGGTGGGAACATGATTGGGAACACCCACACAGATTAATCAAAGACCCCTTACATGTGGCCAACCTCACTGGCTTTTCTGATGGGGTGAGCAGCACTGGATGAGAGCAGAGAAGTGAAGGTGTCCCTGCCAGGGGCAAGGCAAACCTTGTTGTGCTGCAGGAGCAGGGGCAGCACAGACCCCTTGTGCCAGAGATCCAGAGCTGCTGCTGCAGCTGCTGCTGCACACGAGGCTTTAGTGGCCCTGCAGACCCTGCAGTGCAGAGAAACAACACAGGGGAACAAGGTGACACAAGGGACACATCTGTGCTCTTCAGAGTCTACCAAAAGCACAAATATTTCACGAGTTTTTGAGGACTGCAAGGCTCTGTGTTGAGGTATGGTGCTTTTGGATACACTGAGAAGTTTATAGTAACATTGAAACTCTTCAGCACTCCGTGCTGCCTTCTTCTGTTCTCCTGAGCATTGATTGCTGCTGTCTGAAATGAGGAACTGGTAAAAGGCTGTGTGGTCTGAGTATGTCCACTCTCACATCCTGTTTACTCTGCTAGACCTATGATATGATCAAACTTACTCATATCCTTAGGTGTTTTGGTGGGATGTGCTGTAGAGTGCAGCACTTTGCTGAATATTGATTTCTGAACCTAAAGAAATTATTCATTTTTCAACCAAATAGTTTACATACAGAATTTAATGCACTTTTATGTATTTTGTCCCAGCGACTTTCATTTTTGGAGCTTGGTTCTCCCACGCTTTCTTGCACTGAGTAATACCTCCCCAAATGAGTAATCTGATTGTTCTGATTTTGCTTTCCATGATAGCAAGATTATTTACTGCCCCAAAATAGATTTTGAAGTATTTTAAAATGTGGTAAAAACAAGCTTAGAAATCTGAGTCTGTGATCAGTTGGGATGACCAGTACAAGGAGTTAAAGTACAGTAAAATGCAAGGTTGAAAATATGTAGTCAATGTGCACATTTTCATGGTCTCCTCCCAAAAATGTTAGAAGAAGAAAGCCAGCTTGAATATTTCCTTCAGAAATTGTTTCCTCTTCTGTTGAGTGGTTTCACTCCAGGTTGTTCTGGAAGTTCTCACTTCTCTAAAAATGAGAGAACTTGGTCTCAGTTGGGTGTAGTTGCTTGTACTGCTGCTTACAGAGCTGGTTTGTAGAAATTTGTGTACTTAGATGGGTCACAGAAAGGCAGGAGCTTTCTTGCTCAGCCAGGGCATGGACTAAAGAAGTATTATATAAAACTGCTTTATTTCTGTGACTTTAGATCAGCACTGCTGAACACAAACTTCTGTAAGTCCTGAAAACACCTTTTGTTCCTCACCCAGCTGATACTGGAGTGTGCTGTCTTGGTGGGACCAAGAACTAGAAGTTATTGAACATCGAGTTAGAGTGACTTCCTCTCTTCACTGGGACAAGAGTTCACTCTGTTTATTGAGCTGTACCTGCAATACGCCCTGGTCGTGTTTGGGATCATTGCTAGAACAGGTTTCTTTACATCTTGCACTGAGTTTGTCCCTTCTGTGCTGCTGCTGCTGCTAAGGACACAGTGAGAGCCTGAACCCTTCTGTTCCCATTAGCCCTAACAAGTTTCCCATTTGTGAACTGCAGTGCTGTCCTTGTTCTGCTGAAGAAATCATCAGTCCTCATGACACTGTCCCTTCATTGCTGCTGCTGTTTGTAATCTACTGCAAAACAACATGACTTTGGGTTCTTTCATCTTTTCCTTAGTGCCAGTGCAGGAGTGCTTCATGTGCAGGAGTCGTGGCTGAGCTGTACCTGCAATGTCTGTGACATTGATTCCACACATGGTCGCTTCTGCCCCAATTAAATGAAGATTTCCACCATAACGAGTGCTGCCAGGAATGAGAGTGCCCTTTAAAGTTTAGTGGCATACATCACTTGGACATGAAAACTAGTTCAAACTTCAACACTTGTTCTCTGTATTTTCTCAAGAATTTCAGTTCTTGCGAGGTCTTTAACTTAGAATATTTTCTTAGTTTGCTTAACTCCTGCTACCATCTGTTGTTCAGTAACAACTCGGAGCCAAGGCGGCTGATGGAGATCCGAGTTCTCCTAGATCAGCACTTGGCACCACAAGCTTTTTCACAACCCAACAAGCAGTTCCAACAGCTGCATGCATGAATCACTTAAGTTATAGTACCCTGCAGCACCCTGTAAGAATGGGTTTTGACAATCTGGTCAGATGCCACACAAGCAAAAGTGCGATGAACTGAGTTCCTTGGAAGGTGTAAAATAAATTAAAGATGATTATTTTGATACATATTTTAATGTAACATGCTCCACAATTTCATTACTGTTCAAAAAGTTTTGGGACTACCTAGATTGCATATAAGTGTTTATAATTACTGAAAAAATCCAGTGGGCTGGGGTGTGTGTGTGTGTGTTTATTTGTTGTAGCAAACTATTCTGACACATTCCCTGTGGCATTTCATATTACTGAGAGACAGTTTGCCCCAGCAGCAGAACAGCTCTTCACGTGCTTTCGAGTCAGTCTATATTTAAACCTGTCTCCAGCAGTATTTTGTTTCAGTTGTTTTACTCTGGTTTGCCTAGCTGTGGATGCATTCTTGATTATGATCTGTGTTTATTGAAAATTTGCTGTCACAGAACCACCGACTCATTTAGGCTGTAAAAAATATCAAATCCAACCATTCACCCAGCACTGCCGAGCCCAGCACCAAACCCTGTCCCCAGGTGCCACATCTACACAGCTTTTGAATACCTCCAGGATGGAGAGTGACTCCACCATTCCCTGGGCAGCCTGTCCCAGTGTTCACATCCTGCTCTTCCACAAACTCTGCAGAACAGCCTTTCATTCAGGTGTACTGCAGGGGCACCTCAAAGCTTTGCAGGAGGATTGTGTGGATTCCTGGTTGGTTTCATGGCAGGCAGTGACTGCACCAACAGCCCAAGGGACCAGTGTCGATGAGCCTGGTGTCACTGGGCAAACTGGGCTGCACAGCTGAGGCTGTGCCCCGTGTGTAATCTGTGTTCTGCTCCAGTGGTGTCATTATTTGTTTAATGATAACCATTGCTTTGGCTGAGTGTTTAACACAAGGCCATTTAGGAAGAATTTATGGAGTCCATATGTTTGGATTTCACTTAGCTGCCCAAATAAGGGGGAGGGAGCAGAATGGAGGTTGATTTTATTTTGAACTTGCATCTGCAGACTAGC
The DNA here is from genome assembly GCA_013400175.1 of Phainopepla nitens. Lineage (NCBI taxonomy): Eukaryota > Metazoa > Chordata > Aves > Passeriformes > Bombycillidae > Phainopepla > Phainopepla nitens. Next base: position 927,338 of record VXBQ01010235.1, read on the forward strand.
TGGAGCCAAGCAGGGTAACGATAGGATGGGACAGTATCATCCAGGAATAGGGTGTTAAAACTTCTTGGGCAACTTCCACAGAGCTGCCTGGCAGGAATTCCCCCTCAGTTCCTCTTAGAAAATGAGATCAGTGGGTACCCAGGGGATAATGTGGTCTGGGTGCCAGAGGGGGGAAGCTTTCCGTGGTTCTGCAGTAGGATGGGGAAAGACATGATTAAATCTTGAGTTCCAAGAGCTTTATCAATATTGTTGTGTTGGACTGCAAGCCTTTCACACCACTAGAAAAGTGGGTAAATTGAGCTCAGGAGATGTACAGGCTGCAGACTGAGGCAGCGAACTTGAGGATGCTGAAGTAGCTTGGTTTTAGTTTCCCACATTTTAAAGAGTCCTTAAGTGTTTGTAAGAGTTTTAAAGAGAAGATGTAAATATTTTCCATCAGCAATTTTCAGTTAGTGTCTTATCAGGTACTTAACTCTACATTTTTAGAGAACTCTAGATAGGTTAAACTTGATAGTTCATACCACAAAGTGAGATAAAGGGCAGACAAATTTTCTGTTTTGTTTTCCTCAGGTTTTTAAATTTATCACCTGGAAATCTGCACAAATTTAGGTATGTCCTGTAACAGAAACAGATACCAGACAGTAAGGGGTAACCAAGTAATTTTTTAAAGCAATCAGTTCCCTTCTAACTCTACTAAAGGAGCAAGAGTGTGTGACAAAAGGCACTGGGCACTTATCTCCTCCTCTTATCTCTAGCAGAATTGATATTAAAAATATCAATAGGAATAGGAAATCACTTTAAAACTCAACGAGAGACTTGCTCTTTTCTTTGTTTAGGCCAGTATTTCATGCCAAAATACACCAGTCAAGAGTCTACATGAAACTTGAGGACACACAGTGTTAGTGTTCCTATGGATTGGACATGAAGTCTCCATAGTGACCCAAGGAGCATCCAGCATGTGGAAAATAATTATTTAAAAAGATATCCTGTCAGCTGATAACACACCTTCTAGAAGGGACTGCAGAAGATGAGAGACAGGGTAAGGCACAAAAAAAAAATTAAAGCAAGGGAGAAGAGGAGGAAGAAATCCATTGTTTCTTGTCTGCTGGGAACAGATGGGAGAACGATGTCATAAGGCAAAAGGCAAATAAAGAGAACTGGAATCCTGAAAAAAAAGGGAAAAGGGACTCAGTAGTGCAGGCTGGTCTCTACAGGTACCACCCAGCAATCTGCATCCAACCTCCGTGCAGCAGGGAACTGAGAGCCCACCTCCATGTGCCAGCTTCTTCCTGCTCCCAGGAGAGGAGATCTGCTCAGCAGAAGACAGATGGCATTGCCACTGCCTGTGCTCCTGTGGGGGCTTTTTCCAGATGGGGAGTTGGAAGCTTCTTTGTGCTGCTCCAGCCTTCCTGTGCAGCAGCCCTCGGGTGCTTGGGGCTGCACCAGCCTGTGTGCCCGGATCCAGGGCTGCTCAGAGAAAACTGCAGCTGAACCCATTAGGAAAATTAATGGATTTATATTCAGGGTTTTCTTCCTGTTTCAGGTGTCCTTGTTGACTTCTCCTTTCTTGTGAGGAGAGATTATTGAGCGATTGCTTATGAAAGCTGGGTTATTGTCAGTGATCTGAACAGAAAGTTGACACAACTGCTGTGCAGAGGGGAACCCCAGTCAGCCCTGTGCCACTCACACACTGACCTGCAGCCAAACTCGGTGCTTTCCTGCATTGCTGGGAGGCCTCTCCCACCTGAAGCAAGGCACAGCTATGACAGGTTTCTCAAAGTTACCTGAAAAACCACTGGGCAGTCCAGGAAGCATCGCCCTCATTACAACTCAGTTTGCTACTTACAGGAATTAAAAAAAAAAAAAAAATCATTTTAGATACCAAGCAGCCACCTTTGATTCCACTTCCTTCACGTTGAGTAAATCACCACAAAAAGTAAAACTTCGGAGAGGTAACCTGATTCAAAGTTTTACAGTCAAGTAAAGGGAGATACTAAGTTTAATCCCTTTATCTTAGTTACAAATTACATTTATGACCTCACCTGCGTAAATAAGAACATTTTGTTCTGCTCTCTTCCACTTCCTTTCCTCTGCTACTTTCCAGTCTGCAGTTGCTCCAAGAGACTTTGTTCTCTCCGCTTTCACTCAGTTTCATTCTACACTCATTACTGGATGGGCACCAGGTATTCCTGTCTTTCTGTTTAGTTTCATTTTCCCCAGTAATATCAGAGTAAGGAACAATCACAGCAGCTAAACATACCACAGGGAAAACTTACTACGTGCTGCAACCAACCTAATAATATCACTCCTAATAATATCACATTATTATGATATTATTAGGATACCCTAATAATATTAGGATAACCTAATAATCAGCTGAGTTGGAATCTTGAAGTTCACTGAAAGGTTTATGTTTTGATCTTTTTGCACATCCATAAGGCCTTTAAAAGTCACTGGAGAAATTTATCAAATATGTGAGAAAAGTTCATTAGCTATTTAGAAAAAAAAAATATCACTCAAATGTATCAACTCCAGCCCTGTGTGTGGGAGAAGATGTTGGAATTGTTCTCCAAAGTCAGATCTGTGCCCCACTAAATTAAAATAAAAAGGCAGTTTCAGAGTAAGGAGCCTCTAAAGTGCACCAAGTCGGGATGCAGAGCAGGAGCACAGAATCACAGAATCACAGAATCAGCTGAGTTGGAAGGGACCCACAAGGACCATCGAGTCCAGCATGTTTAAGAATGGATTTCATGCTCATTTTAATCCAATTTTGAGGAACTCTCAGGCACTCTGCTGAAGATCACAATCACTATTTTTTTTGTTCTGATATAGATTTTTTCAGTGCTACACACCTTCCTGGCTAACAGCATCGCTACTGTAAGGACACAGCAGCACAAAGGAATAGATTTAGGGAGTTTACCAATAACTAAAGATCACAGCATTTGGGAAAGGATTTGTGTGTCCTCTGTGAAGACTTTTCACTCCAGCATAAAAATACTGCAGAGTAAATGTATTAATATGTAGAGAATTTGAGAGACCTTCAGAATCCCCAAAATACAGCAAATGCTGTCCGTGTTGCCATTTATTTTCTCGAAACAAACTCAAAGCCCCGATGAAACGCAACATACAAGCAGTTACAGTAACCTGACATGAAAAAAATGTGGAAAACAAGGTTACATTTAACAAAAAGCCCATCTTTGGGAGGAGGCAAAAAACCCCAGTTACAGGCAAAAAAACCCCATGTGAAGCAGCACTTCAGCAAAGGGGAAACAGAACTGAGCTATGTGCAGGCTGAAAAACCACAGAGGGAAGTAGAGTTTTTACACATGAAGACCTTGATTTGGTCCTTAAGAACCCACCATGCTCACACCACCAGGGCGGTGACCATCAGTTACAGAAATTAAAAAAAGTGTCAAGCAGGAACTTCTGTAACAAACTGCATTTGTTTAAAATGATTTTGGACGGAGAGCAAGCAGTCATCACCTGATTAGAATGCAGCATATGCTGCAGCAGACAGCGGGCACACGTCTGCACACTCAGCTGCAGGGGGATAATAAGCTCCTGCTTGCTACAGGCACTGTGTGTTCCTTGTGTGTTACTCCTCGTGGCAATTAACCTCCCCGTTATTAAAAAAATTGAGCTCAAAGTGGAAGACAAACACTCATTTGCAATGCTGAAGAAACAAAATCCTTTACATTTGCCTGTTTCTTCAACTGTGTTTTTACCTCTGAAGCTCTTCTAGATACAGTGAAACAAACTGGACCTGCTAAATTATCATTTCCCAAACTTCTCAGGCAGAGGATCCATAAACTCAACTCGCACAGGCACTTTCCGTGTGTGGGCTCCTCTTCTGCACCTCTCTCCTTGGAGTTTGCACTCCCACTGTGGGCTGTGACCTCTCATCTGAGACCACCATCCTACAGCCAGATACTGGAGATAAAAACCTGTTTTGGCATGTGCTAAGAAGCAAAGGGTACTTTCTCTGACAAAGATTGAAAAGGCCCCACACTCAGGAATATGAAAACACAGTGCTGGTGTACTGAGCACTTCAACACATGGGCATAATCCGAAGCAGCAGACAAAACTTCCCACTAGTTAAAGCAAGGACTGTCCAGTTCAAACAATCCAGGTAAGTTTTTGCCCTCAAACCTCCAAAAATCATCATAATTTGCTTCTCAGGTGGAAAACTGTGAACAAATTCAAAAAAACAGCTAGGACTTGAGGCCACTATGAGACCTGGAGAGCAGGTGAAGGTCACCTGCTGGAGGAGTAAAAGTGCAGAAGGAAAAATGAAGAAAAAGTTGCTTGTACTGAGGGGGTGGGGGGTAGAGGTCACAGTTTGTGCCAGGTTTGGAATGCTATGAACCAGAGTTATCTTCATCCACTTTGAAGGGAGAACAGCCTGTCATAGCCTAATGGGATTGTACTGGATGTTTTAGTTACACCAGGGAATATGAAATGGAATTTGCAGAATTACCTGGCTCCAGCCCATGTCTCAACCCCAAGCAGCACTCAGAGAACTGTATCTGTTTCAACCACTGCCCAGCTGACCTCAATTCCAGGCTGCAGTCACAGGCACACAGAGAACCTACACATGCACTCTCGCCAAGGGATTTTTTTCCCTGTTTTTTTCCAAGTCTGAATTTACAGTGAAGTTCCTGGGCTGTAACACAGATCCACTACTGGTGTTCAGAACCTGGGATGCACTGTCTTTGCTGCAATGAGCAACACCAGAGCAAGACGACATTTTTCAATGCCAGAAGGAAGAATGAGTTGGATTTGGCTGTAGAAAAGTTTTGAGGTTTCACATCAAAGAGCTAAAGAAACATGCAAGATTTAAGCAGTCTTCGTATATATGGTACAAAAAGAAGGTGAATGATACTCAGGTCACAGGTTTTTGCAATAGGATTTTTGGTGCTAAATCAGAATGTAAAGAACACATTTTATGTTTGCAGACAGACAGCTGCAACAGCCATAACCATTCAATTATGGACAGCAAGTAAGGTATTTAGAACAATCACTGGCAAAATGAGGGAATGAGTCCAGAAGATCCACATTCAGGTGTGGCCCTCACAGTTCTCAGTTGCTAACAATACTAAGATTCAGAGATTTTTGGCAGCTCTGAGTTCCATTTTATGTAAGGGAATTAAAACAATCCATTAGCAACAACTGGCAGAGAATACTGAGACGTAATCAGCCTCAACAAAACCATCTGATCCATGCCTGCTCCTGCATTTGACAGAGCAGATTTTCCTGGGGCAGATTGTGGTAACCTTTGCTCACTCCTGTTGCCTATATTTGGATGCACAAAGTTGTGTTAGTTCAGAACTTGTCAAGGCTTGTAGGCTTGCAGAAGACTTTCCTTGGACTTCGTCCCTGGGCTGGCTAGAGATGTAGATGAAGACTTGGAAGCAAAGGAAGGACAACAGTTGGATCAGACTTGCTGAACGGGACAGGCTGCCCAGCACCAGTCTACAGAGACACAGATCTCTTCTTCTTCCTTCCCTCCTTGCATAAAACATGCAGTAAATTGCTCTGGGAATTACAGCCTATTCTTTGAAAGAAAAAACTGCTGGATGTTTAATGGCTTACCACGGCTGCAACTCCTGTTGCTTAGTCTGAAGCCCACTGCAGTTGTTCTTGGATGTTCATATCTTATTCTTTGTATTCTCGTTTGAAAAAAGAACATTCCAGCCTTCTGTAACCACCTCCCAGCTGTGGTTAACATTAGTGCCTGCAGAGTGTTAGGGACTGTGCAGCACAGACTGGCCCCAGTGGTGGGGCAGAAACACCTTTGCAGACCAGGACCCTTTGCTGGCACCAGGAGGGCAGCAAAACAAGGCCAGTCCTCATTCACCTCAGGACAATTTATTCCTGGCACAGGGAGCATTTCTCTGAAAAAGCATTTTCCAAAATTATCTTTGCATAATGATGGGCACACAGATGAAACAACTGAGGGGGAACAGAACAACCTGAATCCCTCGGTGATAGGCACATCAAACTCGAGAAACTGGAGCAGTTGTTGCATCTCTACAAATTCAGAAGGCTCCTACCACAAGAAATAAGAACCTAACTTGTTAAAGCAATTTTATTTAAGTATTTGGAGGGAAACTTTCATATCATGAGTAAAAATACTAGAGGTGAATGTTGTTAAAAAAGTCAAGATGATGGGCTCTCTGTGCAAGCACAGCAGTATGTGATGGAGAAAGGAAGAGTGGGTTTTCATAACATACTTCCTTTCAAATAAAAATATTAAATGCTACTTAACTGGAATACATGTTATCATTTTTATACAGTCAAGAGAATGAAAAGAAAACAAAAAAAAGCGCAATTTAAAGAACGCAACCTACAATGGAATAACTTTATTTGCAGCAGAGACAGAATAAGACTGCTTTTATGAAAATTACAAAGAAACATGATACAACAAAAATAGGGTGTGGGGAATTTCCCACAAAGATTAAAAATGAAAAACAAAAAAAAAGTTCACTTTTTGAACACCATTATTATTCAAACACATATGAAGTTTCAACCTAGTTTGTTTTTTATACATGGGAAACACTGTTAAACTGAATCTTCAAGAGTGAGAAGGCACCATGAACTGTTGGTTGATACCTTTAATGCACACTCAAGAAAGAAGAAATGATCTGGCATGATGCAAAAATTCATTAAGTGTTTATATATATTCATATATCTTTTCATTAAAAAAAAAAAAAAGCGGCAACAAGTCATTACTTCAGTGCCGAATGTACTCGTGTCTGGCTGACTCATGAGGATGATTTCTCACTTAGACCTGTGTGGTGTTTCTGTACAGTGGTGGAAGTGGGTGATTTTGTGTTGTTGCCTTTCGTATTAGATTGGTAAATCAAGCGTTTTCTAGGTTCTGAGAAGCCAATCCTATGAAGTATTCCTAAGTTCTATGCAAATGGAATAATTAAATGCACTGTCTAGAATGAAATACTCATCTGTACGGCGTGGCAATCCCACCGGATTCAGTTTGATATGTAATGTCTTGTAGCAGATGTTATAACAAAAATAACTTTTGCTTTTTGATTTACCTCACTGAGGCCATTAATGCTGTTCCTATAGTTGGTTTTCTGGAGTTGGATGACACTTCACTGCTGTCCAAAATGAGTTTGAACCTTAACCCTCCAGAGTTTGTTCACTTTGTTGCTTATATTATTGCACTAGCTACTAAAGTCTTATATCTTCCTATATAAATCTAATTGTTCAGAGTGCAGATTCTGTATTTAGATAATGAACTGTATGAAATAAATAAAATAAGGGGATTTTCTGGTCAGAGTTGCTGATATGTTGAACACCTTAATTATTTCTAAAGTAAACAGATTTGGTGTATATTCTTAAAAACCTATGGTCATTCAGCATAAAAGCCTTGACATAATACTTAAAGAATGGATTTGTTCTCCTTCTCAAAAATGCATCAAAGAATTGTTTTAAATACAGAATCTGTGAGGCTTCCTACAAATTCATCTAAGTCGTAATACAAACACAGTTTGTAACTCGATAATATAGAAAGTTCTCTAGTGTCCATTGAAGTAAGGTCCCCAAAATGCAGTCTGTTTTGTTTCTGAATGGCAGAACATTAAGCGGTTCCACTGGCTGAGTAGGAGAACTGAGGAAAATGAGGTCTTCTCTCATTATCTACACAATCCATGCTGTCATCTGAAAGAGGGAAAAAAACCACATTAGGTAACATTTGCTACCTTTTTCTATTTTCGCAAATCAACAATAAGATAATGCATGGTAAAGTTATTTCAGAAAAAAAGCGTTTCAGACATCCATTTAAAATTGCTAGGAGTTGCACTGCTTACACATTCCACATTCACTGTTCTGAATTTCTGACAATTGCTATTTGAGAGCATCAAATATGCTCAGTTATCACAAAAATACAATCTTTTTATTGAATAAGGACATTAGCCCATGCTCAACTGACTGCTTGCATATACACAGAGTATGTGGATATGGACATGAGCAAAACTCATTATTATCACTGATTTCCAGTGGGAATGTGCAGATTTAGAAAAGACAACAGTACAAATAATTTCACTCTAATTAAACAAGTTTTTCATTCCCAAACCTGGAAAGATGTGAAAAGTTTCACATCAATTTACCAACTTCTTGGTTAAATACATATGAAAAGCCCTCAAATTTGAACTGATGCTTTTGCATATGGGCTGAAGAGACCCATCACAGCAAATTATTTCAGGTGGCGTGGAGAACACAGTGGGAAACATTTGGAAAAACTTCACCTTGGTCAGGAGGAGTGATTGTTATCATCTGTGCTGTAAATTCTTCATCAAAGTATCTTGTATCTGTTTCAGATGTAACTTGTGGCTTGAATGGAGGTACAAGCTAAGGAAAGAAAAAAAAGTGTCCATTTACAGGTTCTTGCAGTGCTGTTTGAAACAAACAGAACTTGACAGAGTTATAAGCTACAGTGTCTTTTTCTACGTTCCTAAAATGTCTAAAAAATACCTGTTCACAAATAAGGAAGCATATATAGTAAAAAATACTTACATAGGTGTGCACTTCCTATTTATGGAGCATTTAAGGCATTTTTTTCCCTAGGATTTAACTGCACAAAGAAAGCTTAGAATCCTAAAAAAATCCTTATAATCCTATTTCTTCAAGTAATAACATGCTGACCAATGTTTAAAAATAACAACACATACTAGTTCCCCACATAATTATATGGAAATTGTCAACCTCATCTAGTCAGATTTCTGCTTAAGGAGGATAAAAATGAGTAAGGAAGATGCTTAGTGATACAAAACTTATCAGCAAACCCTGTGTATCACCACAAGGGCTGTAACATCCACCAGAAAGTTTCAGCTACAGCGCACCTGTGCCCATGCAGCTCACACTGGAGGTCTGACCATCCCAGCAGAATCTTGGCCAAGGCAGCAGCAACATTAAGCTTTAATACTCCTGGTCCCCAAAAGCAGTTTCTCCGAACTTCCAAAAACCTGGCATGCTTACAAAAACCTGAGCCCAGTCAGCAGTGAACATCCTCCTCTTGCTGCACCAGGAGCTGCACTCACTGGGGTTTATTCCTGAGACTGGCTTGGGCAGACAGGCTGGCAGTGATCCACCTGTACCTAGGCAAGCTCTGGCAAGAGCAGCTCCAGATGGAGCGGAGCTGCCTGGCTGGGGCTGGAGGAGGAGCCGGCTGCTTACAGATGCACACACTTGGAACACGGACAACTCTGGAGGGCAAGGCAGCTGGGATCAGACCCTGCTCCCCTGGCCCAGCACGGGCACAGAACCAGGATGTGAACAGGGCTCTGAGCCTCCCGAGCACAGGGCCCACCGCCGGGGTTACGCGTGGCCGTCTTTTAATAGCGCACGGCCACGGCGGGCAGCGAGTCAGGAGCGTGACTGAGGAGGTGTCGAGCTCCCAACCCAGAACTGCAGGGAGAGCTTTAGCAAGGTGCGTGGTAAATTGCTCCAACTGGAATTATGCAGTGACCCCGAGACATGCACTTCTGCACTTGTACAAACCAGAATGACACTGACTCCAGAAATCACTACCTGGAAAACATCAGCAAATCTTGAATACACAGAACACCTCTTTTCTCCACCCCGGCTTTGCCTCCTGCTTGGATGTGAAAATCATTTGTTTGCCAAGCTGGCAAATAAGAAAAAGCTCCCTATCACCAGGATGGTCTTTCTGATCTGTTCTGAGAGCACCTAACAGTGTCCTGTCTTACAAACAGCAATCCAATCCAATGCGTTCATTTTCAATGTAAAGACTGTAAGAAATGTAACGTACACATATGGCAGCATTCCCACATACAAACAAGCACTTACTGTTTAAAATCAATCTTTAAAAATTGAGGGGCATAAAAGCTCTGTTTACAATTATAGATATATTAATCATCTTTTTTTCCCCCATTACTCACAATTCTCTGTGCCCAAGAATGACTTAAAGGAGCTGGGTACACTACTCTCACAAAAAAATATTAGGTCCTTAGAAGCAGGCTTTATGTCCTCAATTTAAAAAGGAAAAGGAAATAGGATATCCCAAAGTCAGGAGTCAGTCTGAGCCTTGCAGTCCCCTGAAGCTATTGAAGAGGGAATGCTTCACATTATAAAGTTAATAACACTTCTCAATTAGATCACACCAACATATTACATATAAAAGCCCTGTGGAGCATGAAGATTCTTCCTCATGTAACTCCATTCTCTCTCTTCTTGTAGCAGGTTCTGCCTACTTCCCAAAGCGACCCTGGGTTTGTTTTTGACAGGCTGTGCATGAGTGTGTGTGTGAAGCTCTATCTGTCCTTTTAAGCTAATGGTGGTTTTGGCACTCACAGTGGCCCCAGTTGCTCTGCTTGCTGTGCACAGCACAGAGTGATTTAGGGCTTGGACACTGCAGCAGACACCTGAACTGAGCACACTGGAGCCACTCAGAGCAGCAATCCCAAGCCAGCACACATGTGGAATGGGCTAGTGCTGCCTGTATAATTTTCCTTTTTATTTTAGTATCTGTTAAAAGCAATTTGAGACAGATTATGATGCACTCACAAGACATCTTTTCCCCCTAGCTGTCAAATTCTTAGCGCTAAGCTGGAAACAGAGGGGAAGCTGCAGAAAGCTCCAACGCTGGCTTTAACAAGCAAATATGTTGCTTTACTGAAGAGCTGTCAGTGCAACAGCTCTGCAGTTCAACTGGCAGGGAGGTGCCACCTGTAGCCTCCCAGGGCTGCAGACCAGCACTGGTACCCGCAGGCTCCTGCTGGTTTAAGAGAGAAAAAGGACCAGAAAAAAACTCCATCTGATTAAAATCTCTTTGCGTGTATTTTGCCTGTAGGTGGGCAAAATACTGCAAATTAAACTGCACCTTTCTCTGCACCAGAGACAGCCAGCAATCTTCCAAGTGAGCCTAATAAACATTTTAAATCTGGGGGACAAACCCAGTTATTCAAAGCTCCTTAAAATGTAAAGCAAAGCTATGTTTCCAAAAAGCTTAATTACAAAGCAAATGCTCTGGATTACCCAAGCCCACATTCATACACATATCCAGCATTACTGGAGATGGTGGGGAACCAAGCTTAGCACACAAACACCCCTTGGCAGCTGACAAAACCAGCTTTAATCCATGAGACTGCACTCCAGGTAAATGCTGCAAGACCCTCTTTGGAGCACCCAGAATGCAGGCAGCAAGTACTCACAGGCTCTCCATTTGCACAGCGTGCCTACCTCAGATGAAAACACTAATGGGACACGAGCAAAGCCAGGATCTACAGTCCTTGGATAGGCCAAGGTCAGGAATAGTCTCAATTAGCACACAGTTTTCTCTCAAAGATGCAACTATTTGGAATTTCCTGATAGTTTTCAGCATAATCTGCATCAGTACCACTATGGGACAATTTATGAAAGCTTTCTCGGTCCTTTGGATAAATAAAACATTGCCTCCAGCTTGTGTGATTTCTCTTCTGTTCAGGGAACTGGGACTACTACCAAATGACAAATCACTTTACTCAAAACATTTGAGCCCCATTGTCAGCTTTTTACCTCAAACTGCATAAAACTAGCAAACCCTCAAACATTCAGCTTGTCAGCTGGGTGAAAATGGGGACAACTTCCTGTTTAGAATAAGAATTCAGATCTACTTTTCACATTATACTCAATAAACTCCACTGAACTCTCTCCTGCCCTCATGACTGCATGCAGCTCTCTCTCAAGGGATGCTTTGAAAGGGCTGAGGTCTAACATCTTATCCACACTTTCAAGGCACAAAAACTTTTTTTATGATTTTTCAGTTCCTTTAGCCACAGAGATCTGTGAGGAAGTGAAAGAAGAGAAGGAAACAGAGCCCTCTCTGTAGCTGTATACAAGCACTGGACAGTGCTCCCACTACAATATGGGAACTCAGTTTCTGCCAAGTTTCTTACCTGCTCCCACCACCTGGAGGGACAATCAAACTGTATTTAGAGATCAAATGACATCTAAAACCAGGAGGGACTGCTGGGGGAAGGAGGGAAATCAGGAAAGGCTGGGATTGAGTGAGATCATGTGGTACCAGTAGATGGGAGCCTTGAATCAGCAGACTCACGTTTTAGTTGGCTGCATTTCATGAGTGTTATGAAAATGTGGCTGTTGAGAATTGAACATGAGAGAAAACAGCACACCACCCTTAGAGCACAAAGCAGGGCATCTTGGAGGAGTGAAATAGTTATCTGAAAAGGAAGGGGCAGTGATGCACGGACAACTGATGAAATACATTCTTACAGGAAGGGCTGGGCTCTTTGACTTCAATGGCTCCCACTGAAAAGCCAATAAACCCAGTGGGTCTCAAGGAAAAGCGGTGAGAAATACCGTGGAGTGCAGACTCTTCACATCACTCCTTTGCCACACACAAAAAACAGTATTAGGCTTGGATTGATGTAAAAGCCTACACTTGTCTGGACTTGTCTTGAATGCTGACATTAGATTGAAAAGGCAGGAAAAATGAATTGGGAAAGAAGAGCCCATCTTCTATACTGCTTCTAGGAAGTCTGGCCTCAGATGCTCAGGAACCAGCAATAACTCTGGGCTTGAAAGGGATGTGTCAGTCAACAGCAAGAAATGGCAGCAAGGGTTCACAGAAAAGCCATTTTAAAGCTTATATACTCTCTAAATTTGGAAGCTGTTTTGATTATATCCTCTTTATTCAGCTATAAAACCATGTATCTCATTAACAGATACTCCTATCATTGCAAAATAAAAATCCAGAGGTAATCTGATTACAGTATTTTAAGTTGTTGCTAAAAACAACTACAAACCTTTTTTTGGAGGGTTTCTGTGTACCTTTAGAGAGCAACAAAATTTGAAACATTTGGTATATCCACAGCTACAATTCACCTTGGGAGAACAGTTGTATAAATACCTTTTTCTCGTATACATCTTGCCAAACAATGCCAGCAAAGAATTTGTGCTGCATAATCTCCTTGGCATCATCAGGACCGCCACCTAACCTGTAGGAGGCAAAACAAGTAATTAAATGTTTGAGTACAGTTATTTTTTCTAATATAATTTTTATTGCAGTGTATTGAAGAAATTCTGAGTTTATATAATGCATTTGGGAGCAGTTCTAGCATTTGCTATGTATTTGTTTTTTTGTGCACGGCCTATTTTAGGCTTCAACACAGTTCCACTAAAACATTTAAAAACAGGCTAACAAACAGAATTAGAAAAAATGTCTCTCTCAGACAAAGAAAAAAAATAATAACCACAATTCAAAAGACCTGCCCTTCAGAAAAGATGCCGCCCTGGGGACCACAGCAGATCCTGTAAAGTAAAAGGTCTGAGCCACAGATCCTTCCCTCTACATTAACATGCAACTACCCCTTACAGTTTTCTAGAGCACAATGATGTCAGCAGTAAAACTGAATTTGAAGTGAAAGAGAGACAAGGCTTTTTAAGGCAAACTGATTTATGCAACCTGATTTAAATTTCCATTAAAGAAAACAGTTGACAACTGCAGTGATAATATCACAGCATATGCAAATCTTTCCTCCTCCTTGGCTTCAGGAAAGTACAAAGGGTGTTTTATTGACTTGAGGTATATCAAGATAAAGCACTTTTATTCCAAAATAAAACTGTCCACACAGCTTATAGATGCAATCAGTTTAGCTGCAGTGTAGAGCTAAGTGATGCTTAAATTTTGCTGTGGAGGTTAAAATGTTCTCTAAAAGACTGAACCACATCTGCAAGCGAAGGCAGGCACTGAGAGAAGAAAACAGATACAGGGTAATCATAAGGAGACTCAGGTAACAAGGTTAAAACAATGCTAATGTCCACCCAGGCTGATCTCTAGGATCTGCCTGTTCTCCCATGCCTGGTGCCACTGGCAAACCAAGATACTGACCCCATTTCAACAGCTTGAAGCTGACTCTACAAGACCCAGGCTAGACTTACACTGTTACAGACATCAGGGACAAGGCCAGTTCTCTGAACCTGAAGCCAACACCTGGCCAGGCCTCATCCACTGCTGCACAACATCTGGCCCTGAATGTCCTGTGGGGCAAGTGTGGTAACCCCATGCCCCAGTTCATGATTATCTGGGGATAGAGGGGAGGGTTTTGGTTCAAACTACCAGAGAAAATACGAAGGCTGTGCTAAAACCCATTGAAGTGGTATTTTTACAGCTTGAGACAGCATGCTCTGGAATGCAGCAGGAAAGCACAATGCTGTTGGGACAGCACTGGACAGTTCAGCATGGGAAAGTCAAATGCTGTGACACTTTGTTCTCAGTGCTGACTGGGAATGGATCCTGATGCGTTCAGCCCCTCGGCCATGCCCGAGCACCATCTGCACAGAAGGCAAACGGGCAGAGGCCACAGCTGCACCAGAGACACCCGGCAGCAGAGTGCCTGACAGCCCAGAGGCTGTGCTTGCTTCCTTGCCCTCTTCCATCACAGTGCCACAGCAACCTAAGGGGTTTGCTCCTTGCCATCCTTTTGGAAATTGTGCAGTGGAACAGCTCCCCAGCCTTCCAGTACCTGGGTGGTTCTCCTCCCCAGGGGAGCTCCAAGACCAACCCAAGTCCACCCCAGAGCCCCAGCGGCCAAACCAAGCTAGAAGAGGGCTCTCCCATCTGCCTGGCAGCACTTTCCACAGCTGCAGAGCAGCCTGGAACAGAGACAAACTCCAGGGCAGCCTGGGAACAGAAACAAACTCTGTGAGTAATCATTTCTCGGCTGGTTCCCCCCGGGTCCAGTGGCTTTGCCAAGTCTCTATCAGGCTCCTTGCTGCTTCCACAGCACAATGATGATGGCCGAGGAAGAGGGTGGAGTCAATCCTCTCTATCCACAGATGTCAACAGACTGCACAGCAGTTCAGCAGTGACTCTGAGCTAAAAAGCACCTGAATGGTGTTGTGATGAGAAGCAGGCAGGAAGGCTGCCTGGCTGCAGCCATGCACAAGTGCTGGCAGAATACGTTATCTAACACGAGCCTGCGTTCCATGAAGGGCAAACACACATTCAGGGAAATGCCAACAAACACTCCAGATGTTTTACTTACCTTTTAAAAATTACACAAATCCAGTCAGAGTGAATGGTGAAACAACAGAAACCTTGTATTTCTGATATGGATTTATTCCAAAATACAGTCTTGTTTTCCAGAATTATTATGAAAGGTCCCTCTCACAGAGAACAAAATTAAATTGGCAACTAACACAAAAATCATGGTTAAGCACCAGTGAGAACGTAAAGAGCAGAAGGTTTGTCTTTCATAGGGATATGCAATAAATAAAGAAAAATACAGCAGAAATAAGAGCTCTGAAGAGATTCCTGGATAATAAAGTTAAATTCTGCACATTTAAGTCATCAGACAGAACCAAAAATTGTATATATAGGACTTGAAAAGCAAAAGCTACAGAAATTTACAATATAAAAAGAAATATAATAGAAAGTATAAAGGCCAAAAAGCAATTTAAAAAAAAAAACAAGAGAAAACATTCCTCAAAACCTAACTGCCAAACAATTCTGGTTATTCATTCACTTTCTATCTACACTTGAGAGACTTTCTTATTTTAGTTAAAGCCAAAAGTGAAAATTATTAATAAAGTGCAACATCAATATTAAAATGAAATGATTTTCACATTTTAAATTGTTATGAAACTGCATATTGCTTTTAAGTCCCTTTAACCATTTAACAAATGTCTGTGATCCATAAACTGAGGGCAGTCAGCCACCATTCCACAGATGTATCATGTGGAAATAATTTTAAAACTTTGCTGTACTGTATTTTTTCACATATGTATATAAATATTTATATACATACATGTATATTATATGCATATGTATATAAATATAGTCTGTGAACAGAGAGGAAGATTGCAATTAGTGGATCACATGAAAAATAATGTCTCTCTATTTGCCCATGTAGAAGTAAACGGTGCTCAGCTCCCAGGTCCATTCCCAGCTCTTTAAAAAGAAACCTGCACACTTGGAGTTTTCCAGCCCTGTCTTCACATGATGTCTCTGAGTCACCCCTGCCCCCAAACCTGGTTCTACAAGGGCACAAACATCCCCACCAGGCTCAGGAACAACAGCCCAGCAAATACTGTTGGTGTTCACCAGCTCCAAGCACAGACCCCCATTTCTCCTTCTCTGATACAGTCAAGATGGACAGCAGTAACTTATTTTACTATGGCCCTCACCTTCAGAGGCTTCTAACAGCCACAGGAGGGATTTGAGAGCTGTACCCCCATCACCTTCCTGTGACTAAAACTATCAGCACAGAGAAGCTCTGTCTGGCTTTGAGAACAGCATGACTTGAAGACTCCAGATTTGGAAGGAAAAGGCCACATTCTTCCCAAAGCCCTCTACACAGAGTCTTTGGGTGCTTTCCTGCTCAGAAATTAAAACTTCTGGAAAGCCTAATGCAGCTAACTCCCAGTTCTTTGCTGAGCTTAACTTCCCCACTTCTTCATTAACCACATGCGTGTGACGCAAACATGGTACATCCAAAAAGTACTGAAAAAGCTCCCACTTCAAACATTAGTAATTGAGAGGACTTATGTTTGAGGCTGGTAAAGCTTGTAAAGTCTCTAAAGTACTGGTTTCTGGAAAGCTGGGAGAAAAAATTCTTTAAATTTGCCTTTCATGTTTTTCTCAGCTTCAATTTAGATCTCTGTGGGTGAACTGTTTGAGTTTGTCTAAATCACTGTGGACAGAACTGATTTAGACTAAAATTATCATGCACAACAGCTGAATCTCAGCCTGTCTCAAAGCACCTGGCGAAACATGAGGACTTGAGCATTTTAGACTTCAGCTGATAACACAGGACACTGGAGCTGTCTGAAGACAGAAGCACTTTCCTTCTCAAGACACACGTGTTTCAGAGCAAACAAAAGCCACTTGTCATGTGTGCCTCCAAAACTCTGCATGTCCACAAGGCACCCAAGTGTGGTGTCCAGCTCTTCAAGGTTACCTCCTCCTGCTGGCCACCAGCTTGCTGGGGACCACCTCCAGGCCCCTGAAGTCCCCACAATCTCTAACTCTTCCAATGCCAGCAGTGGCTGTGAGGGCTGCACTCCTCCCTGTGCCTGAGAGCAGGGTGCTCAAGACCCATCTAAACTTCCTGTAGCACAGCAGCAGAGGACACAGACACACAGCTTATCTACAAATACTCCTCCTTTCACTAGGGAAAAAAAACAAAAAGTTTGGTTTGCATACAAGTAAGGGCTTGATTGACTCTGACATTCCTAAACATCTGTGACCAAAGTTTCATGTGGAAATGGGAAGAATCACTGTGGCTAGGGAAGAATGAAGTACCAGATCTCTGTGTTACTGCAAGAACTGACCACCAGGTCCCAGAGAGCACCTTCAGCTCTCCAAAGCCACAACCACAACTCTGTGAAGTCATCAGATCTTTGAACAGGGGTGTTTGTGAAATGCTGCATCATCTTCCTTTTGTTCTTACTGAATGGCAAGGTCCAACAGCACCAGAGAAGCAGGTGAAGCAGTCTGTGACAAATCCCATCGGAGAGAGGCTGAACAACCCTGGCCTATGACAGGGACTAAGGCACATAGTGAAATCCAACAATCAAAATTCAGATTAAACCATCCTGAAGTTCTCTCAAGTTGAAAACCTGCCAAGATTCAGAGCTTTCAAGACACTGATTACAAACCCACCCACCCATCTAAACTTATCCTGTTTACATGGGGTGCTCTGATCCCCACTCTCACAGGCTGCAGTCTGCACAGCCAGATTAAGAACAATAAAAGGTAAAAACTTTGCTGTTTCATGTATGAGAAAATGCTGTGATTACCTTCTTTCATTTGATCCATGTCACAAAGCAGCGAAGGGGAATTTCAGGTCACATTAACAGGAAATATTTACAGAATAGATTTTTTCCTTCTTAGGAAAATTAGGGCTCACATTACAAGATTAATAAACTTCTATCAATCCCAAAAGAAACTTCAAAATTCCTTTTCTCTTACAAAATGGATTTCATATGACCAAATTTAGAAAACAGCCATGATTAAAAGCAGAATGTAATTTATTGTTCTTCACATTTTCTCCATATGCCTGGGAGCTTGAGACTGAACTGGTGTTACTGAACACAGAGTGCTAACACTGCTCCTATAAATCCAGCTCAGGTACAACAGGTAATTTTTCAGATTTAATTCACAGTTCCCTAGCTCCTTGATATTTAACTTAAAATATCCTTGGCACTGAGCTTCATTATATCAACCTGTATTGCTGGGTTGATTGTTTTTTTTTGATGATTTTAGGGGAAGTGACAACATCTCCCTGTTTCCTTTTTCTCATGGTTTTGGCTGCCTCCTCCATCTCACTCTGAAGTTCATCCAAAGTTACACTGCTAATTCTGATGCTTTCTGCCACAAACATTACAATAATACCAACTTCTGTCCACCATTAGGCTTTATGGAAGAGAGGATTTCTGTTGAATTTGCACAATAGCTCCCCAAAGCACCAGACTATCACACATTATATAACTTTTCAGTGAATGTATTTCAGTAGCTCTCTGGCTGTTTTTTGTCCATATGGCTCCACGAGCTCACTGTGAGTCAACTACCAAGTACGCCAGGCGCCCACCCCAGCACCCAGACCACCCAGAAAAAAGAACAGAACACTAAAAGGGCAGGATGCAGGACTTCTACCTCAAGTGCTTCCAGATCAGTTCTCCATGCTGTCTGCAATGTCGCAAAGTGCAGGGGATTTGCCGAACCACAACTTCAGTTAGAAGTTATGGGAACAGTGACTGGGGAGAAACAAGTATTTAAGAACAGTCCATGATCCAAAAAAGCTTGGGAAGCACCAGAGTAATTAAACATAATTACAATAAGGCATGTGTGCAAGCTCTTCTAGTCAACAGTTATTCCTATCAGCAACATGAAAATCATCTGTCCACCAGATCAGAGCAGCGTTGCTTCCAAGCCTGCAGAAGATACATGTGAAGAAGCGGCTATTTGTATTAAGTGAGCATATTGTGGAGTAATTATTGGCATTGGGAAAATCTCGTAATTAGAAACGAGTGGGTGTTCTTTGTTTGTAAATAAATCGCATTTTGGTTCATCAGAGATGCTCCTTTAAGAACAAACTGCAGCAGATGCTGCTTGTGTTCCCAGTGATTGAAAGGCCCCACCTGAATAAGCTATGAGAGGGTCACAATTGCATTTAACCCAGCGCTTTACTGGGCAGGCATGCTGCTGGCAGGGGCTGCAGCCAGGCTCGCAGAGCACAGAGCCTGGGGGCTGCTCATCAATTACACAGCCTCTCCTGGAGCTGCCCTCGCAGGCGCTGCCTTCAGGAGCGGGGGCAGCTGTGGCCACCTGGTACAGGGCTGGCCACGTTCCGGGCCGCAGCCGCGCCCCGCTCCCCACAGCCCCACCGCGATCAACCCTCCAATGGTACACACTGCACTTGCATCACCACACCGCCCAACAGGATCTTCCATCAAAAACCAGCCATGGAAACAGCCTGCAGTGATGACAGAAAGCCTTGCTACAAGTATCCAGGTAGTGGCAAACCCCATTTTCCTGCTTTGTGCACACACATGCACGGAGACTAAACAAACACCAGAAAGCAAACCGGAATTCTCTGCTTGCGCCTCACATGAAAGGTTTCCTCTTTGGGGCCCATTAACAGTGGAAGGTTCAGGACAGGAGATCAGGGGCAGAGTCACAATATTATTTGTTTTAAAAATGTCTGGGTTGACAAGATGGCAGGTTTTTAAACTGATGTTTATCTCTGTGTGAAGGTCAACATCCTTTTTGGATCTTATTCTATTTTCTGTTTGTTAGCCATTAGTGGCTTTTTTGTGGCTTTTTTTCTGTTTTTAAATCAAGGGTTATTTTTAAAAAAAATACAGCAATAAAAAAAAAAATCCCACCCAAAAACAAAAGGAGGAAATATGCAAAGTCAACTGAGCATGGTATAAACTCCACCACAAACACGGTACAAACATCACCATCTACTGTCCAAAGGAGGATGCTAAATCACCGGCACAGATCTAGACAAAAATTCAGGGAAGGGACAGCAGTCTCAACTGCAACAGAAGGTAAAAGTATTTGGTGCAAAGCATCTTATAACTCACAGCAGCCACTGGACTAATTATAGCCAAAGGTAGGGTTAACTTGCTTTTTTCCAGGCTGTAGTTTTGCTTTAATGGCAGCCACCATACTCTGAAGTTCAGCACCTAAGCTGCTTCACGTTGCTATTTACGCTGTCAGCTCATATAAAAAATTAAAAATAAATTAGTAGATCCACATGCTGCATCTTGTTGGTTAATCAATTTGAATGGATTAAAAATTAAATTACAATTCTGTCTCAAATACCTTAAAAAAAGTGCAACTATTAAGCAACAGCCTCACCTTTGCTTAGGATCTTTCTTCAGCAAGCCTGACAAGAGGGATTTTGCTTCAGGTGACAATGTGCGTGGAAATCTGATCTCCTCCATAAGGATGAGTTCAAAAAGCTTTTCATGGTCCTGATTGTAGAAAGGCAGCCGGCCACACATCATTTCATACATCACAACTCCTAAACCCCACCAGTCCACTGCACGGCCGTAGTCGTTATCCTCCAGAACCTGCAGAACGCAAGGAAAGGGCTTTAGAAAATACTCCCAAACCAGGCATGAACACAGAACTCAAGAAGCAAAATTTACGCCAGCAAGTCCATCTTTCACAACACAGCCAAATCTACCAGCAGAGTATCTGCAGAAGAACCATGTGAAAAGAACTGGCATCCTTGCTCACCATCCTAGGTGAGCAGAGGGAGGAAAAGGAGGTAGCAGCTATGTTACAGCAGCCTCCTTGTCTTCCTTCTCCCACCCTCCCTCACATTATGGTCATGATAAGCACAACCTTTGGAAGTCCAAAGGCCAAGAACTGTTCTCACATTACGGAGCCAGCTGTTAAATTCTCACTTATTTATCACAAACTGTTCCAAATGGGATCCAAGTTTTTAAAAAAACCCCAACCCACCAAGGAGCCAGTACAGGGAGAAAAGGCCATCAACCTGTTCCTTCACAAGCAAAAAGGCAGACATATCCATCACCTTCTTATCAACCCGCATCTCAAAGGGGTGGCTCTGCACATCCTAGAAGACCACCCACAAATACTCAATGACTAATCTACATTAAACACTAAGAGCCAGAACACCACTCCTAACATTTGACTGGCTCTAAGGCTGCAAAACGGCAGCCAAATTGTCTGGAAATGTTTCCCCTCCAACCCTTTGCCCTGCTCCAAAGGTGCTCCTGCCTCTGCTCAGAGGGCTGCAAACACAGGAACAGTCAGTGGGGTGGATTTCTGCCAGGTCTCACTGCAAAAGGAGCCCAGCACAGGTCACTCTTCCCTTTCCCTGGGCACTTCTAGCTAGCAAAGCTGGGGCTGGTGCAGGGACTCAGGACCCCAGCAGCACTCTCCACCTCTCCCGCTTGTTCCAGAGCAGCCCTGCCACAGTGCATTTCTGATCTGCACAGAGGGTTGCTGAAGGGAGTGGGGAGAGTTTTGTGGCTTGTGCAGTGGATGTTACAAGGACTTCTCTAGACTTGGTGTCTCCTAATGCAGTTGTCTGTAGCTGACACCGACATCTCATGTTCCAGACCCTGTCCTCAGATTTTAGTTATCATCTTTACTCCTTGCACGGGCTGCTTACTCTTGCTAAGAGCACAAACCACAACTGCACCACCATCCTGTTTTCTTGCTGCACAGTGTTCGTGTGAGCTTTACATTCCTACGACTCAGAATACTTAACACTCAAAATTAAAAAGGTAAAAGAGCCAAAGTCAGCGCAAGTTTAACAAAAGCAAGATCTTAACCTCCTTCAAATCTTGACATAAAGGTTTTGCACAAAAAAAGAAGCATCGAGGCACTTCACGTAACAACTGTTTGCACTCTGCCTCTCTTTATTCACTAATTATTCCCCTTAATTATCTGAAGGAGAGAGAGGGCCTGCAGTAAAAGCCAAAAGGCTGCCAGGTATTAGATTACCCCGGGTCGGTCTATTTACAGCATCCCCGGCCGTATGATTCACACCAAACGACAGCTGGCTGTGCAGCTGCCCCTCCTTGCACACAGCTGCCGGGATTCCAGGGCCCGGCCCGTCCTTCCCGAGGCACCGCAGCCCCGGGCTCTCGCAGACTGGGTGACAATGCAGCTCCTGCTCTGAGTCACCCGCTCAGCCAGCGCTTCCTGCTCCCACTCCCCTACACTGGGTTCACCTAAAATAAAACACTCACACGGCCTCCGATTTGTACTGCTATTTTTTAAACTGCTGCAACACATGCAATAGGGGAGATTGAAAGAAAAAGAAAACCACAGAGGCCTTTGTTGGGCTTTCAAAATGCAGTAAACACTTCAGATGTTACTTTAAAAAGCGTATTAATACTCTGTACTATAAGCTAGATTACAAACTACAACGATTTCCTTCACCTCCATTAATTTTAAACGGAATATAAAATGCTTATTTCTTCAAAGCTCTTTAGCAGAATGAGCATATCCTCATATTAGTGATTGCACAGAAGAGAGCAATAGTGTGAGTATCAAAAATACACCGTAAAAAAAAACCCATATTGCATTCATTCATGATTTATTGCAACACACTGGATAGCTGGGGAGCAGTAAAGTAACAAGGTCATTTCACTTAAATTAAGGGATCATCATTTCCTAACGAGCAGCTCTAGACTGTTGTGAGATGGAATTCAAAAGAGAAGGCAGAACAGCTGTAAACATCACAGCCATTGATGCATCTGACACATCAAAGCTGACATGGTTCAGTCACTGTCACCCATGCATGAGATTCCAGTATGAACCTAAGAACAACGATGCAACAACTGCACAGACACACTGCTGTGCTGGACTCGAATTACAAATGCAGACAGGAGCATCAACACCCCTGCTTTAAGGACTTTAAGCACATGGAAAATCATTTGCACGCAATTTCCAGATTTTTGTACGCTATCAACCAGATGACAAAAGCCTCCTCAGAATCTAACACTCCAACTCACAGATGGGATTTGCAAGTAAGGGAGAGAACTGAGTTAACAAAAGGCTTTGTCCTTCAGGGTTTTTGGATGAGCCGACTCATCACAAATAATCAAAAGAAAAAATAATAGCAAGTAACAGAACAGAAAGAACAGCCCTACTGCCTGCACAGGGAATCCCCACATTCCAAGTCAGGAAAAACCAAAACAATAAATATTTTTAGCATCCTCATAAAATCCTTGATGATAAACTGAAGTTCAGCAATTGATTTTAAGAGGGAAGCTAAAATAAAAGCCATGTTTATGAATAATAAACTCTCTGTCATGCTGCTAATTACTCTCTGCATCAGTAAATCTCAAATTGTGGTGCATGGACCCCCATTTAGATTCACTGAAGACTTCTGATGATCCATGGAAAAGCTGGCAGTCATCATGGGACTGGCTCCGCCTCTTTGCTGCAAGCTACTTTGACAGGTGCCCATGTTCATTATTACAAAGGACTGGAGGCCCTTGAAAGCAGCTGGGAGTTAAAAAAAACCCAAAAAACAGAAACCAAACAAAACCAAGAGCACGCTGCCACCACTATGAAAGCAGGGAGCACAAAAGCACTGATCAGCAAAGACATCAGCTCTCAGCAGAAATACTCCTCCTCCACGCTGTTTTCCCATCCTTTGTTACTTTTGCACAGTTCAATTCAAGGCAGGTTTGTAATGCTCGAGTCTCCCAACTCAGAGGAAAGCTGCGCCAACAACCTATACCCTGCTGGCAGCCCAAGGCTCGCTTCTGCCTGCGCTCCGAGCAGGAGGGAAATGCCAGTGCCTCGGGAAGCAAAGCCCCAGCAGCGCAGGGGGAGCAGCCCCGGTGCAAGGAGCCCACGCTGCCTCGGGCAGCAGTCTGCTTCCAGGCACCCCGAGCGTGGGCAGAGCCAGCAGCGCTGCCTGCGGAGCGCCGAGCGCGCACGCAGCCCCTGCAACCCGACTGCACTTCTCGGCTGCCCCCAGCTCGCTCCCAGCTGCAACACCACCTCTGCTGCACAGCTCAGAGTGTTTCCAGGAACAAACCTGCACACACGCGTTTGCATTTTGCACTCGAAAAGGAAAGGAAAAAAAAAATAAATTTGCACCATAAAAAATTTCCCAAAACGTGCTGTTTGGGAACTGAGATCCTCTGCCTGGATTTATTTCCTCTAAAACTGGAGTGCTCAAATCAACACTGAGAAATATCTTGTGCTTTTACAGTCATAAAACAGTCAGCACTTTTGATGCATGCCATGCTAAATAATGCAGAAAAAGCTTGGTCTGTCCTGTTTCTAAAAGCATGTCACCTTCTACTGTCCTCAAACAGTAAAAGAATTGGACAATACTTTTACTTCTTAACTGAAGTCCTATTGATACCTTTCAAACAGGAAAACACATAGCAAGCTGCAAAAAAGGTAATCTATCGTGAAATATATGAAGTGATTAAAAAGGGTTTTTTTTAATTATGTATCTGGTACAAGAAACAAACACTGTTCCAGTAAAATGTACATATTCCATCAAGTGGAAGAAACTACCCCGCCAAAAAATTATCACGTATCATTATGCTAAAGATGTGTTCCAGATCATGATGAATAAAGGAGTCTCAGGATGTGTAATTATATAACAGCAGTTAGTGCAGGAGCACATCACGGCACAGGAATTATTCTGTACTCCTACTGCTACCATGGAAGGCACGTAAGAAGGCAATTTAACACAACAGCCAACATAAACATACCTCTGGTGCAAGATACTCTGGAGTGCCACAGAAAGTCTTCATTGTTGCTCCATCCTTGATGCCTTCTTTACATAGTCCAAAGTCTGTTATTTTTATGTGTCCATCTTTATCCAGCATAAGATTTTCCAACTGGGAAGAAAAGCCAAGTTAAAAGACATGATTACCTGTAACATACACTGATTGTGAGCAGGATAATCAAAGACATGAATTCTGCAGATCAGTTTTGAACCTCATCCTCACTAGGGTCAGAGCCACAGCAGCTGCCAGAGCATGTAAAATGTAAACATATATTTGTAACATTTTCCCCAGTTCTTTAAGGAACATTAAGTAACTAATTTGTAGTCTTGAGGTAACCAACCACACATACAGAAAGAACGCAGAACACGAACATTATATTTATGCTTCTACAATATCATCACCAATAGAACACCAGTTCTTTAGCAAGTATATTAAGTATTTTCCCTCACACAACTTCATCCCTGCTTTTACTCTGATTTTATGAAATAATCTGTACCAGTAAGTAATAGCATAAAAAAAATAAAACACAAATCATATGCTAGGCTAAGTAACCACTTCCAAAGAGACTCTTTAAATGAGAATCACTATATACATTTACTCAGCACATGGTATTCATCCCACTCTGAGCCTCTAATTTTTGAGAAAGTCACCCAGGTATAAGGACAATTTCCTCAGTGTATCAATAAAGTGCATTACAGGGGAATCATGGTGATACAGAAGACGAAATCCCAGCAGAGATCCCAAAATTATTCTGACACAGTCTGAAAAGATTACAGAGCATGCTTCATTTCAGACTGCCCCTAAATAAACTACCAGGATCCTTTCATCGTGTCCTAAACACTCTTCTTAGGAAGAAAGAAAATGCTATTGTTGCATTTGCCTCAAGAATTTCTCGTTTGTTTGCCCTGAGATACTCTGTTTGGTCGGGGTTTCTTTTGCCCTGCTGTGCTTCCCAGACAAATGGGTAACTTGAAGCTCAGGCAATTTTCTAACTGCGAGCAGCTACTATGAAGATGATGTGAGCACACTGCAAGGAAGCACAACATCCATGCAGTGTGAATCTCTCTGGTAAGACCAGGATTATGTTCCACCACGCAGAAGCAAAGTTTCTCTCAGAACATAAGCAGGCAAGTGAAAATGAAACCCCTGTAGCCCAGTAACCCTTCATATTCTCTGAAATGCTGCCAGAGTCACAATAAATGCCTTATGCTTCTTGAGCTATCAAAGGGTTTAGACATCCTGTAAAGTCCAGCCCAACAGCTGCAACAACAATTTGGATAAAGTTCAGTCAGGAATGGATTTCTTAACAGTTCAGGACCATTTGCTTTTTTTAACAACAAACAAAAAGCCAAATGCCAAAAGCCTGAAAATGATTTTTCTACGTACCTTCAAATCTCTATAAACCACATTCTTCTCTGAATGCAGGTAATCCAGTGCTGAAACAATCTCAGCCCCATAAAACCGAGCTCGGTCTTCAGAGAAGACACGCTCTCTTGACAGATGGAAAAACAACTACAAGAACAATAATTTGTTAACTTTAAATGTTTCTGAATTATGTCTTCCAGTTCACAAGCCATCCTGCTTGGAAGGTGCTATTACCTAAGAGAAAACCCTTTCCCACCCTCACCCAGCTGTGTTGCCAAGAGTGTTAAAAAGCATTATAAATTAAATGATTAGATAATTATGTCTCATATTCACAGATGCACACTGATAACCAGTTCCTGTACTATAGTCTTACAGGTTCAGAAAATTATAAAACTATTTTTGACTGAACTACAAAACTACAGCCTAATGCATGATTTAGAGAAATGTTAATATTCCAACTTTTCCTTCCTGACTGTAAGAGTAGTTAGCAGTTTCTAGTTTTCCCTCTAAGTATACTCACAATATTAATTTAAGTGTTAAAACTTGTCTGGCAACTAGAGCAACTGGAAAGCAACTTTGCCTTCCTGAACTTCTAAATGTCAGATTACAATATACTGCTGTCATGTAAAATATGAACCTATGCCCAAAACTCTACGTTCTAAAAATGGAGTTGAAAAAATAAAGAGTCTTACTTCTTCATGTTAGTTAAATCCATGAACAGCTCTGTTTAATTGGGACAACTTGGATTAACTGAATTGTAAAAATGGACCTTACGCTAAATAATGTCAAGCAAAATTAATAGTAGAACAGGAAAATCCTAAAGTATTAAATATTATTGTGTTTCCCTTACCTCCCCGCCATTAGCATACTCCATAACAAAACACAAGCGATCATGTGTCTGAAAGGAATACTTTAAAGCCTGAAACAGATTTAAACCAAAACTTAGAAGACAGATCATAATTACAGTTAGAAAAGCATTTTTAATAGATTTTCAGAAGCAGACATGAATTTTTCTATTTTAGTGAAGTTTTTTCCTTAAATCTTACATAATACTTGCATTTTCCTGTTGCAGCTGAGGACTGATTCACTGCCAACTTATTTCATTACATAAATTTAATAAAACATTAAACAAATTCCTTGCAGAATCATCACCTACAATGCTGCAAAACCAAGTCCTGGCCCATTAACAGGGACTCAAAGTGTCCTGACAGTGACTGTGAAGTTTCCTCCTCTGGCCACAAGTTGAACTGAGAGGTAAGAGGTCACAACCAAACCCTGGAGCCCAAGGTTTCACCACACTGGCTACAAGACCTCTTACATGAAACACACAAGTATTTTCACACACCAGCCCCCTGGCCTCTGCCCTGCTGCCTGCAACTGCTCCTTGCTGACAGCCTGCCAGGGGATTGGCCAACACTGGCAGCACCAATTTGTGAGCAATTCACAAAACCAGACCAGATGGAGGCTGAGATGGAGAGTCACAAGCTGCCTGCGTATAGTCCTGTCACATGTGTGGCAAGCGTAACATCAACTTGTTTGCCATAGTATTAAGATTTTTCATCACAGAGTATGCTGAGCTGGAAGGGACCCAAGGATCAAGTCCAACTCCTGGCCCTGCACAGGATCACCCCAAGAACCCCACCATGGGCCTCAGTGTTGTCCAAATTCTTCTTGAACTCTGTCAGGCTGCTGTTGTGACCACTTCCCTGGGGAGCCTATTCCAGGGCCCAACTACTCTCTGGGTAAGAACCTCTTCCTAGTACCCAAGCTAAACCTAGTCTTGTAGCTAATGTCTCAAGACAGCCCTTGTTCTGGATATCTGGATTTATAAAAGCAGTAGAAAGAAAATACTGCATATGATATTGTTGTCTTCTACAAAGAAAAATCAGTCGTATTTTTTTCTGGAAAAATGAAGGACCAGGTTTTAGACATGTCAACACTATTGCTTTTACTCAACACAGGCAATATTTACTTACAGAGGTCATGATTAAAAGGTCTGAGTTCCAGCTAAGCCCTTGTACCTGACCAAATAAAACAACCAGGATCCTACACAGTCTCTTAAGAGACTGTAAGCAGTTGTAAACAATTCGGGGACAACTTGTAATAAATATCAGAAACAAAATCTTGAGATGGAATTTGGATATCTGAACTCAGCCCAGAGAGACTGCTGGCACTGGAGGTCTAAAATGAGAGTATGGATTGACTTTACATTTCAAAAGGAAAGTAGCAGATAAAACACAGTCCTGCTCTTTCCCTCCCCATTCCACATGCTCCTACCACTATCCTTTGGCTGGCATTACCAGTGCTCTGATTCCACAGTGAGTTGTTTCTGGGAGCTTAAAAAAACAACAAGACAAAAACCAAAGGCTTTTCTCCCCAGTATATCTTCCTGAATTTGTCTGTCACAAGACCAGAGTCACCCTGATCTCTGCTACAAAGAGGAGACCAAACATTTGAAGGGCAAGGAAAGCAGATACTCCTCTCAGAGACAGGAAGTCATTAAATGGGTGAGCCCTAATGTCAAACTGCACCCTGCAACACTGTCTTCAAGAGTGCTGAGGACCTGCCCTGCAAGAATCAGAAAACTTGAAAAAGTATTTTCATTCGTGCAGCCCTAAAATGGAAGAGTACAAAACTACAGAGACACTCTGTAAACAGAGATCTCAGATACATTATGTAAGTAACAAAAAAAGAGGAAAGCCTTTGTGGTGGTGGTGATGTCAAGTTACACTGTGCAGGGGCAGAAACGCTTACTGTTAGGAACGGGTGCCGAGAGTTCTGTAAAACCCGGTTTTCTGTCAACGTGTGCGCTACTTCATCCTGAAAGGCAAGCAGAAGGAAATCAGCAAAGTGATTCCCCAGATCAGGGGTCCATTTCAAACACTAACAGAACAACTATTTACAGCGACTCTGAGAATCATTCCCATGACTTTGACAAAGGCTGTATCAAGGCTGAACCACATCCATAAGTTTCCCATCTACTCACCTTTGCCACAATAACTTCCTTCTTCAGAATTTTCATAGCATAATACCGTCCAGTTGCTTTTTCTTTAACTAAAATGACCTTTCCAAAAGTGCCTTTTCCCAGTAGCTTAAGGTATTCAAACTCATTCATGGTCTGTTAACGATACAGATAAAGAAGAACTGAATTACACGATCTAACAAGAAGTGCATTATTCTCTAACCAGAATTTCTCATTCACGTGAGAATGCATCGCATATGTCGCACATGTGCGTTTTTTAATCCTTTTGTTTAGTAGAATTCAGGAGCAGAAATGATTCTTCCACAAAAATGAATGCCAATGCACTCCCAAAGATAATCAATCAAACTATTTACACAAAACCATAAGCTTTCAATTAACTGAATGCTTTTTTGCATGACTCAACACTCAACTGTACAAGTAACACTGAACATATTAATCCAGAGCCATTCTGACCTCTTGGCCAGTGCAGACATTTATTAAAAGGCATTTGCTGCTCTGATTCCAGGGACTAAACCCACACCTTTTTTCTGATGTTCCCCACCTCTCTATGAGATCAGTTTTCTTGTGCTTCATTGAACAGCACCAAAAACCAGAGACAAAATGACTCCCTGTAAGGTCTCTACCTACCCGCTCAATGGGACTTTTGAAAGGGCTTTCCAGTGGTTCATGCACTCAAGTTGGATACACGGGAGAAATATCAACCAGATACTCTCAATGAGGACAAAACAACACAAAATGACTGGCAAACTTTAGAAAAATCAGGCAATTTTGCCTAAAGGTTTACTACAACACCCAATCAACATAAAACATTTCTCAAAGCATTAACTTGGACCATTCACCTTAGCAAACTTTATATCCATTCAATGGTAAATTACTCAAAATTTTCCAACAAGATGGAATGAGGAGAAAAAGAAAAACAGAAAAGATATAGAAAAGCACACATACAGTCACCAGCTCCTGGATTCCAGACATGTTCTGACAGAAACTCCAAGAAGAGGTAGGGTCCAGACAAGGTGATGGCCTTGTGTTCGGCCCTAAATATCCCTTGGCCTTTCTGGGCCCTTCTCCCAGGTGGGACTTGTGGTCATTTGGCCACTCAGGAGCTGGGTTAGGGGAGAATGGAGCACTGCCTCTGGTTGTGCCAGTGACTGGCAGCTCTGCCAGGCTGGGATACAAGCTCTATGGGGCGGTGGGGAATTTTACTGTCTCACCAGGGCAAGGCCTGACCTTCCCTTCCACCACACACATGCACTCCAAAATTTCCTGAGACATCACATCTTTCCAGTCTCTGACAACCATCCCATGCCTCAAGATGGAACCACAGTAAGGGTACCTTTCCTTATGTGGTCTAATCTAGCAGACAGAGCAGAAAGGAAAGAAGAGGAAAGTACACTGAAACTTATATAATGGGCAATTGCTATTCCAATAACCAAAACATGTCTTAATATCCCTGAGTCTCTAACTGCAGGTGAAATGCGATACAAGTCAGGATCCAGGGGAAGAGTTCACGAACCATTCTTTCAGCTGCAGTGCCTGAAGAGTGAAGCAGTTTGGTCTGTGATTTCCTGTGTGTTCCTTGACACACTACTCCTTTTCTGTGAGGTCTGGCATTCTTGACTGTTAGACAATTTTATACAATTATTTTTGATACTTGCCGGACCTGTAAGCTCTGCTCCAAAACACCTTGGCAAGTCCAATTTAGGATTCTCTATGACTTATTGATAGTGCAGTACATTGGACTCCTTGTCAAATTCTGTAAGGATCAATAGTTAGGCTGTTTTGCACCTTTTGGAGTCCATTATCTTATAGGTCCAGGTATCAGCACAACCTGAACAAATATACATGTCCCAGATTGCCAGTTATCCCTCCCACCAAGCAGGTTTCAGGGGGATTACCAGAACCTGTACCCAGGGAAAGAGGAACAGGTCAGTGGGCACCATGGGAAACAACATTCAGTAAAATCCAACTACCTAACAGTTTGAACTGCCTCAGGGACGGGGTCCAATATACAACAACACTCAGTCATTCCAACCTCCTCAGCACATTATTTTAGTCAAGGTCCTGAGTTCAGACCAAATACTTTCCAATTTTACCAGACTCTTCAGCAGTTCTCAAACCCCAAATCTTTTTTCTCTTAATCATTTATGCCTTCTTCATCTACAGCTGCAACGTCCCAGCTCCACTTTAGTTCCAATGTCAGCCCCTTTTCTCCTTCCTTCCAGGGCCATCACCAGTTCAATATCTCCTTCTTCTGTACAATCATTCCTCACATACTGCTTACCATAACTACACACGCTTCCCTCAATACAGTAATTTTATACTCTGCAATGAGGAGATAGGAAGAGGCATAAACTTGTTTCCATCATCATATAAAATCCTATATATGAGCTCCCAAAACTAAACTGGGGGGAGAAATCTTTCTACTCACTCTGGCAACCAGAGGGAAAATATGAACATCTCAAAATATTGCAAGAACAAACTTACATAAAGATATATGAACATAAATATCTTAAAACCTTTCAAGACAAAAACATGTAAACACTGATGCAGCAAAGAACAGCAATTCCTCTGTCTTATCATCCTTCATCCTCCTATGGAACACTTTTAGGAGAAAACTTGGTCCTACTCAGACCTACTTCAAAAAGAGTAAGCATCTACTTGGCAATCTTTTGTGCTTTCTGCTAGAGAAAGGTTTCACTGAATAATTAACAGTCTGTGAAAATAACCTTAGAACACATAAAAAATGCAACTATCTCTAATGAAACTTAAGTTATCTAGTACTTTAACAGTACTGATGAGCATTCTTAGCACTTTGTAAGCCAACTTGTGTTAGAGTAGCCAGCATCCTTTTGAGACCTTTTCACTTTAGACAAAGCAGTCTGTATTGGATCTACATATTCTGTTACATCCAATTTTGCAAATCTGGACTTCAATCCAAAAGCCAACCAACAATACATATTTTGTTCTATGTGTGTGATGTTAGAGTAGTCCTTAGGGAAAAGGACACCACTCTCTTTTCCTTCCTGCTCACCCTTTTGAAACCATACTTGCTACTACAATTGTTAGGTACAAGGTCCTGCGAGGATGGTTGACTAATCCAGGAGCAAACAATTGTGCTGGCATCCTGGGGACACTGTTCTGAAAATACAAAATGACAAACCATTTAACATATTTCATTTGAGATTTCAGATTTCATTGCAGCTTTATCTCCATCAGATTTACTTTTTACTATATAGTCCAATATAGCCCCTCTGTGCTCCTCTTTGTCCAGAGCTGACTTTATTCACATAATTTAGATGGCTCCAGCTGCAGATGTCACAGCTGTGTGTATAGTTCAAGTCCTTTCCACTTCCGCTTAAGCGGCTTTTTATTCCACTTCCAGACATACACACAGTCTTCTGACTGGTCAGGATATACCTGAACATGCAGAGTTACTACCAAGACTAAAACAACGAGCTTGCACAATGACAAAGTATTTTTTTCCCCCAGTTATGGATTCTGCAGTTCCACCTCTGGCCTCCAGTAGCAGGCAAGGCTCAACACTCACTGCTGCCAGGAGGAGGCACTGTAGGAGGAGTTTGCAAAGCTGCTTTGAAAATACTTTTTGGAGCTGGTGCAGAGTTTTTTGTCTCGGTCTTGATCCTTAAATTTTGCACTAAATAACAATAACACTGGAGAAGGCCAACAGGGCACCAGCTGTTTCCCGTGCATTGGCTGGAAGCCCACTGCCTCCCACACTCTCCCAGTAATTTTACCACATGTTGGAGTGGGGAGAGGGATGAGTTTTTCCCCCTCCAACAGGTTTAAGCTTTTCACACAATAGGTCACTCCCTTCTCAGAAAGCTTTATTTCACTCCCCATCAGTGAAATTTTCAAAACACTCTCAGTTTTATTTTCTTTAGGACGACTGCTAATTTTCCCTTGCAAATTAACCAATTCTGTTGCAGAGTGCTGTATCATCACCATAGGCTCTGCCTCTTGATAGCAGCTTGGGGTGAGAAGCAGTGGGAGTTGGCTTTGCTGAGTCAAACCCCTCCTCCAAGGAGTGGAAGGAGGTAACATCAATGACATCATGCTCAGGGAGTCCCACCTTCTCATTTTTTTACCGATGGGCGGAGTTTTTGGTTTGGGAAGGGGCTTGGCTTTGTCGCATCAAACTCCTCGGAAAAGCTGAGGGGGTTGAAATCACCTTCAGGGAGGCTCAACTCCTCCCCTAAGCTGGAAGACCCTGGTTCATCCTCCACACCTTCCTCAATGGCGTTAATTTGCAACTCTAAAGCTCTTTGGTCCCGCACAAAGTTGTTTAACAGGTTTCTCAGGTTTGGAGCTAGTTGCTCTTGGGCTGTTAATTCTCACTCCGCCCCGAGGCAAGCTATTGTTTCAGCCTTCAAGGCAATTTACAATTTCATCAGCTCTTTCCCTGGCCCTTCCAACACCTGCTTCTTTATCTTTCTGGGCAGCCATTAAAGACTCCGAAGTGCAACCCTTACCAGGTGGTTTTTTCCCTTCTTTTGACAAAGTTCCAATATTCTCCACAAGTACCTGTGTTTTCTGCCAGTTTTTCTCATACCACATGTCTGTGTCTGATCAAGCTTCTATACCCGGGATTCCATGACCTTTTTGCCAGAAAACATCAATTTTCACTGAAAAACTACCTTCTCCTTTTTCTGAGTTGGACACACGGGAGAAATATCAACCAGATACTCTCAATGAGGACAAAACAACACAAAACGACTGGCAAACTTTAGAAAAATCAGGCAATTTTGCCTAAAGGTTT
This sequence comes from Phainopepla nitens, assembly GCA_013400175.1. NCBI lineage: Eukaryota > Metazoa > Chordata > Aves > Passeriformes > Bombycillidae > Phainopepla > Phainopepla nitens. The sequence goes on from VXBQ01010235.1 coordinate 961,198, forward strand.
ACTACAACATCCAATCAACATCAAACATTTCTCAAAGCATTAACTTGGACCATTCACCTTAGCAAACTTTATATCCATTCAATGGTAAATTACTCAAAATTTTCCAACAAGAGGGAATGAGGAGAAAAAGAAAGACAGAAAAGATATAGAAAAGCACACATACAGTCACCAGCTCCTGCATTCCAGACATGTTCAGACAGAAACTCCAAGAAGAGGTAGGGTCCAGACAAGGTGATGGCCTTGTGTTCGGCCCTAAATATCCCTTGGCCTTTCTGGGCCCTTCTCCCAGGTGGGACTTGTGGTCATTTGGCCACTCAGGAGCTGGGTTAGGGGAGAATGGAGCACTGCCTCTGGTTGTGCCAGTGACTGGCAGCTCTGCCAGGCTGGGACACAAGCTCTATGGGGCGGTGGGGAATTTTACTGTCTCACCAGGGCAAGGCCTGACCTTCCCTTCCACCACACACATGCACTCCAAAACGTCCTGAGACATATTTCCAGTCTCTGACACTGCCCTCACAGATCAGCCAGGAACAGGTGGGAACACTTTCAAAACCAGAAATACGAAGAGAAGAAACAAGGGGGTAGAGAGGAACAAAGGAAAGCTGAAGACAGATGCCTAACAGTGTTCAACAGGGCAAAGATCTCCTCTGGCACATACTCATGTCATGGAAGGCCATCCTTCGCTGGCCCTATGCATTCAGACTATGTAGTGCCTACTTCAAAACCCCAAGTTATAGGAGCACTTTGGACAGACACTGCAGTGGCTGGCTGGAGTTAGCCTAAACTCTTAATCCAGAGCAATTAAATCCACAGACCCACCCTAAATCCTGCAAATCCACCAGAATACCTTTGCACCAGCCTGCAAAGAGTTTACAGAGTCACAGGGTCCAGCACGAGCTTTGGTTTGAAGCTCTGTATCTCAGGAAAATAGGCAAACCAAACTGAGCTGGCCCTGAAAGCCATCCAGTAAGGACATGTGAACTCTGAACTCTGGCAGACCCAGACAGGCTCTGCTCAGCTGAGACAATTGTTTCCTCCAGAAGCTGCATCTACAGCCAATCATGTAATTGTCAGGGGAACAGACATAGCTTGATGGCTATTTCTTGTCTGTATTTGAGAGGACTAAAAAACAATCATTCCTGCTATACCCACTTACCACTTTGTGTTTTGGCTTTGTCATAGAAACTTCCATTTCTTCGGCACCTGAATTATCACTGGGAGAGCCAGATCTAAAATCCATCATCTCTTCCTCTTGTTTCTTGAGGCTGTCTGCTACTGTTTGGATGGCTTTTGTCCATTCTTCCCTGGCAAAATATAGGCGAAGACATGAATTACTTGTGGCTTTAGATTACCGTCTGCCATGGCAAGGATCACCAAGGAATACAGAGCCACTAATACTCTCCTATGAATCAATGGAAGATACAATGAATTATGTGCATTTTCAATGTAAAAATGCATTTTGAAAACTTTTATTAATCATACTAGAAACAAGAGACAACTGAAGTCCTCCCAATCTGGACATAATACAACAAGGCTTTTCGGATAACAGAATTTCTAATGGGAATTCATTCAACAGCTCAGGATATGACCTGGTGATACAAAGATTTACATAACCAAAAGAGACTTGCCAAAACCAAAAAGCAAAAGGCTTGCATGAAGCCCAAAGCAATTAAAGACAGCTTTTTTTTTTCTGTGATGCACTGAAACACACATCCAGCTCCTGGGGACACTGTGGCACCTCTTCACACACATATCCCAAATTTCAGTGGCTGTGGTGGCAAGTGATGTTCTTGGAGAAGGTATTAAAGCTCAGGACACTTAGGTTATTCTTCTGTTGTAAAGATGATGACATTAGTACAGCAATTGCTGTGTAAACTTTAGCAGAATGTCAACAAAAGCAGTGACATTTCATCTTAGGCACAGGTCTTGGTTACAATAAAGTTTCCACAGCTGTTTCAGCAACCAGTGCTCTGACAGTGACCCCTTTAACTCCCATGGAGACCACTTCCACTCCAGTGTCCTTTGGGAGATTTCACACCTTTGGAAGCTACTGAAGTGAAAGTTCTTGGCCTTCACTCGATTTCACTGCAAATTTATTGAACACAAAGAATACAACTCATAAGGGCTTCCAGGGTCTCAGGACAGGCTTTAAAGACATACACAGGGGCTGAAGACACATCCAGTGGACTATCTGAACTTAACACGTTTACTGCCTTTTGTATATACAGGGAACAGGATACAGTGGTTTTGTATATGCAGGGAACAGGATACAGTGGTTTAGTTGGTGTTTTCTAGGAACTGGTTAAATTCTCCTCCTAAGGAGATCCCAGGTAAAATATTTTGCTACTACAGCAGGATCAGCAGAAGCCAATGCTGAACAACTGTGTGCACAATCTGCAGTGCAGCTGTGCCATTCTTATCAATGTCCAATTTTTCACTGGTCCTATGAAGTTGGGTTTTTTTAAAAAACATATCTCAACATGTGAGTTTCCATTTATAATGGATGCAAGAGGCAGATCATTCCCCAGAGGAAGCAAAGTCCATGGGAAAAAGTATCCAACACAAGGTTTTAATAAAAACTGCACTATGTAAGGTCTTTCCTGCCTTGTGCATTTTTTTATTTTGGATTTTGCCTGAATTGTGCACGATTCATCCAGCCCTGTCTGGGGCACCAAGGTAATGCCAAACATTCAGAACATTCTCCCTATACTCCCAGCACAGACTGCTCTATTCACCATCACTAACACATTCCCCTATTTACTACACATATTTTTATATTCAAAATTATTACAAAAAGAACTACTTCTGCACTTTTTTCTCTCCATTTCTTTCAAAAAAACCAAACATTGGTTCTAAAGGCATATAAAAAGCTAAAGGCACATTGACCTTCATATCTCTTTTGTTACTGACTTGGTTGAGATCGGCCCTCCTGAAGTGAGTATCTTTGATTTCTGGAAGAACAGAATTTCACCCTCAGCTTTTATGTCTCAAGAGTACACAACAGAGGTGACTAACACTCTGAGCCCTGAAGTGTCACAAAGCTGACTTAATTGGCTAGGAGGGAACAAAACAAGACTGAAATACAATCTTCCCCCAAGTGGAAACTGCTTTTCACTCCCTTTAGGGTCACTGACCACAAAGTTCCTAAAAGAAACAAGGATCAGTTTCTTTTCCTTTGCTTTTAATTTGACTTAACCTTTTTCTGATCACTGTAACAGAATCAAAAGCAATAATAAGGAGCATGCAAAGTGCATGCAAAGGCTATGAAAGAACTAAGTGAGTAATACTGGGTAGAATTTCCTGGTCTTCAAAATAAACACATGCTAGTAGCCTATCTAGGGAGGACCAGGGTCTTATGACACCCACTCCCTTAGGGCAAGGATCCTAGAATAATTTAAGTTCAGTTTCTGAAAAGCAAGTAAATATTTAAATACTCAATAGCTGTATTACAGCTGTGCTGGAGAACTGTTCTCTCTGGAGGTAAGAGATCAATTCTCCAATGATGAGAGCACAGGATGTAGCTCTTAGCATTGTTTCCTAAAAGATAAAACAGAAATCTGCACCTGCAGCAGATAACTATCACCTTTATTATCTAATTTGCATAAAACATTAGCAATCAGCAATGATACAACTAACTTTTCCTTTAGCAACAGAGAGTCTAAATAGACTTTAAAAGGTCACTATTTTGATACAACTCAACTCTGCCTGAATCTCTATTTCACTTGTGCTCATCCTTCCAGAAACTCCCAGGTCAGAAACCCTTCATTTTACATAGCACAACATTTCCAGTGAGAAATGAACCTTATGTTCCCAGAAATAACTACCTGTGTGCTGGTACACACCTGCACCTGTCCGTTTTGGATACCCAACCTAGCAACAACCACTTACAAACACTGCTCAAAACCAACTCTCTGAAATCCCTCTTTAGGGTTGCTTTTATACTGGAAAACACACTAAAACTGAGGCACTCGAAAATTATTTGTCACTTTTCAGTCCAGACCTATATCATCTGATAAGTAAGAGCTTCAGCAGAGGACTCACTATTAATGCTGAACACTTGCATCTGCTCTTGCAAGGAGTTTATGCATTAAATATGAATGAAACATACCGCTCCTCTGGAGTCTCCACATGAAATGTTCTTTCAATTACTGTGGTCCACTGGAGGCATCTAATGATAAATGTGTTTGGTTTAGGTCGCTCTGTCTTCATCAGCTGGCACTCTACCACAATCAAGGAAGAAAGAGTCATGGTACATAAGCAGGTTTAAATAATCATTTGTCTTTATTCTTATCTAGCAAACTGTTGCAATTAATCAGCCATAGAAATCTCTGTAAGTACTTCTTCAGGAGACTTGAGACAATTTACTGTGTTGATGAAACCAATAAATAGCTTGGGAGATAGCCATCTAAGCAGCTCTGAAATCAAATTCTGCTTTGAAAGGCTCCACAGTTGGTCTGCCCATAGAGGTAAGTAGAAATGTGATGTGATAACACAGAAGCCATTGAGACTCAGGTCCCATACTCTAAAGGTCATCCAGAGCACAGCACATGGCCAAAGTCATTTGATAATGCAGCAATTACATACACTGAAACTGAAGTCAAGCCCCCACGTTCCCTGCTACTGACTTTCCCACGTCAAACCCCATCCATGCGTTCCAGGGAGCTGCAAGGGAACGTCTCATCGTTTTGCAGCGACCTGATGAAGATCAGACTCAGCATTTTGCACTCAGCATTTCCAGTCCTCAGACACTAGAGGGAACATCAAACTGCAAAGGCACCCCCTGAGAAGACCCCGTTCCCAAAGCCTTCGGGAGAGCTGCCGCAGTTGGATGCTGCAGGGCACGCAGCGAGCAGCTTCCATCACTGCCAGGGCTTAAGCACAGCCTAAAAAGGCTACACAAGTACAGCTACATGCTAAGCCACCACTTCCTTCGTCAAAATGTTCTGTTGAGAGCTGAGTGTATTTTCAAAAATTTTTTAAATCACATCTACTACTTAAAGCTTCTCAGGATGTTGCAAGTGTTTTCTGTCAAATTTGGGCCAGAAAATGCTCCTGATAAAGGGTACACTTTAGCTCTACTAACAGAGATGTGAAAAACAAAAGAAAATCAATCAAATAGCAACAGGAGCCAAACCACCACATTTTTTAGATAAACATTAATAGAAAAGCTAATTAATTAAACAGATCCTGCTAAAGGAAAGTCAAATTAAAAAAACAAGGGAGCAGGAGCAAAAAAAATATTTTTCTTGCATTAAACTCTTTTTCTTGCAGTTAACGAAACCACAAGCTTGCTGTTATTTGGTCTTCAGTTTCTAAATCGACTTCTAAATAAATAAAAAGGCACTATGAAGACAAGAAGAAATTTCTGTTTATTGCTAGACCTATGAACTTCCTCCACCATCAGCAACGTGCAAGTGGAAGACAGAATCCACCAGAATAACAGTACACATTACTAAGGCTACAATGGTACTATTAGGTTAATTTCATTATTGTGTAAATTTAGAATGCTCAGTTTTAAGTTCACGCTCTTAATTAGCACCAAGATAAAATATTTACTGCCAGTGTTTTTGGGCGCTGTATTTTTGGCAATATATTTCATGCCTCATTTGCTGCTGGAATTATAATCTTTTCAATTAGTAACTCCGCATTTTTCACGACAAGAAAATGTTATTTTTCTTTAGTAGCACGCTGAGGTTGTACTGCGTCCTACTAAAGCACTCCAATTAGATAAGAGAAAGTTTATTAATGAGTCACGCAAAGGCTTTAGCGCAATAAACGGCACTCCTTCATTCAGATTAAACAACTTCCAGCCTCCTCTGTGCCCTCACAGAATGGCAAGGAAAGCCAAACACAACTGCCCGGGCTGGCGCAGCCCCGCCAGCCTGCTGCTGATAAATTCTGCTCACAGGATCTCACTCCTGCTCCCAGACCTCCCACCTCCCTCTAGCTGCCCGTCTTTTTTTGTTGTTTGTTTGTTCTGCCTCCCATTTTTATCTGCTGAACGTGATTAGATTAAGGCTGGGGTTGTCCTCTAGGAGCCTGCACAATGCAGCCCTAAGTCACCGAATCTGGCTGAAGACTCGAAGAACATCAGGCTATTTCCTAACCTTGTGCTAATCCAGAGCTGTTCTCCCACACTTATCTCAAAATACAACATTATAAAGAAATAAACAGAGAGGTTTTGCCTGGATTTTAAAAACACTTTAGATTCATATTCTGAAGTAGCTGCATAGATATTTAAACTAGCCATGAACTCTAGATTCAACCATTTAATTTCAGCATGACAAACCACACAAGGCTTCTCCTGTCATAGATGAGGACCAACTGCATGTCACTCTTCCCCTAAATCAGCACTGTCCACTGATATTTGTTAAGCTTGCTGATCCAGCAATCTTTAAGGCATACTGCAAGATGAATAATAGAGATTTGTCAGTTAATAACCACTATAATTCAAGAATGTCACCCAGAACTGTTTTGTTTAGTGAACAATATGCTGTCTAATTACCCTGCTCAATCATAACAGCACATATCAAGAAATACAGAAGGCTTTACTTTACCAAAGTGGTTTACCACGTACGTTCTAGAAAGTTTGAAAGTACCACTTATTTCTCAGTGTATATGATAATTACATGGATTTTATCAATGAAACCAACAAAAAGTGGGGTTTTTTTCTTACTTTTAAACACAACTGTCTGCTCTTCACTGTAGCTGAAGTTAGGGAAGCACCAAATCAACCTTCACTAATCATCAATATGATACTGCACCACTCCAGCAGAGCGGAGAGATGCTGTGTAGTATTAGGTCTGATTTACGGCATGTTTGGGGATTCTGCTATAAAAACATTCAATTTCAAATAGCGGCCGAGGGTCGCTTACCCACTTTGAAGGAAGCTTTTCCTGTGAAACAGGCCAACATAAGTATTCCCCATTTGCAACACAGTAAGTACTATAAACAGAAGCCCTAAAAATTATTTAAATTTCTCTAAAGAACCTCTTGATTCTTTCCTGGCGTTTGGTCTTTAAAAGTAAGTAGGACAGAGAAATTGTTCCTAACAGGAATAGACACCAAGGCATTCAAATGTAAATTACCATTTTGTATTTGAAAGACACTTAGTATTATCCCAGTGACTTTCTAAAATGTCACAATATTTGCTTTCCCAGCACTTAAGCTAAAAGGCAGATTACTTTCTATGAAAGTGTCAAACTCTGCTCCCTATATAATGACATCACACTTAAAACAATAATGTCAAGGAAGAATCCTTCCTATTCCTGCTTTGGTTTCTTTAAGGAAGGGTATGGAGAAAGAGAAAAAAGAAAACAGAGGGAAAAGGAAAAAGGTAAATAGAATGATGAAGAAATAAAACTTTTAGAAGACAAACAGGAATATTATGTTGAAGTGTTTGTTTTCTGCTAGCACTACTGGATAGATGCAACTCTAAACTGTTCAGCATGGCAAAAGTGAGGGGCCAGGAGCACCAAGTTACAGACCTGCCCAAAGGTGGCTCTTAATAACTGCAGATGAAAAATCCAACCACTAATCTGGCCATCCTGTGCTCTCTGAAAAATGCTTGACTGCAGACACACAGTCCTGTCCCAAAAGGAGCTCTCGTATTGTTGAGCAATTATGTTTTCAGCAGTACAACAAAACCACCACAGTCCATCTTCCTTTCTGACAGCCGGGAGAAATAATCCCTTTCTAACAGGAACAGCCTCTCTCTCCATGTGGTTTTTCACAATGTACTGCTTTTCTCAGCTATATGGTTTTAAAGGCTTATAACCTAAGAGGGAGACATACATGATAATCTGAGATTACAATCAGTATGAAGGCTACTTATCTCACAGATTTACAACTCAACTCAGGCTCTATTGGTTATTCATCTGCAGGAGCTCTGGAGCAGAACTTTTAGGTACAGACTTTTCTATTCCTTCTACCTTATTAGCAGTAAAGTACAGAACACATACACAAATAAGATTCAAAAATCTCAGCTGAACACTCAGACACCATGTTTCACAAGTGTTACTTTGGGTTCTTTTGTATTTGTTTTTTGCTTGTTTGTTTGTTTTAAAATAAATCATCAATAGGTTAATTCCAGATAAAATAAACTCCTTAAACACAGCAAACACTGGCTGTTTAAAAAAGAAAACTAGGTGGAGAAAAAGTTATCTAAAATAAATAGTAAGCCTCTCTTTAGCTAGAGGGGCATAGAAATAAGTTTTCAAAAATGTATGATTAAAACCCTCACAGATGAAAAAGCAAAAGGCTAGTGTAGGAGAAAGAAGAGACTGTAAAGCACATGGAAATCACACACTATTTATTCTAATACTTTCTTCATGCCTGTTAAAGACAGGTGACTATCAGTTTTTATGTTCTGTCATAGCTTTCTCATTAATTATTTCCCACTTCTCATGTGCTGACAAAATCACTCAATATGAATTTTACACTACAAGTAATAACATTCCCCTTTTAAAAAAGCCCTCCTTCTACTTGCAAAGATAAAAAAAGCCTACATTTTTGTACAGCAGAAGAGGGTAAAGATTTTAATCAGAAGCATGGGACCACTTCCAAAGAACAGACTGACAGAGACAGCCTGCCATCTCATTAAAAAAAAAAAAAAATCTGGTTCACTAATTAACAAAAAAAGTCAGGGCTATCATGGTCTCTCAGAGGATAAGAAAACAGAAGGATTAATTTTTACAAAATATTTAATCTAAACTCCCCCACTTTTCAGTGGCAGGAGCTTCAGCAGGCCTGTGCTCTGGCCTGAGCCTTCCTCTAGAGACAGCTCAAATTCATTCACACTAACACGACGTGTTAACCTAAATGAAAGGATCAGGCAAGCAGGTTCACAGGGAAAGTCTGTGGTGCAAAAATACCTCCAAACAGTGACCCCTGAGATGAGCTCAGCTGGTTAGAGCCTGGTGCTAACAACACCAAGTTTGTGGGTTCAATCCCCACATGGGGCTTTTACCCGAAGAGTTGGACTCGATGATCCTTGTGGGTCCCGTCCAACCCAGAGTATTCTGTCAGTCTGTCAAAGTGTGGAGGGCACTCACAAGGGACTGAGGTGCTGGCAGCACTGCCTGCTACTGCCTATGTGAGAAATTCAATCCTGGTGGGGAAACAGCTGCTTCTGTGGGCCCAAATCCACAATGACTTCTAGCAAGGAGGCCCCACTCCAGTCTTCAAGGCCTTTCTGACCTGCCACCAGGCAAGAGCCTGGCAAGAGAAGAGCCTGCCTGTTCACCAGGCAAGAGCCAATGCTAGGAACATCCCCCCACCCACCACCCAGCCCACGATGCCTCTTGCAGGGACTACAACTCATCTATGGGCATGTGCTGTGCCTTCTCCGACAATGCTCCGATGCCATGGTAACAAACCTGTTTATCTATAAATGCTGAGACTGATGGGCTCAATCTGCCAAAAAAGCACCATATTCCTGTTGTGAAAACTGATTTAAGTTAACCCATTTTAAAGGCAATTTGGACAAAGAAAAAGTGATGGACACATTTTTACTCCTTAGCACTGAGCTGCCCAAGTAATGCAGTTAGCAGCAAGAGGATGGAAGTGTCCTCCAGAAAGTGCATTTGTTAAAAGCCTCTGGCTATAGACCAAGTACTGAATTAATTTATGAATTAATGGCTTTCTGCTGCTTTGCTTTACCTTCTTGATCTGTAAGAAGATACCAGTCTAAAGAGGAAAGTACCATGTCATTACTGAAATGAAAACACTACGACAATTCTGCCTCTCAAATGAGACAAAAAGCCCCAAAGCACTCTTGGAATCCTGCACAGAGGCACCAGGCAACAGCATGTCCATTATTTATTCCCATCATCACTCAGAACAGGTATATGCTGCTACTGGAGGAAAAATAATTAACATTTCCATTAATTGCTACTGCTGCCCAGCCCTTTTCCAGGAGCAGGGTGTTTCAAAATAAATACCTGCTTAATGATCAGCTACAAAGATGAACCCCCTGTATTTTCAGCTACTTTGTAATGAAGAGGGAAAGCCCCTACCCTTCTCTCTGCAGAGCTCTGCTTCCAGTAGTCACCAGGAACATGGAACTGATCATTGTTAATAACAGGTGCCAGCCACAATGATCTATTTTTAAGTGGTGGAACAAGACACAGGCAGATCATGAGACAGGAAAGATTAAGACCAGGAGAAAATAAAAGGTGGAAGTATACAGTGAAAGGTTAAAAACATGAGCAAAAAAAGGAAATTATCTTAAGAGTCTTCCATCACACCCAGTGCTGCAGCACCTGAGCTGCACAGGATGCAATGTTTGCATAGTAGAGAGTGCAGAGGTTAGGAGATGTTATTTCCAAACCCCTTTGTTTGCCTTCATAGAAGAACCATGTGTTTGTGTTCAAAATTAAGAAAATCCAAGTGTGCTTCATTAAAAAGTGTTCACTCTGCATTTTCTTAAGCTAACAATTAAATAACTCTGACCTATGTCAATGCCACTGTAATCCAGATCTGGTGGCAGAAATGCTTCTGCTGTACCTACCTGCCAAGTACATGCACCTGGATGAATTTTCACTTTAAAGTGATTTGTTGACTAACAACAAAATATTAACAAAGAAACCCATTTTATGCAATAACAAGAAACAATAAATTACTAGGAAACTTAAAAAAAAAAAATAGGCAGAGTATCAAACCTCCACATTGCAATCATTCCTGAGAAACACAGTGGGATTTATCAGCTCAAATAAACACACTCAGTGTATAGATACATCACTCTGGGCAGATCTGAATGTTACTGATGCAGCTTATGAGCTATGTTACAAGAAGACATCAACCTCCAAACTGGACAAGGGAGCAGCTAAAAACACTTACGAGCTACTGAGAAGTTATTTAAAGGTGATTCCCTCTGGTCCACATCCTGTGGCCGTTCCTTGTAGCCAATGAAGGTGCCATCATTCTTCAACAGAAAATACCGCGGCCTCCATGTTTTGATGTATTCTCCTGGATGGGCAAAGGGAAACAACATCAGAAAACACCCCAAAATACTGACACACCAATAATTTCTGTTAATATTGGAACTGTATGTCATCCTGACAGTAGCAGTTTTTAAGAACATTCAGTTCAGTCTGATACAAACAGTGGAAAAATACAGGCACTGAGTCACATACTGATAGAGATGTTGGCCATAAAAATGGGGCTTCATAAAAGGTAAACAGCTATGTTTTGTTCTTCCATCTACTTCGATTTCCATTCAAATTCTGCAACATCTGCCTTAAATGCATTTTAAATTTTAAAAAAATCAGAGCAGATGTCCTATGTATTATTTTTGCTATTGTCATTTTTCATACTGACAAGTGGAGAAATTTTTTTCATTTACATTTTGCAGCGCAAGTATTTTAAACAACAATGGGTAATTTACTAATTAGTCAACTGCTTTATCAAACCAACAGTCACTTTCAGACCATAAGAAGATAATTCTCTGCTTATGTTACATAACATCACTCACTTCTCTCACAACATCTCAAGCATGAAACACAAGATGATATATCACAATACAAAGGAGAAAACACTGGATGATGTACAGTCACTACAAAGTCAAAAACAAACATCTACTCTGAAAGATATGCCACCTTTCTTTGTCTGAGGAAACACCTATTGCTCACACCACACTACTGCTCATCTGAGTAACCTGCACAGGTAACACTTGTGTGACTGCGTTATAGCCACATTCAAAACGTTCAGCAGTAGAATAAGAAGAGAAAAGTTAATCAAAACCTCAGTTATTTACCGGCTTTATTAAGCTGGTCTTCAGAGAAGGAAGAGAGAAATCCCACCGATGGCTCTTCTGGTTGACTGCCAGTATGCCTCAGTTTTTTGCTTATTGACCAGATCATTGTTTTCTGAGGCAGTCTCTCGAGAACCTCAAATAGCTTTTCATGGTGCCAAGCTGTCCCTCTAGGTCCTAAAGTAACGTTTCTACTTAACTGAGTCACAAAAATCTCACTCAAGGTGTTATTCTAAACACATTACTGGCCACATTTTTCCAATTCTGCTCACCCCAACAACTGATTTAAAAATTTTAAAAGCAAATGGTCAACTACAAAGCACCCACAGCCCTGCATCAACCATACCCTCCTCCCTTCTGTATGGTTTCTCACTGGTTTGTTTAACACTGCAGAAAAGATGAAGTAGCACACTAGGAGCTGGACTCCTTTCCAGCTTGCCACAGCAGCCTGTGCACCCTGTGCACTGCCCTGCAGTGGCTGGTGCCCGGTGCCCACAGGTTCACCTGCTGGCCAGCTCTTCAAACAACCAAGAAGAATGAGAGGAGAAGGCTCACCAGATTTTTTGGCTTTGGCAACCTTCTGCTGCTCTCCTGTTCTCCCAGCCTCCTCTCATACTCTCCTGCTGCTCCGCTCCCCTCCACTGGTGATTTCTCTCCCAGCGAGGTGCACCCTGCCCCAGGAACTCCCTTGCAGCTGCTTTGTCTCCTTCCTCTCCCCACAGACCTCCTCTCCGTCTGCGGTGCAGTTTCAACCTGCTTCGGGCAGCAGCTGTGCCACTTCTCCGTTCACACTCATCCTTCTCCCTCCTGCACACAGAAGCAGAAGCAACCCCGACACTCACACAACACAGACACGGCTGTGCACAGCCCCCACCAGCTGCTTTCACCTCTTTAGTCCTCACTGGGCTTTCCATTTCCTAATCTAAAGCAAAAAACTAAGAGCTACTGAACTGTTAGAGAGAGTCACACAGAGCCACCTTTGCAGTGGCCATGTCTGCAGAAAACATCCATTTGAACAGATGAAACAGGTATGGGGCAAGAAAGAGGAGAGGAAAAGGGGCACAAATCTGCTCACTGTTTCTTTTAGCAATGGCTGTTACTGCTGTAAGTGTTACACCAAACTATAAGGCGTTTACAGAAGTGTCATCATCGCTCCAGGAATTTCAGAAGAACCCACCTGTCATGGTTTAACATTTATAGGCAAGGAAGTAAATGTAGAAGGTTTTGTTTCATCATCTTTTTAATTCTGACCTTAATTAAATGCTGTAAACTTTCTGGGATCAGCAGGAGATTATGAAGCCTCTCACATTTAAATTATCAGTCCAACTCGGCCCAGATCAGTGAGATTACTCCAATCTCATTACTGTTACACCACAGATGTGACTACAGGGATGAGAAGATAGGTGGAACGCTCAGCCCAGCTCCTGACTAGAGGTTTGCCAGGTAAGGAGGTTGGGAGGTGGCTGCCCAGACTATCAGGATTTTGGAACATGCTGTTACATACCTGACTCGTTGGTATTTTCTTCTTTTGCATAAAGCACACGCAAGAGACCTAATGACCACCACACATCCCTTATCATATCTGCACTTAGGACTAAATCCAGACAAAAAAATATATGAACAGGCACAAGACTGAGAGTTTCTACTTCCCTTGCTCCCTAATTTATGCCACACATCTTCCCCTCTGGCATTTACAGAGGGGACATGAATTTTTTTCAGATTCTGAAATTGTTATCTGGTTATTTTCAGTGAAGTATACATAATTTTTAAGAGAATTACACTGTACTGTCACAGGAGACTTTCTCTGAGATTAGATGCTTATGTTTGGCTCTTATACTTTCTTACAGCTTTATCCCATCTATCTGCTTCTCTTTTAGAAACACATCCTCTAACAGGATTAATCACACAGTCTTTAAAATGGTGCATTCCATACATATATAGCATCCTCCTCCACACTCGCTGCTTCTGTGTGAAAAATCAAGGATTTCATTACCACCAGTCTTTCTGCTGGGATCATTCTACTTGGATCTTCCTTTAAGCACTGCTTTAGCTGGTTATGGTTCCTGATCCACCTTTTTAATTTGCAAGTAAGTAATATGATTTTATTTAAATTTTTTTCCACATATCTAGAGCTTAATGAATACTGTAATATGGCAATCCAACATACTATTGATTATTGTTCTTGCCAAGGAGAGTATGAGGCACAGTGCAGCATCTGCAGTACAAATTTTTATTATATAACACACTGAGGTTGTACTTCTGCATCCTGCAAAAAAGTAACAAGACACTGCCTGGTGTGTGACTTCCCAACCAGATGATCTCAGTACAATTTTACATTTAAGCCTGAGAAAGCGATCATTGCTCTGCAGAAGCTTGGACACACAGATTCACCAACAGTCATCAAAAATATGTACAACATGCATAAGCTTAAGAAACAAGTTTATATTTTTATGATTAGCTAAAAGACTATAAATGGCCTACAGCCCACAAGGACCACATCAAAAGGTGCAAGCAAATCTTAGTACTGGAGGCAGAAAAGGAGTTTGTCAATACCGACAAAAAAATAATTATGTGGAACTTCTGGGACAAAGCTGTCTGAAAAACATCAACACCTTTTCCTTCCTCGGATATATTCAACAAGCTGTCATGCCTCAAGAGTGAACTGAGCTGTTTCAATTTTTGCCCTGTGTTCTTTGTTCCTGTTGTGGTTTTGTTTTTAAGAATCACAAGAAGAAGTTACTTGAAGTCACTAATATTAGCAGTTGTGCAGTCACACTAGAAAGAACTGTACTGAGTACAGTGAATGCAAGCATGTGTGGCAAATTCTATCAGACAACACTAAAAAAAAATAATGATCCACCATGGAAAAGTGAACAATTTACAAAGCAAAACAGTTTTTCCTCTGTGATTCATTGCTTGTGTAATGCCCTGGCAGAGCCTTCTTTGTTTTCAGTAACAGAATGCTAACACTGCAGAGACAGGAAAGCAAAAGCATGGGTTATAAATCCTACATATAAAATCCTGGAACCAAACAGACTCCTCTGTAGGCTTGCTAGCTTTGTTATTTAAAATCTTTATGTACCATTCTGTTTACTCCAAGCAATTTCCAAATTGCAAAGATTCCCAAGTTGTATATATCTGGAAACATACACAAAGATTGTTATAGACTGATTTCCCTTTATTGCCTTGTGTCTGCCCCCACACACTGCACATTAAAATACTTAACACACACTCAGAACGTAAATCCATCTCATGCCAGAAAAGCTTTTTCGCTGTAACACATACTGCAAAGCACACTTATGCCTGAATATATGAGAAAAAGTTAAACACAAAACTCCTTTGGTTCATGAAAAGTTAATTCTACTGAGGATTTACAATAATGCAGGGCTAGATTATTTTCCTCTCCTCCCCACAACAGTATCCCACCGAATCTGGAGCTGTCTACCACTGATAGAGTGTCTAACATCAGAAACAGCTGCCACTCCCTGGGAAGCTCACGGGGTAAGTGGAGAATAATGAGCAGCAAGCACCAGCAGAACAAAAGAAAATCCATCTTTATTTACCAACTGCTGCATGCTTGTTGCTGCATCAAGCTCATTCAAAGCCAACACCACACCCTTTAATTCAGAACAGACTATATTTAAGAAGCCTCTGCTTTTGTTTTAATCAACTCATACATACCAATGGTTTGGAAAAAAAAAATCATTAGGTTAACCAAGTCAGCATCCAATGCTACCCTTGATATTTACAAAAGCACTCGACCAACTATTAACTTTCTTATGGCCCAAAGTAACCAAGTAACAAGCCCAGGAGCACTGACTGACAACAAAGTCTCAGTTATATGAAATGCAGTCAAGTGGCTACCGCACATCTACTAATAAATAATGCATTAAACTTTCTGCTCTGAGCATCAGAAGCAGCACCTTTAATTGCATTAAGCATAACACTCAAAAAATTTGAGCTTTTGAGTTATGCAAGCCTTCTCTACATTCCCACACGCTCTGATGATGTACGGCACTCCCTGCTTGTACAGCCCCAGTTCCTGTCCGAGGGAACATAAAAGTTATGCCAATCGCAGCGCTAATGTGCCACCCATCAAAGGCGGAGTGACTCATTTCTGAGCCTCAATGGCCATGAGAAGTGGTCTGCATCCTGTCGGCCTAATAAGGGCTCAGAAAACAGATGCCAATTTCCTTAAAGACGTGAAGCTTTCAGGAGCTGCCATCTCGTTGCTGCTGAGGATTTACAGTTAGTTCTTACTGCTTGAGTAAATTAGTAAGTGTCCACTCGCTTTAAAACCAGCTGAAATCAAAACAGATTTGGAAAACGAAAGCAGGGCTTGAAAACTTGCCTTTGCATTTCTAAAGCACTCGGAAGCAAAACCTTTCCAAATGCAGGGAGCTAAATCTGGATCTTAACGACCTGACACCAAACAAATAAGTCTGGGGTGACCCGAACGAAAACTCTCGGCTCAAATATGTTTTGTTTTTAATAAAAATAGCTGCAGACACCCACCAGGCTGGTGCACCATAGCAAACTGTCAGAACAAGATATTTAAACACAGTAGATTTTCGGTAGCTTGAGGAAATCAAAAAGAAAGGAGGAGCAATGAAAAAAAGGTTATGTTAATGTCTTTCCCAACACGCTGGCGGAGAGAGGAGGACCGCTGGTTTGTCTGCCCGTTGAGAGGCGCAGCGAAGGGGCCGGTTCTTTGATGATGTTTTCGGGCCCCTCTCCGGACGCCTCCCCGGCCACCGCCCCCAGCGTACAGCTGCGGAGGCGCTCCCCGTGCCCGGAATCTCAATGAGGGGCCGGGCCCGCGGCGGGGCCGCTCCCCGGCGGGGAGGTCACCCGCAGCCCACGGCCCCCGCGCCGGGCCAGCGCAGGGCCAGCGCGGCACAGCTCAGCTCCTCCGTGCCTGCCGTGGCCCTAAGGTGGGGTCTCACAGCCCCAAAGGGCTGATCCGGGGCGCGACAAAGCAGCTCCCCACTTTCTTCCCCCGCGGGCAGTGGGACGGCTGTGGGGCCCGTGGCCGTGACTGACGTGACTGCCAACAGGTTCAGAAGTGCCGCCTCCTGGGTTTCAGCTTTTCTAAACCTCCTGCCGTTTCTCAAGCTCAGGGAAAGTTGCAATACAGGGCACCTGCTTCATTATCGTATCTTGGGGGAATATGGGGAGGGAGGGAGGGAAGGAGGGAGGGAGGTGGTCACCGGCGGTGGGGCGAAGGTGACGGATGAGCTGTCTGGCCTTCGAGCCACAAAGGGAGCCGTGGGAGGACAACTCCCGGTCACCTGGCACCCCACATCTGTAAACTAACTTCTGAAAGCAGCACACAGCCTTGGCTTAGGGCTTCCCACAAAGCTATGTAGAAAAGTAAACGTACTGGAAGCTGCCGCTGTCTTTAGTTACACAGCAGCACAGGTGGGAAACTCCTAAGGAAGGCAACGGCTACTCTGATTCACAAAGCTGGCCATGGGAGAGATGAGAAGCCAGGTTACAGAGAAAGAAAAACAGATTCTCACCCAATACTTTTCTCCGTGCAGGGGATGGACAACTACCACGTTCTCAGATTCTATCTCTGCCAAAGGGTTTTGAGATCACCAGCCAACACCACCACTGCAGAGGATGACACCCCTGTATTTTTTACCACTATACTTCAACTGTATAGTTATGTAAAACTGAAACATGGAGGTTTATATTTTTCTTTTTTTTTTTTTGCTGAATTTCAGTTTAGAAGGTCAAAAATGTTGCCATATTGCTTACAGCAATCAATTTAAGCAATACCAGTTATTCCCAAAGGAGCAAAAGAGAATTAATCAGCATGTAAAAAACTCCTTACTCCTACCTTTGGCACAGCTTAGTCAGGCTAGTCCTAACCTACAGCTGTCTCCAGTGGGAGAAGATGTAAATGAAATTTCATTAAAAACAGCAGTTTTAAGGATAGCTACATAAATTACAGGAAAATATAAAGTGATTTCTTAAGCTATACTGAAAACAATCTCAGAGTGAATTGCATCTTCACTGCCTCACAGTGCGAACAAAAGGACTTAAAACTACCATGAGGTGTCCAACACAATTACAGAAATCTTTTCTGCAATAAACTTGCAAGCAGCTACAGGATTTTAACAAAATAAAATATTCCTGTAACAGAAAGTGCCGTCATGTATTTCTCTGCTTTTGACAGGTGCCCAACTCTCTCCCATTTTTATAAATAAATAAAAATGACAGAGGAGGTGTCAGATTCACTGAACTGAATTAAGCATACTTAGAACAATTATTTCTCCACAAGTAATTTTTACCTTGACACTATGATGGAAAATAGCACAAGCAGCTAACAAGGCACTCAAGCTAATAAGCCTCTACAAGTCTTTAAATATCTTCCCTTAGAAGAAGGAGGTATCTACAACTGTTCCTCAAGCTCAATCTGAATACAGTCAATATTCCTGCAAATCAGGGTCTTAAATACACCCCATGTACTTATAAAAACAGTGTGACAGTCCTCCAAAGATTTTATGTCTACTACGAATACAAAGGAAAATAAATCTAAACCAGGAACACCAAACACACCACACATCCTGGTGTATTTGAACAAAGATGGGCTTTTCTAGACAGCATCTGAAAGTTGATTCAATTATTTTACCTTTTCACCTAAGAATCCTTAGGCATGATTCTTGTGCTTATCTGAACACATGCCTGATTTGAATATCACAAACCCACTTTTGTTCTTCAGTAAATCGCATCTAGAGACTGGCAGAGTGTCTGAGGGGACAAAGCAAAAAAACACACCCGAACCAAAGCTCTTCCAGAACAAAGTAAGACTGAAATCACACTTTTTAAACTTGTATTCCTCAAACGACCTGAGCATAGGGAATGTTCAGGAAAAGCATCATTAATTTATTAAAAATTATTTTATTTATTTATTATTATATTATTTATTCCCTCAAGTCTACCCCATTAAAAAAAGATTAGGTGAGTCAAAGACTCAGGCAAGAGTGATTTTTATGATGCATTTATTTGCTTTGCGGACATTAAACCTGGAAAGTACTCAGCAGAGGGTTCCTCATTAAAATCTCCAAGTTAGTGAGCTGAGAGATGACCTGGTAGCTTGGAGGGTGGGAGCCCATGGGAAAGAGCAGGGAAGGGAAAAAGCAGGACACAGCCATGAAGAAAACAGAAAATATCCACAATGAGGATGTTTTCATCCACCACTCCTTGAATCTCTGGCTTGCTCTTCTAGGCTCCCATTACCACATCATTGTGTCATTCACAAAGTGAATCAAAACCTCAGGGAATTGTAAAGAAATCGAGAAAAAAAAGGCTAAAGGACATTAGGGGAGATTTATGGGAACAGCAGCGTTTTTAAAATAGATATGAACCAACTTCAGAGGCAGTCTGAAGAGGGGGAAAAAAGCTCTCTTTGTAAAAACTAAGCTGCAGAAGATGGATTTTAATAAATAAGCAATTTATGGAGAATAAGAAATTAACACATTGTATTGTTATCCTTTAGCTTCTGGGTTTGAATCCTGATTTTCAACATAAATACACAGAGTTGTTTTCGGTCACTTACAATAAAAGCTCTACCAGTAATTGTGCAATCATGCTGTGCATCAGGAAATTTCTTAAAAGTGCCAAGAAAATAAAATCAATGTAGAATTTTAAACATGTTTATACAAACTGATAAATACTTCATAGAAAGATGAATGAAAGCTAAGTTAAGCAAACATTTCAATGGAAAAAATAAGAAACAAAATTAAAGAAGAGGTGGTGTCTTTATAGGGCTGGGGCTAATTTGGATTTCCCTTCTTCATTTTGTCACTAGCAAGTCTACAAAATCCTGGAGGAGCACAAGGAGACCATGCTAATTCTAATAAAAAGTTTCATTTATCTTGAGGCATTTAATGGCCATCAATGGAAAAATTAGGAGCACTTCCCAGAAAGCAAGTCCTAATATTTGTTATCATGGCAACCTCCTGGTTACACCTCCAAATTTAGTATTCCACAGATAAGTTTTACTGAGTCACTACCCCAAACTCAGCAATGAAAATCTCTTCCAGATAACAGGAGTGCTGCATCACTTCAGAGGAATTTTGCAAAGTAACTTAATTGCATGCTGAGAATTTATTAAAGCAACTTCACCACTGAGTAGCGTAAGAGCAGAACAGCCACCGCAACCGCAGCTCTGGTGCTAAGCTTAGTGGCTAACACGGGCCTAAGAAACCCTGCCAAGGATTTCTGTGCCATGGACTAAGGTGTTGTCACTGTAAAGCAGAGCACAATCCACACTGCTGCCTTAACAGGGTCACAAGCCCAGTCAGACACACTATTACAACTCATTTATTTCTATAAAAGACAGTAAAAATGTTGAGTCTTAATATCATCAAACAGCTGAACTCCTGCTGGATTTCAGTGGTACCACAATTTAGCCCTGTGACATTGAAACACACCTAAAATACAAATAAAAACACATACATATAATCACAACTATTTTTTAACCTCAAAACTATCTATTATAATAAGCTCATTATACTTCTCCATAGCACCTCCAAGCTCCAAGAGCAATGCATTTCAGTCACATGAAGATCCTACACAAGGATGAATGAAATAAAGACCCACCTAACCTTAACTCTGCTACCATAAATTAGTTTCCTTGTTGCCAACAGCATCTTGCTACACTAAAGTGACTTTTCATTTTGCAAATAGCACAAAAAATGAACAGTGTATCCCACATAGAAGTCAGAAGCAGACGGACACAGAAGATGGGAACTTCAATAACAGTTTTAGTCTGCAGCGCCTCTTGTTTTGGAAGGCATGGCAAAAATTCCAATCTTTTCTATTCAACCTGCTCCTATAAGCAGTGGAAAAACAAACATCATCTCCAGGCTGCCCTAAACTCACATCAGTTTCTGCGGGCATCAAATCTGGCACTTGCCTCACCTGATCTTCTGAGGTCAGGGACTGCTGCATCAGCCCCACCTTTCCTCCACACCTGGTATTCCAAGCACAGCATACCACACAGCTGCTCCTCACCACACACCTTCATGCAGCAGAATCCTGAAAGCCCCACCCCATAACTGAGCACAGTTCACTCTGTAGTTCCATCTTCCCATTCTCACTAGGATGTCTCCAAAGAACAGAAGCAAAACAAACCCCAAAACACATCCCTTGCCTAACTGCATTACAGCTACACATCAGGTAACTTGCAACACCTACAGAGCCCTCCAAGAAAGTCAGACTGCCACACTTTCAGAACACCAGAAAACCATAAATAAAGCTTTAAACTCATATGACAACTTTTTGGTTTTTTCCTGTTGTTTTGGTTTTGGTTTTTTTTAAAGGAGAGAGAAAAAAGCCCAACAGGTCACCTGGGGTAACATTCCTGAAGGCCATCTGGGACTACGCTCGTGCCTCAGGGATTTGTGGCAAGGAAGGTACAGACAGACGTACAGAAAAGGCTGCATGCAGGCACTGCTCGATGCCTAGCCCACGATCTGTTTTACAGCGTTTCCTGCCACTGGTCCCCGAGCTGATGCTTCCAGCTCAGGTGCCAGCTGCTGGGGGCTCCTCTACCACTCCAGGGGTCAAGCCAAGCAAGGCCACCCTGCAAACCCTGCTGCTGCCAGTAAGGTGGGAGGGGAGCAAGAAGAGAAAAGGGTGGGGGATAGAGGGACCTTTGGGAGGCACAAAACTGTGCTAGGTATGAGATAAGATGTGGCTGTAATTCTGGCTGAAATAACTGCATCAGAGCAAAGGCACAAGCTGGGTCTCTGATGGGCAGAGGGGAAGGTGCTGACTGGGCTGAGAGCACAGGCAGGGCAGGGAGAGGCTGCAGCCTGACCCCCACTCCAGGCCATGCCACCTGTGCTTGTGGCCATCACCAGCTCTCTCCTGCTCCTCTCCCAGCACCAATGCTGGCAGCTGGAAGTGCAGGTTGTGCCCAGTCAGTGGGGCACTCGTTCTTGACACGCAGGCAAATCCAGCAAGTTGAAATCTCAAAGCTATATCCTTTAGATACACACAGACACGCAGGTATGTTCCACAGAGCTAACGTGGAGTCTGGCTGTGAGCACAACATCGCTGCACTGACCCTGCTCCTTCACAGGCACAACCAATGCTCACAGGAAAATCTTCCAATGTTACACTGCCCACGAAGACTGTACCACCCCCTGGTCTGGGAAAGCTATAAGGTTTAGATTATTCCCCTGTTACTGCTTTTGTACATTTATTTCCCCATCCCCTGTGAGAAAACCTTTTTAACTTCAGGATTATAGCCTGAGTATCAAACTAAGAGACAAAAATGCTTCCTGAAAGCAGTCACTGAACACTTACAATTTTCATTTATCCATAGCATATTAAATGAACCTTGCTTGTGGGCAGACTTATTGCAAATTACGGTCTTCTAAATGAAGACACATTTGGCTGTAGAAATTGGACAGTACAGGTAACACCCTCTTCTTTAAAAAAGAAAAAAAAAAAAAGAAAAAGAGATAGAGAACAAAGGACCCAAATGAAAATTACTGTCCTGGTATTTTATTTGGTAGCAGAATTGCAGCTCAACTACAAGATTAACTAAGCACAAGTCCACTACTGGGTCACTGTCGTTGGCTTGAGAAAATGTTTTTCTATATGTTTCTCTTCCCCTCATCAGAAAATACAAATTTTCTAGTTTAACCTTTTTCCCAATTTCAAAAGAAATGCGAGCCTTTTCAAGCAATGAAGACATCTATTTATTTAATCACAGATGCAATACAAGATTAAAATGGTTTCTAAAAATTAATCCTCTATGATAAAGTTTCCCAAGGAACATTAAATCAACAGGTTCCAAATTTCAGGTACAAAATCTGATGGGAACTGCTGCTCTGCAAAACTACCACATGCTCCTGTCTGTCTTTACTGAAAATGCAGTCTAAATTGCTACTTCCATAAAGAAATACATCCAATATTAACAGGAGTTCCACGAGAAGTTCTTGATGGCTTGCAAGGACTGCTGTACTTAACCCAAAGGTAAAATTTACAGTGATTTATCATACAGAAATCAACTGCTCTGCAGATATGTATACAAGCACGTCTCGTTTCATGCTGCAGTTGGAATTTCTACCAGATTTTGGGTGGTGGCAATTAAACAGCTTCATTTGCAGTCTTCTATTCTTTGCACCAATTCTTGACAGCACACAGGATGGAGAAAAAGGTGGTTATGGCATTTCATTAGATATGCTTCCATGATTTAATCCTTAAAAAGGAAACTGTAAACAGTAAGCTGGAAAAAGGATGATGATGAAAAAGCAAAGAAGACAGGGGTGAGGGAAATAAAAGGAATTTTTTTTAAATGGAATTTAGGATTATGAACATCAGTGCCTTCTAGAAAGAGATCCATCCATATTCCCCCTTTCTTTGTACTGAACTTCAGTAACACTCTCTCCAAGTTACCAATTTTGAGAAAATCACTGGATAAACACTTGTGTTAACCCAGCTACATGGCTCAGTGCCAAATGTAATGCCAAACTTCCCAGTTGCAAAACGAGCTGTTTTTACACACCAAAGTAACCACGCAGCAGGCCTGCCGAGCCTGAAGACAGCTGACAGAGATGACTGTTGCTGTCCCCCCATTGCACCGACATCCATCCAAATACCAACATCTGCTGTGCTACAATTTACTTTTTACACAACATTTAGCAAAACAGTGCCTCTGACTGCAACATCATTAAGGAAGTAACAACAAATAAATCGCAAAGTCCCATCAGACAATTGTAAAATTAAAGCATAGTTTGCCTTGCACACACTGAGCTTTAGCTCAGACGTGTTGGACTTCAGAAATAAGAAGCATTAGAAAGTGTTTTCTTTTATTAAACACACAACACAAAATTCTGTAAACCATGACAAGTGTAATCCATCATTACAGTGTAAATTACAGTTCTGAGGATATTGACTTGACTCAATCGGCAGAGAAGCAGATGCCTGAGGCAGCGCGGCCTGCGCGGGACCATCGCAGCAGCCCAGACTCCGAACAGGATTACGCCGTGCCTGGGAGTGTGAGCTCTAAATTCAGGGCCCGCTCCTTTCCAAACACTCCTAGCTCGTATTTGTGCTTGCAAAGTAAGGAATTAACATTCCTAGAAACTCAAGTGCTCTCTGCTTTAAAAGCAGGACTGAGCGCGGGGGCCACGGCAATCGGACACCAGCGCACAGAGGGGAGGTGGGCTCTGTGACTGAGCCCCGTTACAAATTCACAGCTTGCAGGTTCACACCAGGATTTTGGCTCCTGAGTGCAAGCCAGGTCTGGTGAGTGGTTCCACTGTACTGCCCAACACAGTTCACACCACAGAAGATCCTGTATGATCAATGTCCTCCAGCCAGCTGTCCTTCACACCCTCATCACTCAGGGTGCAAGTCAAAATGGGGCTGCACTGCCACTCTAACACTGCCACATAGCTCAGGCTTTTATTGGCACACAGGCAAAAGAGGAGGAAGAACAAAGAATTTTAATCTTAAAATTGTGCCAAATTTTCAAAACTAACTCTTTCTTCCTTCTGTCCTGCAGCAATTCTATGAATGCAAAAAAAAGCAAAACAAAAAAAATCTCACTTCCTTTTGAAAAGTAGATATTGAAATGAAAAATTCAATTAAAAAACCAGCTTGAATTTTTTTAGGCATCAATTAAAGGGTTTCCCCTCAATCTTTCTGCTCCACATCACTCTCTTTAACATCTTTAATAAAAAAAAAAAAAGCCTGAATTACAAAAATCAACATTTTTTTGTCAGAACAATCAGTCCCCCCACATCTCCAGACGATGTGTCTGTCAGGAACAACAACATACCCAAAACTCAGCTCAAGATATAAGAACTAGGCAGGCTTTATTTCAAAGCAGTTTCACCAAAACAATATAGTTTCCCTTAAATCCCTATCAGCTTAATAATGGAAGACAATAATATTTCAAATAATATTTCAGCCACAGACAGCAAGCATTTTGGTAAATTCAGTGGACATTCTTTATGCAATCCAAAAATAGCTGATGTCCACAGGCACATTAAGAGAAATGCTACTTCACCTTAATTCATGCTAAAGGCAAGGGGTTAAGGCTTAAATACTTCTGGGGGTTTTGACCAGTGCTGATCTATGTTAATACTATGTATATATGCAAACACACACAAATAAGTATTTATTTTTATATATATATGCCCATTGTGGGACACAGGAGAAGCCATGCAAAGCACAGCTTGTGCTCAGATCCCCTCCCAGGCAGGGTTTTCGAGGACAGACTCCTCTGTGCTAGCTACTACATGTTTGCACAACACAAGTCAAGGTCCAGTTGGAAACTTATCTGAAGAGTTGCTCCTGCGCAAACTTTAAGTTCTGAATCTCTGAGTTCAGAACTGAAACACTATTTGTTTGTCCATTTATCCCCTGGCACAGTTGGCTTTTTGTCAGACAGATGTATGCCACATGCAAGTCATTTCCCAACCTCTCTGCTCCACCTCCCTGCACACACTCTGCACACACTCTGCACACACTCTGACCCCTCAGCAAATGTTGTAAGAGAGGAGGAAGTGTTTCTGACAGTTTGCATACTCTTCACAACAATTTTATGCTGGAGTATAAATGTTTTCTCCTGCCCTCCAACCCTACTTGTAAGGAAACAAAGCAAAACAAACACCACTTCCCAAACAACTGAATGCCCTAAACCTAGCAGCAGGAAAGGAAAGGGGAGGGAAGGGGTGGAGAGGAAAGGACAGAGAGGATGGATTACACTGAAGTTATTTTTGTCCTGTTTAAGTAGATGGACAGACACAACTAAATATAGAATTTATCAAGGCAGGTGAACAAGAAAGATGACATGAGCCCCATGTTCCAAGGAGCAAGCAATAAATGAAGTATACTTTTACCTCCTGGCCCAAAAAGCTTTCAAAACCAAACTCATTTGCATGAGCAAGATTCTATTGAACAAATACTCATCTCACTGCCTCCTTCCCTTCAGACATGTCACAATGTACATATTAAGCAGATAGGTTTCCTGTCTCTTACCTGTTTGTACTACATATAAACAAGACTATGAAGTCCACATTAAAATGGAAAGAGCTTCACTCTGCGGTGACTCTGGACAGAAATTCTTTAGAAGAAAGTATGCTTGTATGTACAGCTGGGTAATAAAGCTTTGCTTGAAATCAAACATTAAGGAATGTTATGTTGTCAGTGGCAACACAAAGGATGTGGTTTCTATGAAATTTAACCAGTCATGTCAGGGACAATTGCTTTCTTCTGGTCACACTGCAGTCCAGGGCTTGCTCAGAGTAACTGCTACAGCAGTCTGGATTTCACAAGTGAAAATTCATTCATACATATTTTTAATTCCTTCCAGGGTGAATCTGTGACAAGCCCTGGGTGGCTGGTGCCACACTCCATTCAGTAACTGAGCAGGCCAGGCTGGAAAACAGACAGCAAGACTCACCCAGGCTCTTGGGCTCATAGAGCTGCAGCCAAGGATCCAAACAATCACACTCAGAAGGACGTTAAGGGCTTCTATCAGCACACAGAAGTGAGCAAGGAGGAAGACATGGCACCAGTCAAACCATAACTTCAGTGGAAGCCACACTCACATCAGTGTCACATTCTACCACTGGCTCAAAGAACAGAAATTTTACGTGGAACATTTCCCTTCTTCCATCTGTGCTCCCAGTTACCACAGTATCCAAGAGGCCCACAGCTTGAGCTGCATTTATCCTCACAACATCCCCATGAAGTAAGGAAGTGCTGTTATCACCATTTTACAGATAGGGAACTGGGGCACAGAGAGAGAAAAATAACCCTGTCCGAGGTGATTGTATAAGGAGGAAGTTTGTGGCAGAGCAGGGGAAGACTGGCTTCAATTCTCAGTTCCAGGACAGTACCTCATGCACCAGACACCTCCTCAGCTCCTAGATGCTCTGCCTTCAATTTGGCTGACCTACCAAGCTCCCCTGGGCCACAAGGAATGGGTAATGGATATGCCTTTTAGCAACAGCATTTCCAGCCCGAGCAAAATGGAAGAGGGTATCAGACACAAGGGCTGTTTGCATACAGAAGTCCAAACTGAACAAGGAAAACAATTTCCAAAATAACCACCACTATCCTGGTATTGTGGGGAAAGGAAGGAAGACGTATCAAGTTTTCAAAGCAGAAAATTAAAAACATCCACAGCAGATTCTAAGTGTAATTTTAAAATAATTAGTGAAAGTTTAACAGGAAGCTGGTATTAGACATGTATGCTCCAAGAATCTCCCTGTTCTAGAGAGTTTAGGTTATACAATAATTAGAAATTGAAAAAAGTCCCTTTGGTACTACAGTTATCTCATTTCATACACAGATCCAAACACAGGTCTAATGTAGTTTCATAGGGAGACCTTGGCTCCTGACTTCACACAACAACATTGCCTCAGATAAAAGAAATTCCAGAGGCTGCACACTGCTCAAGGTTTCCCGTTCCTGGCTAAGCCAGGCTTCAAGGCTGCCCTCAATGGCTCTCTTTTCTAAGTGAACCAGCACATGAGGTCCAAAATTTACTCTGTCCTTTGGGACTCTAGTTGCAATCATCCAGAGAACCTGTTACAAAATAATATACAACTTAAGGGCATTCATAAAGCAGGATTTAATGTCAGCTGTTTGAGGTGATTATTACCCTGGAACAAACAGCAGAGATCCATCCACTATGGATCACAGAGTTTATCGAATCTGACTCCAAAAGGTGACTCTCATCTCAATGGCCAAAGAATGAAAGACTGCTACTAAATCACGACAAACAGGCCTTGATGAATGACAGAGTCACTACACTGATTGGGTCAAAGGAAGAAATTTGTGAGTTGGTGGTAGCTGAGGACACCAGATCAGCCATGATGAACTTCCAGGTCACTTCTGCTACCCATGGACTATTCCGTCAATTGCTGCTGATAAACTGGACCTCACGGCCCAGGCCTCGACTTATACAACACGTTGTTGCTGTAAACTCCAGCCAGCAGCAACAAAACATGCATCTAAAGCACACCTCCTCTGCCACAGAGTCTGAAGGAGCTGCAGCCAAACAGCTTCTTCTGAAGGCAGCACTATCAGGCACCCAATTCAACTTCTGTCAGTGACAAAATAGAAGCCCTGCTTGAAGGTGACCAGAAAGAACAGAGCTAGTTCTACCACACATCCTGCTACCCCCAAATTTCTTCCCTTTGTTTTATACCAGGACTATAAAAAAAGTGAAGGAGAAAGGCTGGGATGAGGTTAGAAACATACCTACTTTCTGACAGCAAGCCTCACAGCAACAAGAGCCAAATAAACAAATGAAAGCAAAACTTTCAGCAGCTTCACAGCAACACAGCAATCTTAGTAAACTAGACATTCTAGCAATTAAAGCAAAAAGCAGCTGATGGGTTCAGACCCAGAACACTTACAAAAAGTAGTAAATAAGCACAGTTTGTTTATTATTCCAAGTATTCAACCTTTCCCTTGAAAAATCCCAACTTCTGTATTTTGAATAGACCAGCCAACACTGAAAAATGAAAACACCTGTTGACAACTGAGAAGCTGCTATTTATTTTCTCTTTGATGGCCATCACAAGGAATATGAAAAATAAAGCCAAACACCTCTACAAATGGGGTTGTTATTCTCCTTCAAAATCAAGGTGGGCTTTGCATGAAATTCCCAATATCCCAGTATTAAACCAGTCAAGAATCACAGAATACTTTATGTTAAAAAAGAGCCATTTGAGGTGATCTGGTCTGATCACCCTTCCCAAAGTGGGGCCACTCAGAATGTTGTAAGATAATTCCTAACACTAATAGTGTATGTGATAATTCAGAATTAAAAAACTTACAAACACCAGAAATAGAACAAATGCAATTTTATCAAACTGCAATTTTCAAGTCGAATTTGAGGAATAAAATCTCAAGCCTGCTTGGCCATGTGCCCTCATTTTTATATCCTTACCTCCAACAACCGGTCTTAACATTTTAAGAGTCAGCAGAAAGATGAGTATCAATAATTTCTCTGTGCTTTGGGCATAAAAAGGAGAAATGAATCTGCTGTTCCTCTATGGTTTATTTCACCACATGAATGATGAGAGAAAAAGCACAGGACTGTACATGGTCACAAAGGTGTGCATGGCCCCTAAAGCATGAACATATATCTACAACCCCACATCCTGTTGTGTGTCATTCTGTTTCTAAAATAATGCCTGAAAAGAGGGAATTCTCCAGAAACATGAGGTTTTGCCACAAGCACACCCACTCTATTCACAAGAACAAACAAATCCCTCCAAGAAACCAACAAGAGCTGTTGTGAAGTAGCCCATTTCTAGTAGCCTGGAGCAGTTCCTAAGAAAGCTTTCCTCTGGCCAAGAAAAGGTTGCTTAAAATGTGAAGAAAACTTCATATATATCCATTTTTTGCATAATCCTACCAGTAACACGTCAGAGGAATAATAAAAAAACAAATCCAAACCCCAGTCCTTAAAAATGCATAAAACTTATTACAGCGTATCTGAAATTTCCCCCCTATTTTTGATGCAGCTTTTCTGTAGCATAATGATTTGTGTTACTGCAGCACACAGCAACTTCAGATGCACATCTGGATCTGAGCCACCTGCTGTACACATGGAACAATGAGACAGTCCCTGTTCTGCAGAGCTGACTGTCACAGGACAGGGACAATGGAAAGCCAGACACAGACACACACAAAAAGGGGGACCGATGCGCTGGGAACAGCAGTCTCAGTACACACACTTTACAAGTTCATTGGGGCCTTTTATAAGCGACACAAGGAGCCAGAGCTTTTGAAGAGGATAATAAAGCAGCACTGCAGCTGTTTACAGGGACCATTTCCCAAGTGTGAAAGGGCAGCACAAGAGAAAGCACATAAGTGCTTGCTTGCCTCCACGCTGTAGTCACAGTATAGACACATGCTAGGCTAACGGGAGGCAGAAGTTAACATCTTAATAGCAAATTAGAGATGGTAAAAATAGGTATGAAAAGCAAAAGCAGCTGGTTTTGTAGCTCAGTGCAACAGAGGAACTAGTGGTAGGGACAAAGCAGCAGCCTAAAGAACGAGCTCTGCCCTGTTCAGAGCAGCACTCTGAATGGGACACGGTTACATGCCAAGCATACAAAGATGCAAGATGATGCAAACCTTAGAAAAGTATATTCCCCTCCTCCATGTTTTGCTTTTGTTTTCCATTTTCAAGAATAAGAGTGCAGTCCAACAACTACAGGAACTATGAAAAAATCAACTCTGAAGATTAAAAAACTCTCTGCACCTGATCTGCTTAGAGCTGCTGTAGAGCTGAGACAAGTCACTATTTTTCAGGAAGAAATCTGGCCACCTGCTGCTCTAAGCAGAGAAGGGGGGGATACATGTAAAGTCATGCTTTCTCTGAAATCAACTGATATTACCCAGGAAACACAGGCTAGACTGGGAAAAATATGCATTAATTCCAAATGGTGCAGTGTGCTGAACTGAACTGGACATGGCTGGTTAGCAGTTTTCATTCTGTTCTCATCAGTTTGCTCACCTTAAAATAATTTTATATTATTCCCAATGAACAACCTTCTACAGACACTTTAGACCTGTGGCTTCCGTTCAAGCCAGAGGGTAGATATTGGTAAGACTGGGGGCATCACAAAACCTCAGGCATTAACAAAAAGAAAGTTACATGAGTTATTACGGAAGGATGAAACACCTACAGAACAAAAAGTTCCTACTGCAGCAAGAACAGCACATTCTAACCCAATAAAAGCAATCACCAAGTCCAGTCACAGAGCACACCAGAAATTAGATCAGTCTATGCCAATTACAAGGTACAAGTTTTAAGCAACTGCTTTTAATGCAGCTGAGCCACCATGGCTGCTGGGAAGACACTGCTCCATTGCTTCTGTCTTTAACAGGGCTGTCCCACTGTGTTCAAAATGGGAGGTCACATTTGGCTGCCAGATCTTTGCAACCCCACTGCATAAAGGCTGAGAATTAACCCAGCTTGTAAAAGCAACAGTCACGAGGAAAAATGCCTCATTTTACCTGAACGTGCTGAATCTGGCAAGAGCTGACAGTCAGGGAACACACAGAACCCTTTAAAAATACACACCATCGTTTATTACACTGGGACAGTTCTTTGTGTTGCACAATCCAAGCTTTTGTTTCAAGCAAGAAAATGTTTTCTAAATATTTTGTCACCATGACAGTCCAGCCTTGGACTCTAATTCTGCCCTTGGTTACTCCAGAAGCCCCTGTGAAGTCAGCAGTGTTGCACAGCTCGTCACTGCACCGCAGGCTGCCGGGAAGGCTCACCTGGCAGTGCAGCCACCAGCGTCCTCTTGGGCCTGCGTGCCCTGCACAGCTCTTTCAGCCTCAGTTATTGCCTGCCACAAACTAAAAACTGTGTGAAAAAACAACATCACTTGTAAGAGGAAGAGAGGTTTGCAACTATGAAGCACCAAACATCTTCCCAACAGGTTCAGGTTTAACCAAGACAAAACCTACTCCCGAGATAGCAGAATGAAAAATTTCAAACACAGAGAGAAAATGAGGCGTAGAGAACCATCAACTTCGAGGGTCCTGTTCCAAGTAAAAACATGTCTTTCAGGGACATTAATTTGGAAACTAAATTTGAGCAGGTACAGCCCAAGTCCACAGCACAGCCCCAAGAGCAGCAGTGGAGCATTTCCGTATGACTCAGGAAGCCCAACAAACACTTCTGCAGAACAAGATCAACAGGGTGTTTATATACAGCAGCAGCGTCATGTGAACGGGCTTAGTTTGTGAAATGAATGTTTGCATTGTCATTACAAAAAAAAAAAAAAAAGAAAAAAGAAAAACCAAACCAAAAAACACTCTCTATTCCACACTTACAAGTTTCCAACATAAAAACATAACAGGGGAAGGAAGTACTTCAGCAGCCAAAATTTACAAATTCTTACCATAACTTTGGCACAGTAAACTTCTCCAGTGTCACAAAGGCCTATTCTTCAGGGGGCTTGGTTGCCTTTTTTTTCAGAAGGACTAATCCACATGTGAAGGCTATTAAAGAACACACAAAATGCCAACAGAAGCATAAACACGCACATTTTGTGTGTGTCTGTTTTCCAAGCTCTGTTTTTCCTTACACAGATACCTAAGAACAGCCTGGAGGCAGGTATTCCTGCTTTCTTGCTTTTTTTGATGGAGCTCGGTGAGCTTCTTCTTTTCCCTAAATGACAATGCTGCTTTATTTTAATTCATTCAAATCACTGAGAGAGATTCACCCTCTCGAGCTGCACTAAAGCGGTCAGGCTTCAGGAATTTAACAAAGAATGAAGATTTTAATACAGCAGGGTTTTGCTTGTTAGTTTGACTACAAAAGAAATTCCTCATAGTAACCTTTTAAGTTTTTGAGAAGCACCTTACTACAGTCTCAAAGAAAATGCTTAATGCTCTAAGTCACACTTGGCAATTCTGCACAGCAAAACAAATTCAAGCTCTGAAAGTCAGCATTTTTTTCCTCTTATTATCTGAAGCTACATAAAAGCCCTAACATAGATTTGAAAGAAATATAACAGAAAATTCTTCCTGATCTAAGTACATAGAGCTAAATTTATCCTTCAGTTTCCAAAACACCACTTGGAGATTGGGCATTTAGAGTTCTATTCACTGGCTAGAAAAAAGCCAAATGGTACATTTTAAAAAAGTGACTTTGAAATATTGTTATGAGAACAGGGACAAGCTATGTAAACCCTAAAATTCTGTGGGTCTTTGTATTCACAATTATTGTCACAAACTAAAAGGCTCATATTCCCTACTAAGCAAACATTTACAATTAAATCCATTCTGCACAAAGCATTTGCATTTTGAGATAGAACAGTCAGTTGTTCAGCTGCTGTGATTTAGATGGATTGGTTCATTATTGCTGCAGTTCGTTTTCAACTACACTGTATAACAAAGGGGTGCCAATGTAGTCGTGAATGGCTTTAAAGCTAAGTATGCTGCTATTCTTCCCTGATGATGTAATTTAACCATCTTCCCATCTCTCAGATCAAGATATCCTGACTTTACAGACTAAACTTCAGCAGAAACAACAGAAACAAGCTGTCACAGAAGTGTTCAATAGGCATTATAGGGATACTGCAAGTCAGCTGGAGGTTGTTGCCAGCAAGTTTGCAGTGGTTTTCCACAAATAAAAATGTATTTTTTCCCTAATTCTTATTTAGAATAAATGTTTTTCTTATCATGAAAGTGTTAAGGCAACTTTGACTTCTATATCAGGAGATACATCAGTTATATATCTTTCAAATGTTCCTCCAATAGTAAAAACATCAGAAAAGATGACCAGATTTACAACTATCCCTGATGAAAAGAAAATTTCAAATTGAAAATGTCAGATAGTATCCCACTCTTCCACTGTATAAAAAGTAACACCGAAGACAGCAATAAAGTCACCAATTTCATTCTTCAAGAGGGATTAAAGAGAGAGTGACTTCTTACAGAGGCAGACAGTGACAGCACAACAGAGAACAGTTTCACACTAAGAGAAAAGATTTAGATAAACTAGGTTAGAAATTCCTTCAGCTGAGAGTAGTGAGGTGCTAGAACAAGCTGCCCAGAGAAGCTGTGAATATCCCATCCCTAGAAGTGCTCAAGACAGTTTGGATGGGGCTTTGAGCAACCTGGTCTAGTGGAAGGTGTCCCTGTCCATGGCAGAGGGGCTGAACTAAACGATTTCTAAGGTCCATTCCAACTCAATACATTCTGTGATTAAAGGAGATAAACCATTTTTTTAAATAACAACCATGCAAAAAGGCAGGATTTCTTAAAAAAAAAAACTGAAAAAATCCCCCATGATGATCCAAAGTGTGGTCTTCTCCATACACTGCCCCAGCAGCAGGAAGAGCACTTCCCATATAATTATTTGATCAGTGAATTTACAGTGGCATAGGACTCATATCCTCTGCCCAGAAATCAAAGTCCACCTAGAAAACTACTTCCAAATCCTACAACTGGCACTGTCACCACAGATAATCAAAACTGGACTCCAGACTGCTCCGTGCATAAACTTCCAGCAGAATAACAAACATTTAATATAGCTAAATCTATGCAACTACACATTTGAGTCTTGAATTTTTCCTTGGTGTTCCCAAATTTCATTCTATTTAAGGAACACAGAAAGGCAAGGAAACTGCATGATCAAAAGTTGAAAATAATAAAACAAGACAAAGAAAAATCTACATTACAAAGAAAACACTTTCAGTTAGTTAAATGATTGCTATTTATAGGTGGTTTATTGACCATAGACAGGCCAGGGTACTTATGATGTGTAAAAACACCAGTCCAGACAATCCATGCCTGGAAGCCCCTGAAAAGCAACCAGCAAATAAAAGACTGTATTGCCACTCTCCAGCGGCCTGGCAATGGATTTTGAGCTGCTTAACAGGTTGTTCCAGGGTGTAACTATTTACTAATACTCCAACTGAGAAGCCCCAAGTAGGCATAAAACCAAATATATACAGAATTGTGTGTAGCCTTGTAATTCTGGGCATAAACCTTACTTAGTGAAAATATTTTCCACACCAGTTTAACTACATTATTCTGCACAAAGCAGCATATGTTGTCATTTGTAATATGGCACATACAAAAGCTTGAACAGGAAGACATGGCAAAAATTTTAACTAAGTATTTTTTCTCTTAAATATTAAGATTTATTCTAGGGGAGTTTGATAAATAAAAAAGCACTTCAAATGCAGTTTCATTTCTAAGTTTCTATTAACAGTTAGACTTGTCAAGCACCTTGCAGATAATCAGAAATTTATTTTTTCATATTGCCTGCTGTCTGAAGTGTAATCAGGATGTGTTATTTGATCCCCAGATCTTCTCACACAATTGCAGAAATTGCAGAGTACTAATACTGCTAAGGCTAGGAGGCCAGAAAAACAAAAACACACACTACAAATTATTTCAAATCCCCTATTTTTTGAGCTTTTTTCTGACAAGTAATTAAACAGCCGTTTTTGTTCTGCTTAGTCTAAACCATGAAGCAGGCACTCAGGTTCTTTTCCAGTTTTTCTGAACATCATGAGGACTAGCAAGCTTCTCTGCTTCAGGAAGAAAAACAGGCAAAACTTTCAAAATCTTGTGACTTCTACAGGTGGGAACTGATTTATAAAGCCAACATAAACATAAGAGCTGCAGTTCAAATTTGAGAACTAGTAGCAATTGCTGTAAGCAGCCTGACTTACATCAGCATCTGAAGTTCACTTCAAGGCACACCAGTGCCTCTTGAGTCTTCATCAGCAAATAATGCTTGTCTTGAAGACCTCTCCTATGGAGACAGGCTGAGAGAGTTTTGGGCTGTTCAGGCTGAAAAGAGGAGGCTCTGGAGAGACTTTATTGCTCACTTTTTATACATAATGAGGGCTTTTAAGAAAGACTGAGGCTTTTTTTCAGGGCCGATTGTGACAGGTTAT
Organism: Phainopepla nitens; assembly: GCA_013400175.1. NCBI lineage: Eukaryota > Metazoa > Chordata > Aves > Passeriformes > Bombycillidae > Phainopepla > Phainopepla nitens. The sequence goes on from VXBQ01010235.1 coordinate 996,388, forward strand.
GGTTTTAAAATATAGGAGAGTAGACTGAGGCTGCATAATATTGAAGGAAGAAATTCTTCACTCTGAAGGTGGTGAGGCACTGGCACAGGCAGCTCAGTGAAGGCGTGGATGTCCCATGCCTAGAACTGTCCAGGGCCAGGTTGGACAGGGCTTTGAGCAACATGGTCTAGTTAGTGCTAGGTGTGCCTCCCCATGAGACAGGGGCTGGACTAGAGGATCTTTAAAATGTCTCTTCAACCCCAACCATTCTAAGGCTGGGCTCCCTCCCAAAACAAGTATCTCCTGTGAAGGCTGTGGTTCACCACCAACACAAAGCCCACTCCTCTGGTATGTCCATCCTGTGGTTCTCATTAGGAGCCCATTAGTAAAGCACAGGCAGAGGTGACAGATTTGACAGCCCCATAAATGACTCAGATACTGCACTCAGTCTCAATATGAGCTTGAGATACCACTGCAGCCATGCACAGAACCACTGACTCCAGTGTGTTTCTGCATGCAGTTCACCAAAGGCCTGGGTTTTGGACAGCACTTCAAAACACGTTCTCCCAACTTACCCAAGAGACTCAGGGAAACAGTAACTGACTTGCCCACAGTCTGGGATGATTGTTTACCTCGGCTGTCCTCAAATATGACCATGCACTTTTGAATCAACTGACAAATTTCACAATGTTATTTGACCAGCTATCTTTTTCACATTTTTGGCTCAACTTGAAGAGGTGGGAGAATAATCCCAGAGGTCTGCAGCATGCTTACCAACTGCACTCAAAGTCAGTGCTCATTATTTCCCCCTTTCAGTTGCAGTAAATATTTCTCACAAAAACACACTACTTCACACCTAATATGGTGCTTTTCTTTCTCCATTCTTTTTCTTCCTCTTTCCTCACATAGTTTCCTGGTTTTTGTTCCCCCTTTAAGAAGCACATTGTACCTACAACATAATGCATCTGAAAATAATAATCCCTCCTCTGTCTTCTCCCATGAGGTATTACTTTTAAATAAGACTTAACTGATTTTTTCCTTAGTAAAGCAGCAACTACAATATGTAAAAGGGGAAAAGCCCCACACAGCTGACAGGTATTTGGTTTTTACAGTGCTCTCTCTTTTAAAATACTTTAAATTAAATTTGAGATGTTAAGCAGATCCTTTTTTTTTTTGTCCCAAAAGATATCAAGGTCTGATTCTCAAATGAATCTGAAACCAATCACCACCCCAGTTTTTAAGAGAATTATTAGTAACACAGAAAGTGTATAAAAGGAGAGACACCACATGTCACCATGTGCTGCTCTAACAGCATCCAAGTCCTCACCAGCTTTCTCAGATGGCAAAGTCGTGGGCTATGAGGGATAACCAGCAGCAAGTTTGGGCAGGGGAAGTCACAGGCACACACAAGGAGTGCAACTGATGGTGCTTACACAGTGACAGCAGCACCAGCTGGAAGGGAAGGAACCTTCTGGCATCCACACAGGGGCTGCAGGGGAAGACATTTCCAAGTGAGGACAAGGCGCCAAATTTTAAATGCATGGCACAGCATCTTGCCTAAAACCACCCCTGCAAGAGCAATGAGCAACTTTATTCTCTTGCTCTCTCTTTACCTCAAAATAGCATACTCACTCAGTACTTCTTTCTTCCTACATCCAAACCTGATGACTTCTCAATATGCCTACTGAGAGAAAAAAAGAACAGAAAACATGGACAGCTTTTTTTTTTTCAGAGGCCTGCCTTTCTCTTTTTGAAAAGGAAGGAACCATGAAAAAGAAAATCAAAGCCAATACAGGCATTTTATGCATGATCCACTGCATCAAGCATTCCCAGGCTCACTTTTACAGGGCTTGCAACGTCCTAGATCCCTCATTCTCAAATCCCTTTTAATAACAAGTAACATTAACTTCTGACACTACCCCACTTTTAGAGATAAAATTGAGACCTAGTTTGTTTCGCTTCTGATGTGCAATAAAACAGAATCTGAAAGTAAACTTCCAGGACTGACATAAATAACGTGGGCATCAACATCCCAGCTCTTCCTCTCTGCCATTCAAAGTGAGAGCGTTCAGTGTCACTTGCATGTAAGTTCCAGTCAGTTCACAATCAATGAGAAACACATCTAACCCAGCACCACTTCTCTAAAGAACTGAAAGTGTTTTGTGAAAATGTTGGAATAAAGACTTTTTGGGAGTAACTTCGACTGAAAAAAGAAATATTTGGACACCACCCTTCAAAAATATGAAGTTGGTGATTAAAGAATGAGTTTAATGCAAAAAATGTTCTGGAAGAAAGTTTTCTGAAAGGATGCTGGAAAGTAACAGAAACACTCAAAGACAAGTAGTCTGCTCTGTGAAAGGAAGATGAGCCATTTCTAGGCTACACCAGCTCTTTCAAAGACAAAGTACAGTACAGTTACACTGCACCAGCTGATTCTCAGTTTCTGACTTCCCCTGCCATCCAGAGCAAACTTTTTACAGCACACTGATCCAGCCTGTTTCCTATGATCTCTCCACAAATAATTCCATCAGATGAGATTACTCTCCAAAAGTCTAGCTGACTAGCCATTATCAGCTCATATTTCTCCAGATGTTTCATGATCTCATCCTTTCTTAATGTCTCTAGCATCTTGCCTACCACCAAGGTCAGATTTATTGGTTGACAATTTCCTGGTTCCTCCCCAGTCCCCTTTTCCCAGAAAAGGACAAGCAAAATGAAAGCAACCAAGAGCTAGAATTGCAAAACTATTGCCCCTTGTGTTGAAAAAGAGACACACAAGGAAAACCACAAACTGACACAGCTTATCTTTTGTTTCCAACAAGAAGAGCAACAGATTTTCCTATAAACCCAACCCTGATGCTATCTAGAAACAGCATCAGCTTCTTTCCCTCTGTCACAACTTCCCCACTCTGTTCTTCGTTCAACCCCACTCCGTATTTTTTTCAGCCCCTATCTTGTTTCTTACCTTTCCATTCCCCCCAGCTTTTCCTCTGAAGCAGCTGTGCCCTCTATAGCTGGCATCTTCAGAGTTCAGTTGGCTCTTAGGATCCTTTGCATCAAGTGCCACAGCAATTCTTTGAAATACCATGAAAGCCAGACGATCCTTGAACTAATCTGAACCTCAAAGGTTCTGACTACACAGGTCACCAAGACAGTGCATCACTACATCCCAGAGAAACACAGAAGCCAAGGTAGGAACAAAAACACACCCCAAAATAAAACACACACACACATACAGAAAAAGAGGTAGGGAACATGGTGAGAACAGAAAAGAGAGAAGAAAGAAGAGGTGAAGAAAAACAGCAACACCAGAGACTCCTTGGCTTAAAAATATATCTGGTCATATCTTGTAAAATCCTCTTTTGATTCACACTAACAGAATACTGAAAGTATGAACCTGTGCTCAAAATAACAAAGCTAAAGTTCACCATCTGTGCTATTCTGCTAGAGAAAGTTAAAAGAGCAACAATCAGCATTTTAGTCCTGGTTTGTATTTTACATATGGATCTTCCATCCATTTTATGCAATGAAGCTACAGCAAGACAAATCACAATGGGCCACTTTTTAGATCGTCTGTATCACTCCATCCATTACAGAAATAGTTCTTTAACCAAAAGAAAAAAAGGTACTATATCTAGAAGTGGAATAGGCATCTTACGCGTTATTTCTCATTTAAGGGCCTCTGTTAGTTTTGATCAGCTTGTAAGCCAGAGACTCCATCAGTCAAATAGTTTTACCTGCCTGAAGTCAATAAAAACTGGCATTTGGAGGACATGTTATGTTTTCATGGTTAAAATTACTCTGTGGTGTTAATACACTATTTAAAAATAAAATAACTCTGCATTTCCTGCTAAAATATTAATGGATGAATACACAGGTCTCTCCAGGTCCTTATAATTGCTTCAGATTTCTCAGACTGAGAAATGGAGATTTTTCAATTTCCTTTTTCAAATGTCAGTGTATATTTTTCCATCCCCCTCTTTCCCTGTCTCCAAAAGACTCCTTTTTTTCATACAAGTTTATGCCCTAATAAGAAAACCGGACATACTAGGGAGGACAGAGATGACAGAGTATCAAAACACACAATCCCCTCTTTGTTAGCCATGCAGAAAGACTTAAAAAAAAAAAACAGGATGAAGACTGAAAACAATAGAAGGACCTTTATAAACAGGGACCAGAGCAGAAGGCTGCAAGAAATCCAATGAGATCTTTCAAATGGATCAGTAAAGCAAGTAAAACACACTTGGGTACACCTCTGAGCTCCAAAAAGCTCCCCACACACAGCCAAAATTAAGGATCCTCATGATATACATTCAGAAAACCGATGATCTCGGAGCTCAACAAGCAGCAATTTGGGCAGAAACTTTTCTCCTTCTCCCCTCATATTCAATCACAGTTATAGCACCTCTGTGTCAAACCATTCCCTCATCCTTTCCCACTAAAGAGAAGCTTCAGCGCCACACAGCCAGGGCCTGCACCCCCGGGATGTACACAGACAGTGCACCACCCCAAGCCTGAGCTCCTTCACCCCCACCTGCGTGCTGAACAGTCCAGCCACACACTTACAGTGCTCACAAGGGTCTGTCCTTGCTAGGATTTGAGCAACAGCACCAAGCACTGCCAGCAGGGAAAGGGATGGGGAGGGGAAAGCTCATTCATGAATTCTTCTCTTTCTGCCTGGTTGAGGTGAGACATGTCACGGACACAACTGGCCCCAGCACAAACAAACTTCTGCACTCCTGGAAGTAGAGCTTCCTTTAGTGACTGACTTAGAGAACTGCCAAGAGCTCTCAGTCAGGCAGCAATGCTTAATTTCATTTCTCCATTTGTATTTTTAATCTTGGAAACAAAAACATAAATGTAAAGCATGCTGACAGAAGAAAGTAACTCCATGGTTCTAGAAAGCCCTGCTACTTCCCTGCCAGGCTGAAACACCTGCTCCTGCTAATGATGGCTTTATGCTTACTTACACCTGCCATCCAGAAGGGCTCCAGAGCACTTTGCAGCCTGATTTATACATACACAAATCATTAAAACCACCAAAACGAAGCTACTGCTGGGGTGAGATGTAGCAACTGTTTAACTGCATGCAGCCATACTGTTCAACTGCTCAGGACAGGAACTGTAAGAGGCACCAAATCCAACCAAAGCTATGGGGAACGTTAGGCTGAGAGAACATCATTGCCCAATCTGGATTTTGGCCAGTCACTATCTAAAACAGTTGCATGTGGAAAGCCCTAGGATCTTTAAAGAACACATGCAGTGCAACCTTTGGTTTTATAAATGATCTAAAAGACAAACTACACATATGTATGTATATATATATATATATGTATATATATATATATATATGTATGTGTATGTGTGTGTGTTTCTTATATCTGAAATCCCCCCTTTAGCAGTCCCTCCCTGAACTAATTATTGTTTATGCCTTGACTTCAGAAGCTCACTGTATCAGACATCAGTTTTGGAAACATCCTGTGGTTGAAGCACTTGACCTAGCAGAGCCAGAAAACTGATAGTGTCTGGCAATAAATGTAGCTTATTAAAAAAAAAAAGATGCTTAACAAAACACATGCACACACAGAGTGGATAAGTTACTCCCCAGTAAAGACAGAGCCAAATGAACTGAATTTGTCAACCTATCCCTGAACAGCTACAAAACCAAGAGATTCCCAGGGCTGACACCAACAGGCTGAAGAGAAGATAGAGCATGGCTTTCTAAAAACCTCCTCATGAGGACAACACCAAATTGACACTTGCCAAGTCAATGGAGTGGAATGAAATAGGTGTCACTGCACATACCAAGAGGGCAACAAGTCATTGGGAAACAGGTTAAAAAGATTAGGAAACCTGGCATCCAAAAAATGCCAAGGTATGTTTAACAGTTTAGGAGTTTGGGCACAAATTTGCAGCATCAAATATTATGGAACATGCAGAGTAACTTTTTGAAAATGGGAATGTGTTCAGCACATGATCTCATAGTATTATCAGCAAACCATCAGAGATAATAATCTGTTTCTCTAAGGCAATTTTAAAACAACAACAAAAAAATCAGATCAGGAGATCTGGGCATCTTTTACTAAAACCTCCTCCAGAGGTCTCCTTACTTGAAAGTAGCTTTATCATAATCCTAGAAATAACAAAAATTCAGTTCCCAAAACTAAACACAGACAAACCTGAAATACAACATGATTGTTTAAAAGTTTCAGACACATGTGCCTCTGAATCATCTTGACAATGCCTTTTCCATACTGTTTAAAATAAGTGTTTCTCCCTCAGATTTTTGTGCAGTGCTCTTCAAAATAAAAGATTTTTTTTTAGAAATTACAGGTAAGTGCAGGAAGAATTACAACAACAGACAGTTAAAAACCCTCAGCCTGAAAACCTTGTTTAAAACTAAAAACAAATCTCTGATTTGAAGAGTTTCTAGATTCATACATGAGAATGGAAGTATAATTCTGTGTTTCTTTTTCCTATTTAACCCAAACACAGAATAGTTCTCAAATACTTTCTCAGAACAAAGCAGCCTTGGTACACCAGAATTACTGAATGAGCTAGTTAAGCTAATGCATGCAAAGGTGCTTCCAACTGAAATAAACAGGAACAAAAAAACCCCACACATCCCCCTAAGAAAACCTGAACAAAAGGTTTGTACATGAAACATCAATCTGCTAAACTACACTGCATATCCAATTGTTAGAAATATACACTTGCATCCTTTTAAAATACACACTATCAACATGTTTTCTAAATTCCTAGAAATTTCTTATTGTTGCTGAAGAACCACCAGCCTTTACCAAGGTTATGATAACGCATTTCAAATTTCTGCCATAAATAATTATGCTACACCTTTGCACCTTCGGGCAAGTTGTTGCAAACCCTCTTGAAAAATCCTGAGTCTGCAGAACCATGTAAGCTTCCCTGCTGCTGGAGCACACAGATTCTGGTTTTGGTCCAAAAAAATGACACTATCATGGAAAGTACCTTTCTAAGAAACAATAGTAGAATAAAAAGAAACAGGTAAGTCAAATACTCTACAGGACCAATGCTGTGGTACTTGAAAATTAACATCTTCCCAAAAAAGAACAAACCCACTGTTTGGGGAAGAAAACATGTAAGAAGGCAAAAAGCCTAACAATACACGTGACTGTCTTTTCAGTTTCGCCACTCTGTCAAGAATAAAGACTTTTTATATAAATCAAATATTGGTGGTACAGCCAAAATGCACAGAGTGCACAAACTCAAGGCTGTTCTTCCTGTGCAGGACACACTGGTACCCAGAGTAGCTCAGACACAAACAGAATAGCACATTTTCTAGCAAGTCTCTGCAAGAGCACAGCACTGTTTGCAAAATACGGGCGTATTTTTCACTGTTCAAAAATATTCATCTTATTTCTCCCTTCTAGCACAAAAAGGAAAGCTACAGACCTACATACAAACCAAAATTATTTATTACAGTTTAACCTCTAACACTCTAAGTAGCATCTCCTTCACTTGCTACCTTTATGATAATTTTCAAAGCAGTTGACACCAATTTTTGGTTAACACACACACACACAAGAAAACCCCTTACACATGAATTTTCTAAAGCTTGAAAAAAGTCAGGCACGCTCCCTATGTGCTGTTCCCCACTAAGATGAGCAGGAAAATAATGGATTATTTGAGGACATGCTGCTAAACACCAGATTAGAGAGAGATGGAGTCAATATATTGTCCAGAAGGGAAGAGTCACTTACCTCGTTTGTGAAGCCAGCCTTCCTTCACTATCGCTACTTCATTCATAATGGCAGGAATGTCTCTTGAAAAACCAGTTTATGGCAAAAGATCACTCTGTTGAAATTCCTGAACTCCAGCAGAAGGCTCCACAAGAGAGATGAAGGATTTTCCTCCGTTTTCCTCCTTCCCAGCTACTTCTAAAAGGATCAAAAGAAGAGTACACCATCATTCCAAAGCACGTCACAGACATACAGCAAGGGATACAACAGGGAGCAGTTTTTATTGCTGCATTGTTGGTTTGGGATTTTTCTGTTCTATTATTATTACAAATCTTAAACAAAGGCTTAGCTCTCCACAAGAATTTATCTTGGCAGGTGGAGGTGCCAAAATATAGGCTTGCTGAAGTTCTGCTTCTTCACTGAGTAGGCTGATCACGGGCAGACTCACAACACTACCAGGTGCTGTCTGAATTACAGGTGGATTCAAGACCTTACCTAGCAGACCTCCATATCTGCGACACAATCATTCTTTGCAACAATAAAAATTCTGAAATATCACAAAAACCAGTTTTTAATGTTTCCTAGTAAGGAAGACTTCCAGAACATCTCCTGGAAGGTTTCCTTACAGCCTGATAATAGTCTATTAACCAGCACAGCATGTCTTCAAGATAAACCTCTGACAGTCAATATTCCTATCCTGCTTCATATTTTCCTACCTTCAGCATCACTGCCTTAATCCCACTCAGATCTCCTGGACTCTCCAAAAAGTATCTTCTATACCTTTGATATTTCTAACTTTTACCTCTCCTAGAGGTATACAACCAACCACAGATCTGCTCACACGCCTTCCTGTTATCCCAAATCAGTGCTTATAGCACCCTGATCCATTTTATAGCTCTTCCTTAACTGCACTGCAGTTTGCTGCTGCCTTTCTCACGATGAAATATACCCAAACACAACTTGGGATTTTAACCCCTCTTCTTTATGAGCCTAAGTCCCTCTCTAAACAGCTCAAGATTGCCATTTCTCATTGAAAATGTGCCTTGCTCGTGGCTGACTACCACAGAAACATTCTGTGCATTTCTCTCCCTCACTGAACATAGTATTTTCCCAAATGCATTGGCTTTTATTATTTTTCTAAATTGAATCTGGTTATTTTTCTGCTTGTGGTATAAATATTCCCTGTTTTTCTTTAATTCTTCTGTGCTCTCCGAAGTGTCCATTCAGTTTGGTATTACTTGAGTGATCAAAAACCCTAATTGGTGACAAATTCCCAGCAGTAACCAACAAGTTTAATAAAACAAAACCCAGCAGCATTTGTCGACTGCCACCAAAGATCTGGCTTTTACTGGAGTCTCTCACCTACCACAGAGACATCCCATTCCCACCTGACAAATATATACCATCTCTGCATGCATTTGGCACATGTGCATCAATTATCTCTGAGCATGCAGGTGATAGCCATCCATCAGAAACTAGATTAAAAAGCAACTGATTCCCCATAACTCACTAAGACAACAGTGGATGGAAGAAAACAGGTGGTCAAAATGAATCCAACCTAGAACTGAAACCCCAGCAGGGGCAGAGGGCTCTGTACCACATCAGATTGATCTGAAACAGGCAGTGTTCAAAGCACAAAGCTCGGATTTGAACAAGTTCCATCACCGCCAGCAGAAATGGACGGAGAAAGGAGGTCACTCCCCTGACACTCTGCCTACAAACCTACACTGTTTGTTACTGTTCCTCAGCTTTTCCAGTTAACAGTTTATGTTGAAGCTCTCCCCAGAAACAAGGTGAGTTTGGGGGTTTTTTACCAAATTACAAATCTGCCGATCTCGCTAGCTAGAATTATCAACCATGAAACAGATGTTTGCCTGAGGGAGGGAAGAGACACAAAAAATTACATTGGAACAAGTGCCATATAAGAATTCCTAATTTCATAAATAAATATGAGAACACCATATGCTGCAGAATAGAGACCAGTAATCCACAGCTGCCAGAGATACCTTGGAACAAACTCCTTGAGCTCCAGAGCCATTAGGATAGAACCTGACAAACAGTAGGCTTTTTCCTTTCAAAATGGCTATCCACAATGCACAATAGCCATGCAAGCTAGACTTGTTTGCTGATGTCAGGAGGAGACTAGACCTCACTTAGAGGCTTGAGCAATTTGCAAAGTGTTGAACAAAACCCCCAAGATTATCACAGCTTGAGTATGGAAATGCAACACCCAGGTGTGAAAGTTAACGCTTCTAGCTTTGTGTCATACAGGGTGCGAGGACTGTGCAATCCTACCTCTGCATCCTGAATTCAACCATTTAGAGGCACTGAGCAATCAATATCCTTTCCAACAACCATACATAAAAAAGGAAGCTACAAGACAAACTAGGCTGTAGAAAGGGCAATACTATTATTAAAAGCATAAAAAACCATGAAGGACTAGAACTCTCCAATCTGCAGCTAACTTACTCCAGGTTTTCCTGTGTTAACACTTGCCAGGATTACTACTTGGCAGCTTGCTGCTTGTCATCAGCTAAACTGTCATTTAATAATCCAAATTTGAATGACAACAGAGCCAAAAAAAGCAGATCAACAAAGAAATACGAAGTTCAGAGGGACTACTTTTTCTACTCTCTGTGGTGTCCACGCAGCTTGGACTGCATTTTCCGTACCATTTCTACCCAAGAAACATTTCCCACTTGCTGTTGCAGCTGTGCTCTCAGGGATGTGTCTTTACCTGCCAACCTCCTTTCAGGGGAGAGGGATGGTGAAGGGGGTGGAGAGTTTTGTAAAGAAGCCATGGCACAACAAAGTGGAAAAACATTAAAACACTTCCTGACACCAACCTGCAGCATGGTTCCCACCTCAGTCCTTCAGTCAGCCATGTCAGAGCACTTTCTTCACATCGAGAAACTTAAGCTATTTTTAATTTGCAATGCGGAGAGCTGGGGATCCCTTCTCACTGTCTAACAAGATGTCCATAGCCACAGCTCCAGCAGCAGCAAACCTGCTCTATCTACTGTATTTTAAAACACACAGTCAAGCTGTACCTAATACATCTATTTTAGTAGAGAGACGTTATTGAAGACAGTGGCAGCAAGCAAGAGTAATTTCTCGGAATAGAAGAGCAAGTTAACTATAGGTCAATGTACTACTGAAGATGTGTAAACCAGAAAAAGTTCCTTTTCCATAAAATCCTTAGAGGGGAAAAAGAAAAAAAAAAAAAAGAATGATTACAGTCCTCATTTATGGCCATCTAGGAATGGTTCCCAGTGAAGAGAGGGCATCTGAGGTAAGTATGACCTGGCTGCTCCAGTCTGTGTCTGCACAGGACTGAATACTGTCAAAAGCTAAACAACTCTGTCTTTCTCTTAGTCTTCTCTTTGCTTGTCACATTTCTGTAACACTTTTTTTAAAACTGAAATAGTCCTCACGCAGCTGAAGTGCTGTAAATCATAAATGGCATGACATCAGCATTGTATCATGGTGACACTGGTTTTGCGTACATACGAATTCCTTAAAGGTTATTAACTTCTTCATAAATAATGAGATAACTCACTTCCCTAGGCACTGCAGCAGTGAAACCTGCTGTGACTTTAAGGAGTCAGTCAAACCAACCATCCCACAGAAGGTGGAGCAGAACCATCTTTTCCGTATTTGGGAGAGTGGCGTTAGAGCTCCTTCTCTCGTTCTCTTCTATACGTTATCCTCACCTTCTTTTTTCGCTAAGAAATTAGAAATATTAGTCTGTACTTCCTGTCCTCATTCCAATGCAAAGTTTTATATGCATTTCCACTCACACCCTAGAGCAGATCAGGAAGAAAAGGGAAGCCTTCCGTAATGCTGAAGCTTGAGTTTATGGGATGCAGGAGCACTTATGGTAATCACCTCACCTTCATGAGGGAGAGGAAGCAAGGGACTAAAGGGAGACTGACCCACCAGCCTCAGTCCTGGCATGTCAGATGTGTCCGGGCTGCACTCTCAGCCCAGATCAGAAAGCAGATTACAACAAAGCATTCCCCTGGGCTAACACTTTGCCCTGTCACACCACCACTTACCAATGCCCACTGCCCTGGTGTGGCACATTCCTGATTCTCCCAGGACACTCTGAGCCCAAACATGCTGCACATCCTTACATGTTCTCATAACGCACAGCAGCAGGACCAGGCAAAACAGGATCCAGCTGCCCAAGTTTGCCTGCTGTGGCCCCACGGCACCGTCGTGAGAGCAGACGAGGTACACGGGAACGGGACCGGGCCGGGGCGGCGCGCTCGGGCCCGTTACACGGGATGCCACCAGCAACCTACGCTTCCTTCCCAGGGCAAGCTCCCAGCTGACAGCCAACTGCACCTCAACAGCAGAGACACGACAAAGTTGGGCTCCAGCCAGCATTTCAAGTGGAGCGTACAGATAGATGTTCCCACCAGGCTTTGACCAGTGAAGTACATCTCCTGCGTTACGCAAATCCTGCCCTGGGTGCTTCACGGGAGCAGCAGTGATTCCAGCGTGCTCAAGGCCCTGTGAGCCTGCAGCAGCTTCGCACCATGACCCAGTTACCAAAGCTGGGCAGACAGCTTTCAAGGAAGCTTAGAAGGACCAGGTTGTTCCACCATCTTAGCTTCCCTTACAAAAAGCCATTGTGGGCCACGACTTAGGTGTGGTCACCAGTATTTGCTGCTATGTGCTGTGTGTCAAATGACACCACATCTAAACTGGAATTTCATGGCAGCAAGTGCAGCTGATCACAAGGTTCACAAAGGATTCTAAGTTATGGGGAAAATGGTAACTGGAAAACAAAAATCTCTACCGCCACATCCCCCTTTTTTTTTTTCTTCTAATCTGTTAGCCTAATCTAGGTTTACAAGACCGTAATTTGAAATATTTGTGCTCTCCTGCCTTTGCTGATCAATAGAGAAGAGGTTAATGCTGTTCAGGTGAGGGGCCAGAGTTACGACATCGAACTGTACATGCTGCAAACACAACAACAGTTTGACAGGACAAACTAAGCTACCTATTTGAAAACTACGTGACGGCAGAAAAGCAACTTCTTCATAACCCCCTCTGTAGCCCAGACAAAATCTTCTTTATGTTCCCAAACAAGAACAAGTCCTTTTACAGTTTATGCTCATATAATTTAAGAGCTGTACTACTCAGAACTTCAGTAGCAACCTGAGATACATTTAATCAAATTCCATTTTAATGTATTTGTAACAGAAATTTTGTTCTGTCCCCAAAGAAATCGAGACAGTTGTGCAACTATTTAATCGTTAATGTAATCACTTACAGGACACTTTTATAAGACTGTAAGTGAATACTGGAGCTGAAAGTGACTTGTGGACACTGGACCAATTCTTAATTTTGATTTACCACTGCTGCACACCAAAAACAGTTCTAGAAACACCACACACAGCACAAACCCTACTATTTTTAAAAAATCACCGGTAGTTCCACAGTGTCTTTAAATCTGCTCACTCAAATGTTGTGGCCGTCACCATGAAACTAACTACTACATGAAAGTAATTACTAGTCATGCAGTATGTCAGATTTATTTACCTGCAAACAAATATTCTTCAGCATTAAGTGTTAGTAACTCCCTTTTATAACTGTATTTTGAAATGTACATCCCTCCTGTAGTATAAATAAAACAAACAAGCGCAAATCATGGATTTGCTTCTTACATATAGAGGTGGCAGGAAAACAAAGCAAAACAGTTAAATATTTCCCACAGGGGCGGCGGGCGGGAGGGGGAACGACGACACCCACCACCGACAAGGTGCAAGCTGTATCTGCATTAGTAGTGTCCTGTCAGTAAAATATATTAAAAGTACCAGAACGTTTATATGCTTAATTATGTGTTTTACAAAGAAACAGACACAAGTCCTACAAGTCTCCAAGAACATTTCAGCAACTGCAGAATTTCACCTGGGGGGGCGGGGGGAGTATCTGCAGACAGCTCCCTACACCTCTGCAAAACACGACTGCAAAAAAAAAA